>OY284481.1:16472411-17072411 GCA_958336345.1 Dorcus parallelipipedus
GAACTAAAATTAGGTGCGCATAACTTTTTCGATTACACACATATAAAAATAGGCATCACTTAAATATATTATTGTACATATATGTATATACACATAAAATAGAAAAGATGTTGTCGTAACGATCATAGAAATTTCTGAAGGTATGGAAACAGAACCGCGAGTAACAAACAATCCAAGTAAACTTACCTAAGAGCAATTAAAAAAACTAATTCCTGGGAGTATCTAAAAAGTAGATCTTATAGCGTTTTCGATTAACTTCTCTACAGTACTCTCAGAGGAGAAACTCCAACTCCTATTACTGCAAGAAGTTAAAACGAGATTAGCCCCCAGAGTGTTCATTTTGTTTTAATCTCCTGTAATATTAGGAGACGCAGATACTGTGAGATGCTCCAGAATAGTGAATCGAAAAGCTCCAAGTGGCAAACAGAAAACAGTGAAAATAATACTTTTTTATTAATGAAAAATACTGAAGATTTACTAACACAAATAAACCAAGTTTTTCGATTTTTTGGATTCCTCTGACTAGAAAGTTTATTGGCCAAGACAGACACAGACTCCTATTTATTTTTTAAAAGTAATACACATTTTCAAAAAACATTAACTGACATATCAAAAGTTAACATCTAATAAAAAAAATACTGAAAAATAAACGTAAGTTAAAATGAAGTGCAAAAGCCTTTCAGTTGCAAAATTTTTAATTCAATCATATTTATTTTAGCGTTAAAAGTAAATAGCTAATAATCTCGTTTGTAAATAACTGTATATTCCAAGCTCTTGAACGTCGCTATAGGAAAAAAAATCTGTTCTAGCAAAAATGATTTTAATTCTTTTTTTTTAAGAATCAAAGAAATGTTGCCACAGTAACTTAATTGTCATGCGATTAGATTCTTCACCGCCGAACTTAACTATCTCAAATCCTTTTCTTCCAACAACTGCTCGGACCTGAAACCCCTGACATCATTATGAAAAGTAGCTGGGAATTATACTTGGAATAGTAATTTATAAAATATTTTCTTTCATATTAAATACAAATATTTGTACATTTACATAAACACTAAACATTAAATTAACTAGCTACGACGCTACTGTGTGCTATACAAATACGAAAGGACTAGGCTAGATCAGAAGCGATGGAAAGTTTAAAAGAGCCGTTGTCCGCCATCGACCGGTTTTCCATGGCAAGAGAGACGGCGTCGCCGCCTTGGATTTCTTCAAGCTCGCTTTCTTCCAGAAGAGGAACACCTACCGAATCAACGTATAACTGGAATTCTAGATGGAGGTCAAAAATTTACCTTCTGTGTTAAGTACCGAACTGGTATCGAACGAAGCCAAACTTCCACAGTGTGCCCGGCATGAAGCTGGTTGGGAACCGCTGTGAGAGGACGCCGTGTCTAACGTTACAGTTGTTGAATTTTCGGACACAGCCATTGTATCAGTTGAACCCATGGGATCAGATCTGGTGCTCGCAGAATGTGAAGCCCTAAATAGAAAATAGGAAAAATCCAACGTTAAATGAACTAAAGCTGAAGTTGATACGTGTATGGTATTAAAATGTTAAAGCAGCAATTTTCACTTTCATGTAAATTAAAACCGTCTTTTGTGTATCGATCAATCTAATGATATTTCTCAATAATCCCAATCGATTTGCATGTTAAGTGCGTAAACTTGGTACATGTCGTCGGCGATAAGATCGGCAATAGATGCGCTATCTCATCCATTCTGAGTGAAACGGTTGTGGAGATAGAGCTTTAATGTGTGTAAAATTAAAAGCGATACGGATCATAGCGTGCGTTAAACGAGTCGACAATTTCGCACTCGCAGATCGAAAAATCCGCTGAAATTATTGTTATTACCATTGGCGCTCAGGGGTTCAGACTTGTTTATATTCGTCTGGCATAAGTTATGACGACTACCTTTGACATATTCCTTACCATTTCATTACCACTGAAACAATATGTGCCCGTTGATTTAAATTTAGGACAAATTTAGGTTCAGAATGAGATCGATTTTCTAAACCTTACATGAAAGCAATTTTGGATATGATTCTAATTGTAATCTTTAGATAACCATGAGAGTTTGCGTGTGCAAATTCAAAGATACCCATGAAATTTGGACAAACTTTAGCCAATAAAATTTAAACAACATACTGTTGAAAATAAATAAACAAAAAGGTGATACTTATTAATATGATTATAATGCCGAGGTGTTTCTGATTAACGGTGGTAATTTTTTACTTGAGGCGGTAAAGGTAAAGATATCAGTTACCGACACCATCCTGATAATTAACACTTTCGTTTTAATTATCCAGAGCCCGAATTTCTTGCCGTTATTACACCGTGCGAATGTACAAGTCATATTTTCGGGTAACGACTTCGGCCACAATTAAGATATCAAGATTTAATTGGCGGTTTCGAGACACTTCTTGCGAACAACTCGATCATGAAAAATGCCCTAAATACAAGCTTTTCAAAGGTCTGTCTGCGGCTGGAACTTTTTGATGATAAATGGACTGCCGAAGTCAGTGCCTTATTCCTTGTCAAACAAGTGAAGACATTGAAGTATACCTATGAGTGATTATCATATTAACTGTCGCATTAAACTGTTCGTTATACTTTTCACACGCTCGACGCGGAGCGATTATTAGCAATCAGATCGTTTACAATAATTGAGCGATCGTTTCGGAGTTGGAATCGTGGCAATGATTACACACCAAGATGACTAATGGTCGCTAAATGGCGTCTGGGTCGCTGTCAATACAGGCGGCGCTTTAGGCAACTGCCTTGTTAAAATACTTGCTCTTTTCGATTATTTTCCGCAAACTGATGCGCAGAAAATTACTCATAAAAATTACATGATAAATTACGTCCTTAATGTGCCATTTAATACGCAATAAACAGAGTAATACACCGGTGTTCCTCCTCTCGTCGAGACTTTATAACTGAAAGTAATATCAATTAAATACGGGCAATTTTCTCGATCCCACGCAGATTCGATTTAAACTACGACGATGCGCTAAAAACATACGGCCTTTACATCGTTTTAAGTCAATCAAAAGCTCGATTACTTTATCGAAACGCTAAATCTTAGTCAGCATCGACATTTCGATTACAGGCCTCGCAAGATTACATTTTACGACACTATACATTTACTTTAAGAGGTATTATCCGCTTTCTTCCGTTTCGTGAAAAAAAAAACAATTTTGAAAGCTTCGACATCTGAAACAAAAGGTATAAGTAAGGTGAAAGTTGTAGAACGTACCTACTAAAAAAATTCTCCTCCGATGTCGATTTAAATTTATTTCTAAAGGCCGTTTTACACTACCCTATTTCTTGAACAAAATTTGGTTCAATTTCTACAGTAACAGTAATTTAGAACAAGAAATTTTTGGGCTGCAGATACAGTTTCGAGCAGGGTTTGAGGATATATATCAGTTGAAGCGGCTGCGAACTTAAGGAAAAGTTGTAGGTTCTAGCAGGATAGCAGTCAAAAAAATCAGACGCTACTGAAGTCAGACAACCTCAACGACTAACGAGAAGCAGCAGCAATACCACCAGCAGCAGCAGCCCTGAGGACGTGACGCGGTTCTAACCGGAAGCCAACTCAAACGTTGGATGAGGTAGTCAAGACATGTAAAGAAAAATTAAAAAAGTACAGAATAGGATTTCGGAAAATGAAAATAGTAACTACAACCGAACTATGCTACGCACACGACATGATGGGAGAATCAGAACAATTGCAAAATAATCTAAACGTACTAAAAGAAGAACTCAAAAAGAAAAACATGAAGATTAACATACAGAAGACTAAAACCATGGCAATCGAAAGAAAAGAGGAGAAACACAAGATAGAATTGGATGAAAAACGCTTAGAACAACTAAAAAGCTCTAAGTAAGGGTTTGGGGACAAAAAATCCGCACAAACTTTAATTTGCGATATATCAAGTTTGCTGTGACTAGACAGATGCGCTTCACTAGTATTTCATTTGTCACCAACGCCGATCCTTGATTGCCGAATTTTATATGAAACACAGCACTTGAAAAAATCTTACACTGTTAACCATTTGTTCGCAATGGATATTTCTGAAAGAACGACGTATGATATTTGCCAGCGGATTGACTTAGGAATTACAGCTACAAAAAGGCCTGGTTCTGGAAGACCAGTGAAGAAGATGCCCAAGAAGAAAAGACGAGCTCTAATTGATGCAGCGCATGGTAAGCTTGGCGTTACCCTCAGGAAATTGGGTCGTAAATTCAAAATTGATAAGAAATATGTGAGTACTATTCTTAAAGAAGGCAATGTACGTCGTAAACCCAGAAAAACTGCACCAAAATATACAGAGAAACAAATAAACGAACAACAAACTAAATTCCGAAAACTTAGCGAAAACGAATTTTCGCCTTCTAATGGCCTGCAAGTTATCATGGATGATGAATCTTTTTTTACCATGGATGGAAGTGATACTGCAAATAATCGTTACTACTATTGTAAGGAGAGCACAGATGTGGAAAAAGAAGCATATTTCAAGAGGCAGAAAAAAATTTGTTTCAAAGTTGTTGGTTTGGGTTGCCATTTCGACTAGAGGACATTCATCTGTTTATATTTGCCCTTCTGGAAATTCCGTTGATGCTGATATCTACGAAAAAGAATGCGTAAGAACTCGGTTAAGAAAATTTATAAAAGAGAAACATTCAGATGGACATTTTATATTCTGGCCGGACATGGCGACTGCTCATTACGCCAGGAACGTTATAGCGACTTAAGATGAGCTTCAAATGAACTATGTTACAAAATCAAGAAATGTTCCGAATGTTCCTAAACTTAGACCTATTGAAAGGTTCTGGAGACATTTAAAACGAGAAGTTTATTCCGGTGGCTGGGAAGCCTCTACACTGGAAGAATTAAATGTCCGAATAAAGCAGAAGTTGCGGCAGATACCAATAACGGTGTACTCCAATATGACGAAGCGTATGAAGACAAAAATTCGCCAAGCCAGCCGATGTGGTGCAGACTCTGTTGTCTAAAATCTAATAAATTAATCCTAGGTAGTTACGCTGTTCAAATATTTTACAAGTTCATTACATTTATTTAAATAAAATGTGCGGATTTTTTTGTCCCCAAACCCTTATTTGGGAGTAATGATCAACAGTAAAGGGAATTTAGAGGACGAAATAATTGAGAGAGTAGCGAAAACAGGTAGACTATTCAACGGTATCAAGACAACTTTTCTGGGTACGAAAGAAATTCCAACCAATATAAAAACTGAAATAATAAGTAAAATCATTAAACCAGTTCTAACCTATGCCTTAGCTGATCACTTCAGACAAACCAAACACAATTTTCATTATGAAATTTTAAGCATTGAACCAAACTACTTCAAACGAAGCTTTTTTTTAGAAATGTATCACATCCTCATAAATAACAATACCATTAATAAACAAACCGACATTTCAAATTCAAGTTCAATTTATCATAGTTTATTAACAAAAACTAACATGCACAATACTTCTGATACAAATTTAGTAGTACTTTAAGTTTTTATGAGATAAAGCAAAGAAATGTAAGATAAGCAAAGAGAACAAAAACCACAAGATTTACCTGAAAGAGAAAAAACTGGAGCAGATGGAAAGTTACATATACTTGGGGACTACTCTGACGAAAGACGGGAGATTCGATGAGGAGATAAAAAGAAAGAAGGAAGCGACAGGAAAATTATTCAACAAGAGTAACTTTATAAACAAAAAGAGATACCCAAAGCAAACTAAAGCAGAGGATCTTTAAAAGGATAGCGGCCCCAATATTAATCTACGGGTCAGAAGTTCAGAAATGAGATTCCTCAGAAGAATAGATAACAAGTCAAGATTGGATAAAGTAAGAAACAGTGAAATAAGACGAAATCTGAAAATAGAACCCATACAATCCAGAATAGAAGAGGGGCAACTGAAATGGCTGGGGCACGTTATGAGGATGGGGAAAGACAAGATGGTGAGAAGAGTATTCGAAGCCAAACCAATGAAAAGAAAACAGAAAGGAAGACCTAGAAAATGTTGGATGGAGAAAGTATAAGAAGCGGCGGAAAAAAGAAACATAAAATGGAGAGCATGGAGAGAAGCATGAAAAAGAATTCCGTCACACACGTATAAACTCAACTCCTGTTCCACCCGACACCCGTGAGGGTATAAGGATCAAGATTAAGTAAGTTAAGTTTTTAACACTTCTTACATTATAACAACCACTTTAAAATTAAAATTAAGTTCTGATAAGTATAAATTCGTGCTAGCACATATGCATGTCTCTGACCAATAACTTCAAGATTTTCTTCTTTCTCATGAACTCTATCAGGATTACAGACAGTTTCTCAAATTTCCCACTGGGATCATTTCCCCCCACAAACTTAAGCGATTTTATTTCAAACTAACCTACAACATTGACGACATTTTGCACTCAATCTTTTTAAATGTTTTGTTCATCATTTTAACTGAATATCCGTTGTACTCGCCAGATCTCTAAATAATTACCGACTACATTTTTAGACCACTTACCAATTTAGACATTTTTCCCCTAGATATATCCGCGCTTCTTCTAAGCGCTAGAGGTCTTGTTTTGAATGCAATATGAAAAATGATTGGTATACCAATTTTATTTTCAGGGGCCATTGAAATTTAGTTATTCCACAAGTGGTCTCGTATGCCTAATGCTTTAAGCACAGAATAGGTGAAATACACAAGAAGGAATCGTTGAATTATTATAATTTTAAAATAAAGAAACCTTTATGAACTGCACTTCTCTATCTACGAGGTATCGCTTTGTAATAGTAACCAGGAAACAGCTTATTTCAAGCGCTGGTTTGTACAGTACGCCATAAATCACCAAGACATCTCTGCAAAAAGTCTAACCTACGATAATTGAATACCACTGATAAATACGTCTGTTATTGAGATTGATGGTGAAGTTGGGATGTGCGCGATTTGTCTTCTGATTTATCATTTCAGCGATGGAATTAATGATTTGCATAAATTCAATTGCCTAGCGCACGTCGCGTCGCCTCACAGGAATTAATAAGGACATTTTTGGTGATCGGCGCTCTAAATGGAAAATCGTTTGAAAATCGCGATTCTTATTCTTTTTCGGTGGTGGGTGGTGATAAATTGCCGAGTCGGGTCGAAGTCGTTTGTTAAGATGATGTGGGTTAAAGAAATTTTGTGTTTAGGAGAGATTTATTTGTGGCCTTTCGACTTTTAAAGATGTCTACTGTTCACATAAAAATTCTAATTTGTTTTACGAAAACTGCCTACGTATGTACGTTGTTGCTTGCATCTTGCGTCACTAGATTAATCATTCTTGCAGGTACGGCCGTAAAAATTTGTAGTCCTCAATTTATTGTTTAACACCATATTCTTAATTTATTGTTCAACTCAGGACTTATATAGTTTTCGAAATTATAAGTAAAATAAAATTTCTAAAAATGCAAGGTACCATTAGAAATGTTTAAGAATCGTTTTTGTATGAATCTTATTCTTCTGATCTGGGATTCTGCGATGGCACCAACTTGTTTGTAAAAGAAACAAATTAAAAGAGTTCTTGACAGGACGTCTTTCTTGGCTCCTTTAGATATTTGAAATTTTCGGATGTATGTATAACTGCATAGTACAGAAGATAAAGATAACCGAAATCCCTACGGTGAGGCTCGAAGAAGGGATAGCGTGTATAATGTATGTGGTTTTCTGTGATACTTGTTTTGTGCCAGACTCAAACTAGTAAAATAAACTCAAAGCTTTTTTTAACATTTTTAATTAAAATTACATTATCACATATCATGTAATAATATATTTACTGTTAACATTAAAAAAAAACTACAAAATTATCCTTTTTTATGTACCTGACAACAAATCTCATCGTCGGTACATTTCGCCTTTTAAACTAAATAAAAAGAGTAATCCGCTCAGCTATTACTTAATAAGCAGCTTTCAAAAGATAATCAAAAATTAATAAAGACCGTTAAGTGGTAATAAAGTATGCCAATCATCGTAAAGGCTCAAGTGTCACAGCAGGCTAAAAAGCGTTCCAAAATGAAATAAACTTGTTACAGCAGTTAATGAATCGGCATTACGTGTAACCTCATCCGGCTTACGGCCGCGTTTGAATCGGCTATGATTATGGTTATATTTATGTGAACATTTTAAAATTCATAAACTGTTAAAAAGGGTCATAAATTACGCGAAGTTATTTTTATGTGAATCGGGTACGGGTTCCGCTGAATATAAATTGGGACTCACAATATTTTGAGTGGCGTACTTAAAGCCAAATTGATGATAATTATTATTAAAACTGTTGTTACCCGAATTATTATTCATACGCGCGATCGTTAACTTCGACTTCTACAAATCGCCACGGTTAAGTAACTCCGTGCTATTCTCTTTTGGATCGTTACTTTCCAAAATAAACGAATCTTGGAAATTAATCACCATCTACTTAAAATCACTGTAACAAAAGTGATGGGGCTTGATTTACAGAATCGCTTTAAAATTAATAACACGCTGCGCGTGTTCATGAATATCAAAAAATTAATTTGGTTTGGTGTTACCGAAGGCACATAAAAATTATAAATAACAAATTTATTTTTTGTGTATTAATTAGTGCGTCGCCGTTAATAGAAATAAAATTGAAACTAAAGCAAGACAAAAATCGTAATCGTAATTCAAATTAATTCAAAAAATCAATAAAATTACTGAAAGGTCATTAATGAGCGCATAAAAGGCACAAATTGCTTTATTAAAAGCACATAAAACCCAGACATAAAAATAACATTCTTCTCGTTTGATATTCATTAAAAATTCCCTCCTATTTATCGACAGTTATACCGGGGAATGTTTTATGAATCTGGCTTATGAAATTATGATATTGTGAATTAGCACGCAGGCCGTGTTCTGCGTTAATTAATACGGCAATTACAGGTAGCGTAACCGTAAACAGGGCCCTGTGGAACACCACTCGGAATATTGATTTTACACGGCGAATATAAATATTATAAATATTTCATGATCGTGTGAGACTTAATTTATTCATTCCGCGTCGTATAAACGCAGCATCGGATTTCTTTCTACCATTTTATATTCATCGGTTATTATTTTCGTCTCAATTATCAATATGAATATTTATAACTTATTTTCGGATAATTTATGGTTATTGATTTTTTTATTATTCAAATCTTGTACTCTTCTTTTATGTTTTTCCTTTAGTACATACACGACATCTGAAAATTAATTAAAATATTCCGCAGGACAAAATTTTTATACGCTATTCAAATACATCATTGTTATAAATGAAATAGTTAATGAAAAGAAATGAGATAGTAGATGGAAAGGTTAAAAGTTGGAGAAACGCTTTGAAACTGTTGTACAATAAAACTTGAACGTTGAATGGAAAAAAGCTCACAGTTGGAACTCAAGTTTCAATTAGTTCCTTGTAATTTAAAACAATATAAATGATTTAGCGAGCATCTTATTGATTAAGTTATTCACTGCGTACGCGTCAGAATCACCACGTCGTTGCGTCGTTTTTCTATTTATCTAGCCGATATTGTTTATATATATCTATTAACTTGGAGAGCCTCTGAGAAGATTAATGGGCAATGTTGCGGCTAATATGTAAGCGATGCCATTAATATATTGTTATTTTACGCATTTGCTGTGAGGATGTCGATATATCACCGACAATTACCTGCTAGCCGAAGAATTACATATTGATAATTAATTCCTCAAGTCCCTACATGGTCTGATGAAACCGTAATATAAACCTTTGTTACTGCTGCATACGTACCTATACAATTTACGTTATGGCTGACCATCTAGACACTATAGCGAATTAATTTTAATTTAATTCAACTGTTGAGTTAAAATTTCTTTAAGAAATAAATAGCCTTAGGTATTTCAGCAGCCAGTTAATTATCGGTAAAAACTGTGTTACCGCCGCTTTCAGTTCATTACAACAACTCACATGTCACCCACCCATTGATCAAAATTTAACAGTCCTGACACATCTTAAATACATACACATATCCACCGGTGGTAAAGATATAATTACGTGAAAGTACTTACAGCGATCCTTGACGTGTGACATGGATGCTGTCAGGATTAGGGGAATTTCGAGACCTTCTGGCCACCAGCGAGGGCCAATGCGGTCTTTGTATTCTGGTCGCCGTCGCCGTCGAAATGAAGCCGGGCCCTCGATCCCTCGTCGCTTCCTCGTAAGTTGGTAGCACCGGCTGAAAAACGAACAAGGCGCGGGGTTCAGTTGAGACACCGTGATGTTTAATTTTAAGGCAATCACTTCAAAACAGGTGCGCACGTCGCTGAACGCGAGATTGTAATTATGAAGGCGATCCGTCGTTTTTTTTTAATTTAGTTTTCGGCATTATCCGACGCAAGGCATGCAAGAAAAAAAAAACGCACGAATTATAAGCACTTTAAAATAAACACGTGAAAACTTTGAATATTTTCACGCCCCCAAAAACGAACAGGCAATTTTCCGATAGTAACAAAAAATCATTTCCTGTAGGATTGGATAGGTATATTTCATTAAATAATAAAGCGCTCATGATACTGAAGCGTATACAGTTTGAGGTGTATTTTGTTTCAAACTAATTTGAATAAGACTAAGGCTACGGTCGCGCGTCGAACACATATATCACATACCTCAATGGAAACTCTAAACAAACAGCTTTCAGCTGATATCAATTTGCAGGGAAACAATAAATATGCCACTCAAGCATCCACAAGAACATCGCGAGCAGGTTATTGAACTGTCGCTCGAAAAATATCCTTTTTTCACGATTATTTTAAGGTGCCTGTTACAGTAGCAAAGTATTACAAAAGTTTAATCTATTAGGTAAATTTAGTAAATACGTCGATTTAAAAATTAAAAAAAAAACAAGTGGGAACAAAAAAGTGAGGCCCCAAATTGAAGTTGTTGAAAATAGCAGATCTGAAAACTCAATTAAACTTGAACGAAGCTTCCAAGAAACTATAATGGTTGAAGATTGCCATTAATGACAGTAATAGCCTATAAATTCTGTTCTGTTTACAAAGATGTTATTACACATCGTAATAAAAAGCAATTTAGAATGTGAACTCAATAAATGAATGAATGAAGTGGAAACAAAGGAAATATTGGAAACTGGAAAGAATATTACACGGAAAAATTTGAAAACGTTACAAGACACGTAAGTGATGAAAGGGAAGATACACCAATAGAATAGTACAAGGAATATTAAAAAAAAGATCTAGAGGTGATATAATAAATAAAAACAGGGAAAGCAAGTGGAGAAAATGAAATGTCGACGGAGATAATTAAATTGCTACGAGAGCTTGGGAACGAATGGTTATGGGAAATACTAAAAGAAGCCTGGAGACAGAAGAGGATTCCGAAAGACTGGGAGACCAATTTAATCATCCCAATACACAATAAAGGAGAACCATCAAATTGCGAGAATTACAGAGCAATCTGTCTAGCCCAGACCACTATAAAACTATACACAAGAACATTAGAAAAAAAGACTAAGAACATATTTGGAACCCAGACTAGAAGAAGAGCAAACGGGATTCAGAGCAGGAAGACAAACAAACGACAATATCTATATACTGCAGACCCTAATAGAAAAAACAATAAAAGAAGATGTTCCCAGACCTTCATTGACTTAAAAGCAGCATTTGATAGACAATTAAATGGAGCAGCCTAACACAACTAGAAGTACCCAAACAACTCAATCAAATAATTAATACGTTTAAAGCAGTAAAAGGCAAAATACAAATTGCAGGACAGCAATCAGAAGAATTTGAAATTGGCAGAGGAATAAAACAAGGGGATAGCTTAAGCCCACCATTATTTGTGATAGTAATGGACAAAATAAGAAAACAAATAAAGGACAAGACAGAATTTAATACTATTGTAGGATATAATAAGTAAAAGCCTATATCAATAAGCAGTGTACTGTATGCAGATGACGTGGTACTGGTAGCAAACTATAGAAGGAAAATGCAGTAATTAGTCCATACAAGGATGGGATGAATAATTTCCGGCCTAAGATAGAAAACAACAAAAGACGGGATCAAAAATGATTTCATTTTTCAATGAAGTCTCCTTGTAGCTCAATACACTTGGCCCAGCGAAATTCAAGGACATTTACGCAGTTCCTAAAGGCCGATTCGTCCAGCTCTTCAAAATAGGTGTTTGTGCTGGCAATAACTTCCAAATCCGACGCATATTTCTTGCCAGCGTGAAATTTTTTTAGGTTTGGAAACAAGCTGAAATCCGAAGGGCCAAGTTTGGCGAATAGAGTGCATGAGGAAGTAATTCAAAGCCCAATTCATGAATTTTTGCCATCGCAATAATGGACACACGGTGCATTGCCCTAATGGAACAAAATTTTCTTTTTCGCTAATCCAGGTTTCTTCTCTAGATTTTTCTGTTGCAGCTGGTCAAGCAAGTTGGCATAATATTGTCCATTTCCATTTTTCAAGATAGTCTATGAAAACAATGCCTTTTGCATCCCAAAATACCGAAGCCATAACCTTTCCAGCCGATGGCACTGGCCTTCTTCGGGACTGGTTCACCTATCGCTGTCCATTGCTTTGACTGTTATTTGATCTTCGGTGTGTAATAATGAACCCAAGTCTGTCCACGGTTATGAATCTGCGGAGGAAGTCTTTTGGATTGCCCTTGAATAACGACAAACGTCCATTCGAACCAGTTTTTGCTCCGACGAGATTAATCGCGGCACCCATCTTACAGAAAGCTTTCGCATGCCAAAAATTTCACATAATATATGCTGTGTTCGCTCTTTTGATATCCCCACAGTCTCAGCTATCTCAATCAACTTCAATCGACAGTCACTCAAAACAACTTTCTGGACTTTTAGGACTATATTTTCAAGACCAATCTTAAAAAAACTGGTACGGACATGTCACAAGAATGAACAACGACAAACTAATAAAAAGAATAATGGAAATGGGTAAGCGGAGCAAAAAAGGAAGAAGCAGACCAAGAAAGAAATGGTTAGACCAGATAGAGGATCTTGGAAGAATAAAAGGTAAAACAAAGGAAGACATGAGAATCCTAGCAAAAGATAGAAAGGCCTGGAAAACATGGATAAACGAAGACCGGGATGGACAATTCAACGCCTGAAGGGGCAAAAGGAATCGAGAAAGAAGAAGAACAATGCAGAGTAAATGCTCAATACGACCTAAAATAAATAGTATATGTTATTGATAAATACAAAATCTTACAGAATCGAAATCGAATCAGAAAAAATACTGTGTTGTACAATCGTAAAGTTTCTGGTCCAAACGTTGTAAATCTCCCTCCAAAAAAATGAACGAAACTTGTTACGGTACATTGGTTAGCGACAGAAGATAAAAATCTGATTAAAATTAGCGCAGTAAGATTGGTGGTAATGAGTAAGAGTGTACGTGCAGTTGTAATGAATGATAATTAGGTAATTAAGTCGACAATAACAGCAAACGAGCTAAATTCAATTAAAATAAATCCTCAAAACAATAAATCGCAATTAGTTCAATCGAATGTTCAGACATCGGCTCGCGTTTTATTTTCAGGTTACGTAAGACAAGAAGCGTGACCGACAAACGGCGTGCATATAAACAATGGTCGACGAGGGACGCAAAAAAGAGATAGAACCAATCGAGCTCGTCAGTTGCAGATTTCATGCCCGCCGCATTCTAGTTAGAGCCCTGAAACTTATTGCTTATTGTTCAATTTGTTTATTTAAAGAGACGTCTTGTAAGTTTCCGTCGGTGAGTTATATTTAAGCCGGCCGTGCCTCACAAAAGCGAAATAATAAATTAATCGGAATAAGAAACTGGATATTGAATGATTGATTCCGAAATTAAATAATGTAGCATGCCTTTTCGGTCCGAAACAATAGCTCGGTTAAGAACAGCAAATGTTGGACCAAGTTCATAAATAAGAAAACCGTCATTTTACTGTTATTTGACTGACATCAATACGTCGAAGCTTACTTCTTCTCTTTCTGCTTTAAACATCCTTGTCCTATATTTTTGTGATTTTATATGTGCACAGGATTTTTATAAGTTATAAGCAACTCTTCCGCAAAACCGAACGTTTAACATTATTCACGTGCGATATACAAGAGAATTAAGTAATTACGAGATTATAGCTTTTAAGCAAATAGTTTGTTAAAACGTATTATTATCCTAGATGGAGTTTATTAAGCGGAGCTTTTCTTTTTCTTCTTTCTTGCTCGCAAGTCGTTAAACTTTTCTCACCGCTAACGCGTGTGTGGTCAGTTTACATTGTACTAAAACTTCATAATAAGCAATTGTTCCTAAAAATTTCGCCGACGTCGTCGGCACAATGTAATCTCTTCTCCTAATTATCCGTCATCTTTCGGTAAATGAACGCATGATTATGAACATTTTGGCAAAAGGTTACGACCCCGCCAGAGGTTACAGACATCGTGAGCATCATGTCAACAGAATCCATTGTGATGCAATTACTTAATGAATCGCTTTGTACCTTATTAATGCATTAAAATAATCGCACATAATACATTTTATCTTCAATATAATTTGATAAATTTCATCATCGCAACATTATTTATTTATTTATTATTAAAAGGTTACCGTTTTCTACTGTCACGAAAATATGCTTGTAATATTCCCAGAAGTTAACGTGCGCTTGAAATTCGTAGAGTTAAGAAAAATGTTTGCCTCTTCTATTTGTAACTGTTACAGTGATGATCGGTGCTTTTACATTAACAAAATTAACGGCATAAAAAATTTAAAAGCTGCAGTAGTAGCGACAGACAAATCACGTTCAACCGAGCAAAAAAAAGGAACAAAATTTTCTTTGATGAAATTTCATGCACTCGAGTTACTCAACAGTAGTCCATGACCCAAAGACCAGTTAATATTAATTCGAGCAACAAAAACTTTAATTTAATTTCGTAATTACGTTATTAGTTTTTTGGGCAGCGAACGCGTGCTGATATTCCGAAAAAAAGTAACAGCATAATTTAATAGTATTCGCCGTCCGCCATTAGATACTCTTAGTTAATGGAGTAATTTAATTTTTATAATAATAATTACGCGGAATGCCCGCAGTATTATTTGTTAATGGCGAGCGAGGAACGACTAATTCCAGTGTTTAATTTCGAGAAGTCGCGTGATGCCCGCCAGCACCGGAGGCGTTTCGTGTTTTTCGAGAGCCGCACGTAAATTTGTCAGGCTTAATGTTTGGGAAAAATCTTGTAAATGCGTCTTTAATGTCGCATTAGGATACGAAAAAAAATTGACGTCATTAGTAATATTTATAATTAAAAAAAAAGCTTTTTTGTCGAGCAAACATTTGTAAAACTCGAAACATTTTAATTTTTAAGTGAAGTTAATTTTGATGACAGTCAAATTCTTTATTAATTTGCAAACACCATGAAATTAATTTTAATGCAATACATAAACGAATAATGTAGGATATACATAAATTATTATAAATAAATAAATTACTATTGGCAACATGTTTTTGGGCATGGGTAGCTAGTACCTATGATGAAAGCAGTACTAGCACGAGCAGCAATGTCCATTTTTACCTGACAACTGAATTTGGTTTGGACGCGCAATTCTGCGGATAAGACCGTAAGATCTGTAAGCCTGTAACTCAATTATTAAAATATAGAATTTTGAAGTTCTCTGGAAGGTATGATTTCTCCTAGGTCTCTAAGATTACTCATAAGTCTCTGCGACATTATCTTAGAGACTTACAAGAAACCGTATCATACTAAGAACTTCAGAATTCTTTAATTTTTTAATAACTGACTTACAGGTTAACAGATCTTACGGTCCTTACAGATATGCGCAGAATTGACCCATTAGTTTATTTACAGCGAACCAGCTTTTAAGTTTTAGGAATGTATTATTTGATAACTCCATAAGATCGCCCAAATTCTTGTTTTTGTGTGAAATTGTGGTATCGTCAGCATATTGCATAAGGTAAGTATCATTTAACCCATTTATGCCCAATGGGTCATTAATGACGCACTCTTTTTAAAATTAGTCCTAAAATTTCCGTGGATGTGTATGGTGTTGTAGGTATGAAAATATTGTTTACTGAATACTCGGCTTATGTCGTCGCTTGCGAGGGTAGAAGGTTGCCACGAGCTGTTTTATATTTTCTTATTACAGAAAGTATATTATCTGCAATGGATGCAAAGAAATATTGGTAAGTAATGTATCTATAGACTACACTGTAAATTATGTAGATACATCTTCCTTATAAATATGTTTCTTATTCGGCACATACATATCATCATATTCTAACCTATATTTTTAGATAAAAATTTCATTTGAATTTGGTTGGGTCCCCGTTGGGCAATAATGTTATCTTTTATTTAGGACGAAACCTTTGAGCACAGCAGAATTGCTTAAGGAAATTGAAAGATTAGAAGGAGACGATATTGTTCCTGACTGCATATATGTCTCTCCACCTGACGATCAAAACTTTGAAAGTGACGAAGACTCCGGGAACGAGGACTGCAACGATCCAAACAGACTAAATTCTAGACAGTTTCAAGCGGAAGCTGCGACTAGTTTAGTAGAAGACATGGATGAAGTAGATCAAGACGAGAACGAAGAAGAACAGGAACAGGAAAATGGTAATGTGCAAGAAAAAGGAAAGAGGATGAAAAGAAGTAAAATTTCTAAGAAGAGGCACTGGACAAAAGGAGATCTTCAAAAAAGTACTAGAAGTCAGCTGAACATAAAGAGAGTCCCTCCTATTAGCTAGCTTATCAAAAGATAGTGAACCATTAGAATTCTTACAATTGTTTTTATCTTCAGATGTTCTAGAAATATTGGTCAAAAACAGCGTTATGTACGCTGCTTTGAAAAACTGTGTGTTAGAACTAGGAAACGACGAAATGTTAGTGTTCATATCAATTTTATATGTAAGCAGGTATGTTCCAGTCCCGCGTCGTCGTATGTTTTGGGAAGGTCGTCCAGATGCCAGAAATGAGTTAGTGTCAGATTCCATGCGAAGGAATCGATTTGAAGACATTTTTAGATACATACATGCTGCAGACAATAATAATTTGGCCAAGAATCACAAAATGGCAAAACTACGTCCCTTGATAGAGAAAGTAAATGAGCTCTTTGTGAGGTATGTGCCGTTCGCTGAGCAAATGTCTATAGACGAATCAATGATTACCTATTTTGGACGTTATGGGTGTAAACAATTCATACGTGGGAAGCCTATTCGTTTTGGATATAAAGCCTGGGTTCTTGCTCAGCTATCTGGGTACTGTGTGAATTTTGATGTGTATCAGGGGCGAACTGCTTACCGAGAAAATGAAAATATTGGCTTAGGTGAATCAGTTGTAATGAAATTTGCAAATTTGCTCAAAAGTAACTTTCCAGACATAAACTTTTCGTTATTTTTTGATAATTTTTTACTAATGCTGATCTAATTACAAAACTGGGGAAACTGAATTTTGATGGTACAGGCACTGTGCGTGATAATCGAATTGAGTCCAATTGGAAACTCATGACAATGAAAAAAAAAAGACAGAGGACTCTTTTGTTGACCAAGAAAATAATATCCTGTGCATAAGGTGGAGAGATAATAGTGTAGTTACATTATTGTCAAACGAATATGGAGTAACGCCAGTTCGAAAGGCGGCAAGATATTCCGTAAAGGAAAAATCGAAAATTGAGATTCCCCAACCAAATGTTGTTAGCTGTTATAACAAATTCATGGGAGGAGTAGACCTCATGGATAACAACATCTCCAATTACAGAATAGGTTTCCGTGGAAAAAAATGGTATATACCTATTCTGTTTTGGATTTTTGATATTTGTATGAACAATGCGTGGATTTTATCACGTCATATTGGAAAGCAAATGGACAACTTAGACTTCAGAAGGATAACTGCGCAATATCTATATTACGAAAATATGGAAAACCTCCGCTAGCTACTGGCCCTCGAACGAGTTTTGTAAGTCCATCTTCAAGACGCGAGGGGCAACATTTGATAATCACAGGTCAACCAAGGCTTAGATGCGCGGTTTGCAAGAATAAATCCACAAAATCTTGTAAAAAGTGTAAGGTTTCGTTGCATGATAAGTGTTTTTTACAATATCACAATGAATAACCGTAAATATATGCTATTAGTTTTCAATACAAACGTTTGAATCTAAATATCCTTTGCATAATCTTACGTACCATGAATCGTGCCTACCAATAAGTAAAAAAAAATGGTAATTCAACTGAGGTCACATTCTAACTGGAATAAAAAGCACGCCGAACTCGTCATCCCTTAATTTATGACTCTTTATTACGTTCAAAATAAACGAAATAATTCCGAAAGATCACAGAGATACTGTGTGTACGTCTGTTCACAGTGCCAGTTGATTACGATAGTTGAAGTGTTGTGTTGAAATTTTCAATTTTAATTATTACACGTAGGGTGGGTTTATAGAAAGCAAATCAAATATTTAATTTCGAATTAAACTAATCACGATTAAGTTTCCATAAGAATTACATTGCGAACTGTCAAATTAACAACGTCATTAAAATTTGATTGCAATTAAATTTTCTGTAAACTGGCCCGTAGTTTATCATTTAATATTCTGAAAGCAAATAGTGATTTATACCTGAACTAAACAATAAACGTTCGTAGTGTTAAACTCGAGCGATAAAATCGCACCTTATTACTTTATTACAGTAAATGATTTAAGAATGTTCTTCTCAAAACTTAGAGAAAGCGTTAAACTACACATTTATATTAAGTGCAGTCAATGCATTTATTTATTTGACGAACCAAAAAAATGTTCGCATCCGCAAAACTCTCCTGTCAACAATTTGTTTCTAACCAATGTACTTATAATAATAATAATAATATCACATTTATTCGCATAATGCCAATGAGCATGGAACACGTCAATAATATAAATACACATAATACATATACATATTAAAATTAAGTACAAGTAACATTGTCAAATTTGTAGGATATAAATTCGGCAACAGAATAAAACACATGTGTTGCCAAAAATTGTTTCAGCCTCTTGTTACAGTTCATTTTCCATTTGTGTTCTAAACACACCATGTATATGCATTGCGACCGTTCATTTTTCATTTGTGTTCTAAACACACCATGTATATGCATACTCCGACGTTCCGGATTATTTTTGGAACGCGTCGTTCTACGTCTTGCGTTCGGAGTAGGAATGCATCGTAATTCGCCGGCGTAATTTCCGCAAAACTTCGTTCTAACATATTACCATTAACAGAACCCTCAACTAAATAAGCAAATTCATTTTATATAAGTAATCCATCCTTATTTAGGGTCAAAATCGCCCGTATGTGAGGAGTTGGACAAATTTTAACGAAGTCCTACTTCACGGCGCGTATTATTCGTGATCTTTGCCCTTTCCGGCGATTAGTCCTCACTGTTGTCAAGCAGTTCTGCCAGTGGTAAAATTGAATGTGTCTCTCTCGTTGGTATTCTTTTCTTTTCCGCCGATCGAGAAGTATACCGCCGTTTCATTAAAATTTCGATCGTCTCGTGGATCACACGTTCTTTTGTTAACACCTTGGTTGTGTGCCCGTTTCACCGAAGGGGGTGAAATGTGCATGTGAACGGCTATTCGCCGAATTTGATTGATCCATTTGGGGGGACGAGAAAGCCGCATCCCTTTGCGACTTGTGGCAGCCTAGGTGATAACCCTGGGTGAGTTGTTACGAATTGTTTCTCTCGATTTGGCCCTTACGTTCGCTTTTCTTTTTTTCGTTTATAGGCTTTTAGTGGAAGTTGTTTCTAACGTTAGTTATTTTGGCGTTAATCGTCGTCCGTGGTCCCGGATCATTTGTGGACTCGCTGCTTTACGCCGTTGAGTATTCTTTCCTCCGCCATCGCGTCTACGCCGTAACCTTGCTACGATGACCGGAAGGCTGGCCATCCACGGAAGTGCGTGACTGCCGACCACCTCTGCTATTGTCGACGGACATTTGATGCTGTGTAACAGGTCGGATCTATTTAATTATTATTATCAGTAGCAATATGCGTACGGTGTTTTCAAAGTAGCCGCGATTGTGCACGAGATTTTGCGTATACTCATGTAACGACTCGAATGACGTCGTCATTGGCATTAGGATATGTAAAGAATCTTGTTTTTATATTAGTTTAATTAAATTTATGCGGAGTTCGAACTCGAAGATGTAGGATTCGTTTTGTTTTGTTTTGTTTTGTGTTTCTTTCTTGTGTCGGTTGTATTCATGTATACTTGCTGAGTAATCGCTTATTTTTCTTGTAAACGAAGTAAATTCTTTGTGTTAAATAAATTGTTCGTGTTTTGGACGTAACGTGTTTTCTTAATTTTTCACTGTTCCCGTTCAAAAAAAATTAAGTGGCGCCTATTTTGTATTGGCCTTCGCGGTTTGGATTTGAACCCCCCCGTCCCACTGAAGTTAGCTGGCAACACCGGAATATTCCGCTCCGATGTATAAACTTCTGCCGTCACAGGTAGGTAGCACTCTTTTTGAACATATGGTTTGTTAACGTTTTCCAGGCAACTGGAAGATGATTATAAATGTTTATCATTTGTGTCACCACGTTTTTTTGCACACGCGAAAATGATGTTTGCGGTACACATAATTGTAAGTTTTTTTGACCATGGATGTGTTGGAGTTTGTATCGGCATATGAAGTCACTATAACTGTTTTTTATAAAACACGGGCACTCTAGAATGTATATACAGGGAAATGTCAGTATACAGTTTATTTTAAAAATATCTTTACAAGATTCTTGCCTCCGTAGGTTGTAAATACTTCTTAAACAAGACTTTTGCAGTTTGAAGATTCGGACTGCTTCGGTGGAATTACCCCAGAGGATTACTCCATAGGTAATTCGAGAATTAATGAAAGCATAGTATGCACTTAGAGCAGCCTCGTTGCTTATACTTTGAGCTACAGTTCTGAGCGCGTAAGTGAATCTGCTGATTTTTTCCGCTACCTTTTCTATATGAAAATTCCATTTTAGAGTTTGGTCTACTTCAATTCCTAGGAACGACGCATGAGTTTCTGATGTAAGTACATTTGTGTTATATATAATATCGAAAGGATTTTCTTCTTTAAATGTGAATTTTAGCATTTTGGTTTTATTTATATTCAAGTTTAAGTTATTTTCCAAGAACCATTTTTCCATCTGTGTAAGGTTATTTGTAATTGAGTAGCCAATTCATTGTTGGTGTGTGCTTTTACTATCAGTGAACTGTCATCAGCAAACATTATAATTAAATCGTTGATTATATCGGAAAAATCATTTACATAAAGTAGGAATAATAGGGGTCCTAAAACCGAACCTTGTGGTATTCCCTGAGTTTTGAGTTTTAACTTAGATCGAATCACACATCCATTGGGATCACTGGTTTGAATACACTGTTTACGGTTACTTAGATACGACCTAAAACATACATTCACCATTTTAACACGCGGAATTAACAAGTTAAATCACGTAATGTATTATTTGTTGACAAGGTATAGAATATCATGTCAGTAGGGTCAGTTTTTAATTTTTGAGCAAAACCATTGATATTTGCAGATTAAACACCTTAATTCTAAAGGAAATATTCTGTTTGAAAAATATTACTCCAGTCCCGTTTTTGCCCCAAAGAATTATGGTCAGCCTATCAAAATGGCAAGTATAACTTGAATCGTCCAGTGTCGTACAAAAATCGTCCTTGATAAGTCAGAATTTGTATATGACATACCTGCTGAATATATGAATCTCTATTAACATTTGTAATCAAGTACTATATAATTTTAAGAGATATAAGGACTCCAAAAAATTAAGAACTACTGGTGTGGACACAGTTTTAATATTCGATAATTACTTACTCCTGACACTGATCCGCTTGATGATGGTCGTAACCGCCTGATCTCTTTTTTTACGAAAAATTAAAGACGTGATTATTACTCCTAAGTATTACTTAACGTACAAGTCAGTTAAGTGATATTTGCTCTTGTGCTTAATACAAGTTGATTGCGCGTTTTTTTTTTAGAATGCATTAAAAGTTTGTTGACATTTTTAGCTATGTAAGTGTTACTGGTGTAACGTCGTCAAGTCAGCGGTGTACCGCGAAAACAATCAAAACGGGAATATCGTTCTTGGAGCAAGGTTGAAATCTGGCAAGTCACATCGAGATAAGTGAAATTAATCTGGCCGCCGTCACTTTGATATACTCGTCGGGCTCGTTACGAGCGAACGAAGTGCGTTTTCTCGTAATAATTGCGGCCCGATTTGCCCTAAATTATCCGCCACTGGTTTCACCTGTCACCGTAAACGTATTATGAAAGCGTTCGAAAACAATTCAATATATAATATCTGATTAGAATCGTTCGGCCGTGGTACAGAAAACCGTTTCCATATAGGGAAGACGTTTGCCTAGTTTGCTCGGTAATTATTATTGATAGTTGTTAATATGACTAAGGATTGAAATTATAATCTTTATTTCGCTACTTTCAAGACGTTATGCAACCGCTTAGCGCCGCTTTTTTAATCCCGACTCGGTGACTCACCGCCTGTTTTTTCTTTTATTATTTTTCTCTTTCATTATTAAATCTTTTCTAGCGTATGTGTGTCGTGCTTGTGCAATTCTCTGTTTACATTATTCATTCGATTAAATTTGGAATGATTGTGTTTTGCCTTTTTTGATCGCGTGTGTAAAACTGTAGAAACGTATGCGATAAATTACTGCTGACCTTTTATGAAAAAAAAAACACTACAGAGAATAACACGTGTTAGTTTTATCTAACGATCATTATTTATCACGACTTTCACCCGATTATTAATTACGGGGTGTTCAATCTATACCTATCATATATTAATTAATTTTTCAAGCTTCCTGAAATAATTCTGAAAATTTCGTAATTCCAATCGATCAAAAACTTGTGTGTTGCAGGGGTTGCTAACATTCCCACTATTTTATTTTATTCACACTCATTCAACATGCAGCACGCAATTATAATGACAAAAACTTTATCAAATTATAAACATAAATTTACCAGCAACAACCACTTTTCAAATACTATTACAAAATACGAAATACGTTTCCAGTCTCGTTTAAAAGACGCACAATTCGCAATACTCCTTATACGAACGAAATAATGAATAACAATTACTTCTTGCCTGTCAGCACATGCATGTTCTACGACTTTAACATTAATAACTCGTGTATTCACCTAATAAAACCTCACCTAGCAGAAAGAACTGTCTCGTTCGGGGGCATTACGAAATCTTCACGTAGAAACTCACCTGACCGACTTGCATCCCGTCAGCAAAAGCGATGAGTGCCAACCGATCGGGATGGTGCAAAAGAGCCGCATGATCCGCAAGGTCCGGTCTTGGCGTCGAAGGCTGTATGGAAACAACTCGAGACAGTGGCTTTCGCCTTCGACATACAATGAACAGACAGATTATCGCCAGCAATAACAATACCACGGTGCCGGTTGCGAGAGATACAAGAATCTGTCCACTTCCATTCGCATCCACTGAAACAAAAATGTGAATATCACGATTCTTCGATAGCCTAAAATTTAACAAGTTCTCAACTTCTAAACTTACTGATTGTAAGCAGGGAGTACTTTCCAATAAACTATAATATAAAATAACCACACGTGTGGAAGCAAACACGAAACAATGAAATGATTTACATATTCTAATCAGGTTGCTCAAACATTACCGGAACCAAATTAAACCTTGCAAAACATCTGACGAAACTCAATGAAACGTGCCAAAAGAATTTTTACTTACTATAAGTTTCTACACTTTTGCAAATGGGTGGCTCAATTGGTGTCCAGCAACCAGCATTACAAGTCAGAATTTCATTGCCATGCAATTCATACCCAGGTAAGCACTGATAAGATAATTGGGTATTAACAAAATATCTTTGCAGCTTTCCAGGTTCGTATCTAGGAGAGTTGATATCGAACGGTGTTCCGTGACGAACGTCAGGAGGAGGCGGACACTCTTTTGTGAAAACTGAAACATTTTGAAAAGAAAAATGATGCGGTGATAACTGACAGCATATGCAGGGTGATTCAAAATAAGCGTCCGACCCATTAGGGACGTATTTTCACACTTGTTTTTATTAGTGCGCGTAACAAAACTAAAACACCGCAGGACTAAATTAAATGAACGATAAACATAAACAACGTAGAACGTTAAGTAATATTAAAACACGAAGCACGGATCCGCCTTTCGTTTACAAAAATTGCCAAATAAATTTGCAAACTAATTACCACATCGACGCCTCAATCGGTACATCCCGACACATTTATAAATTCTTACAAAGAAGATAAAAGAATCCAACCTTATGCTGTCCATGCATACATCAAACTTTACTTCGGTCCAGAAGTAGACGTCTGAGTGTCACGTTCAGCGTCTCCATGTGAAGCCTCCTTAACTTGTACGGCATCGGCCCCGATAAAAGCATTGTCGACATCAAAATAACTCTCTGATGCGACAGCGAAGTATACCAACAGGGTAAACCCCGAATAAAAGCCTAATTAAAAGAACGAAAAATTACAATCCAAACCACGCACAGAATTCGTTTGCCATAAATACCTGATTTATTAGTGGAGATCAGGCCTCGAAATGCAATGTCTTTCACGTATTCTCGCTCTTATCATTGTCTTTAATTCAATTCTTCATTCTTCCATTCTCAAAATTTAATCAAACTATCTATTATTACTTGAACGGTTTCCATCTTTTCAATTTTATTTTAGTTTTCTCACGATCGTGCCCTTTTACTTTGCCTTGTGTTTCGTCTTCTTTTCCTTTATATTTTTTCTCCTTCTGTTCAAATTTAACTGAATACATCCTCAACATTTTTTCCTTTCTTACATTTTCAAATCTTTAAAGTTGGTTCTTGTCCGATGAAAATTGTATCACAATATCTTTAAACCGGACACTAAATAGCGCACAAAACACTTAACGACGGCGAAACGTTAAGTGTTTTGTGCGCTATTTAGTGTCCGGTTTAAAGATTTTGTGATGCAATTTACAAATCGTAACCAAACCATATGTTTCCTTGAAGAATAAAGGAAGATATGGGCTTGCTAAAATGACTTTTCTATTCCTTCCTACCCCATACGTTTCAAGTTCATCCCTTGGTAGTAAATCTCTCAAATTCTCTGTCTTCACTCATCACTCTTCCCGGTACATCCTTAACTGTTCTTCTTTCCTCCGCTATTAAAACATGACCAACTATCTATTTCTTCTCTTCCTCGGTTTTTTGCTTTTTCTCATTTATTTGTCTCTTCTTACACATTACTGGCTATCGAATCGATCAATTCTTAAAAATTTCCTATATCATACATCCACCATTCTTTTTTTTATAGACTTCCTATTGCAGTTTTGCAGCTTTTCCAATAAGTTATGGGATTCTGAAGCATTTGCACATGACATGAAGGTCACTCTGCCATAAATACCTGATTTATTAGTGGAGATCAGGCCTCGAAATGCAATGTCTTTCACGTATTCTCGCTCTTATCATTGTCTTTAATTCAATTCTTCATTCTTCCATTCTCAAAATTTAATCAAACTATCTATTATTACTTGAACGGTTTCCATCTTTTCAATTTTATTTTAGTTTTCTCACGATCGTGCCCTTTTACTTTGCCTTGTGTTTCGTCTTCTTTTCCTTTATATTTTTTCTCCTTCTGTTCAAATTTAACTGAATACATCCTCAACATTTTTTCCTTTCTTACATTTTCAAATCTTTAAAGTTGGTTCTTGTCCGATGAAAATTGTATCACAATATCTTTAAACCGGACACTAAATAGCGCACAAAACACTTAACGACGGCGAAACGTTAAGTGTTTTGTGCGCTATTTAGTGTCCGGTTTAAAGATTTTGTGATGCAATTTACAAATCGTAACCAAACCATATGTTTCCTTGAAGAATAAAGGAAGATATGGGCTTGCTAAAATGACTTTTCTATTCCTTCCTACCCCATACGTTTCAAGTTCATCCCTTGGTAGTAAATCTCTCAAATTCTCTGTCTTCACTCATCACTCTTCCCGGTACATCCTTAACTGTTCTTCTTTCCTCCGCTATTAAAACATGACCAACTATCTATTTCTTCTCTTCCTCGGTTTTTTGCTTTTTCTCATTTATTTGTCTCTTCTTACACATTACTGGCTATCGAATCGATCAATTCTTAAAAATTTCCTATATCATACATCCACCATTCTTTTTTTTATAGACTTCCTATTGCAGTTTTGCAGCTTTTCCAATAAGTTATGGGATTCTGAAGCATTTGCACATGACATGAAGGTCACTCTGTCTTCCTTCTTGAGCTGTTTCTTCAATTTTAAGTACCATGCTACCTACCTGTACGCTGTAACATTGTAGGAGGAGAAATTAAATAACTCGCGAAAATCCCCGAACGCAGTAAATAGTTAAAATTCGACCTGGTGGTGTACTATTGTACGACAGTTCACATTCTCGGCCACTAAGATGACGTCCAGGTCCACCGCGCAGTAGCTGCGTTTCCGTTCGACAACTCTCAGCATTACGTTGACTGGTCGGAGGATCTGGTCCGGCCCAAACGTTATAGGGATATACCAATACCAATTAATTTCGCACAGAAGGGATCAAAGTACCCTAACGAGAAAACCTAAATACAAAGGAACGAAAACAACGTTACGAATAGAACCGCGCGCACATTTCGCCTGCAGAAATTGTCTAATTTATTCGCGGAAATCTGGCTTCCAAAAGCAAATTGAAGATACTTGTATTACACGTAGAGTGAGTGCTTCTTCTTAGATCACGGATTAAATCTCCGTTCTGTTTCACTCACAAGTACACACTACTTAAGGGAACAGGAACAAAATGTCCACGAGCCAAAAACAAAGCAACAACATTCCAACGCGTCTGATAATTAGATTCTGCGCTCCGCGCAGATACCCGAAATACAGGACGGAGAGGATGACCGCATCCGCATTGACTAATCGCAAAATCCTTTAGAAAAATCGACACTAACGAACGACAAGGCTAGCAGCCATCTTGTGAAGCTATTGTAAAATTGAACTGTAACAACCATCACCTTTTCCAGCAAAACTCGCTATCGTCTACGTTATAAACTTCTTAATCCAAGACCATGCATTTTATTTGCGAACAGTTGTTTTTGAAAGGAACCACCTGAAAGCTTTTCTTGAATAACGGTTCATTGCCGAGTATTTTGAACCTATCCAACCATCTCAAACTTCGGTCAAACGTTGTGGCAATACGTACAAAATCCCCAATTATTCTCACCCACAGATTAATAGAAAACTGTCTTTGAAAATAACTACTGCGGCGCACATGTGGATTTCTCGTTGCGCAGACGTGATTGTTCTGTGAATGTAAAGATTCCAGCAAGAGTAAAACACGCACCATATGTAAAGAGAATGAAATCGATGATTTCGTGTACCTAATGTTTAAGTGTATGTTACATTCATTTGACGCGCGAGAGTACAGGAGCTGCAACCACCTCTGAAACGTCCGCGTCGTCGATGTAAAAGCGTAGAAAATATCCGAGTCGATAATTTCAGTAAATCTCCATCAGTTGGAACACAAGTTAGGCGAAAGTTTCGCACATTGTCACGAACTAATTTGCTCTGACAAAATCATAATCGTACCCTACCTACCCCCATTGAAGTCGTAAAAAAATTGTGAGATTCATTTTGTCCGTCTGCATACGATGTCCGCAATAAATGAATTGTCCGTTATGAATTATTTCCGCATAAATATGGCCATAAATAAAAAGGTTTTTAGTTTTCGTGCAGTGACAGTTTATTGCATTCGTAACGCACTACCTTTATTCCAGTGCCCACCAACCAATTTACATCTGAAACTTCAATTAATGTTATCTCAAAAATTATGCATATTAGGTCCCCTATGCATATAGTTTTTTCATGTACTACATGCGGTTAACGGGTCGGACACTTATTCTGAATCACGCTGTATACTCACCACAAATAGGTGCACTGCCTTCCCAACGCCCTTGAACACATTTTAATTTGGCTGGTTGGCAGTGTGATCGTATGTTGTGGTACTTTGGAAGGCAACGTATTTCGATTTCGGTTCCACTTAAGATTCCATCGACTTGGAATCCTGAGACAATCGATGTTGCAGCATGGGGTACCTTAGGTGCGATTGGACACGCTAAGTTAAAGTTATCTGAAAATAAATAACTCAAAGTTAGGTAACTTTTTAACAATAAGGCCCAGTTGTACAATGCTAGTTTAAATTTAAGCTGAAGCTTAAACCCTTAACAATTATTGAAATAATCGTTGTTAGCTTAAAATTAAGCTAGAATTGTACAACTGGGCCTTAATGTTTGATTGTGCTATAAAATTATGTTTTACTTTTAATGAAAATCTATCTAAATGTTTAGATTTTTACAGTATAAACTATTACCGTCTTCACAACAAATATTTAGGCGTGTAATAAACGTGTAAAATTTCACAAGAGATTATCAATTTAAGAGACTTTTAAATAAGTGGTTAATTTGAAAGGAATAATAAACACCTAAGCCGGGTATTTAATAAAGAGAATAACGTGATGATCGGAGTTTTGTTTCGCCTATTCAAGTCAATCTCCCTTCATAAAGAATTACAAGATCATTTGTTCGGCTCAATAGCACGTATTACAAAAGAAAGGATAGATAATCACCATTCTTTAATACAATACGGTGATTATGTAAGGTCATCGTTAAGATAGTGAGGAGACGGCGACGACGTTTTGTTCGGTTATAATTTGATTAAAATCTCTCTCTTGACCAACAGGATCTGCGCTTATGCTTTTTTAATATCGTAACAGTCCATCAGACTGTCGTGAGAATCGCTTAAGTACACTAAAAACTATCATGTATTTCAGGCGACACCGTAGCAAATCGTGAACGATTTTCCAGGAGGTTTAATGCAGCAAGGTTGCCCGAAGTGTTGCGTCAGGTTTCATTAAGAAACACATCTGTAGAAGGAACTGATTACCTGCTACGTATGTGGGAGTTAATTCTACAGAATTCTCAACTCGAATCCTGTGTAAACTTCAGCACAAATTACCTTCTTTAACGATAGTTCGCTTTAAATTAATCGCGACAGAACTGGTAGAACACGGAAATTAACAACTGTTGCAATATTGATGCGATTCAACAATGACTTGACTTGAAAGTTACGACGATAAGTCATGATCATAGGAGTTTCATTAACCATACGTGAATTTATTAAACTGCACATGAGATATTTTAAAAAGTACAAGGCTACAATACAGAAACACTTCCCCGAGACGATATTAATAATGAATATTTGGAGCCCTCCCACGTTGAAAATGTATCATAAGAAGGCAGGCGGCGGAATCAAAGAGTGCGGCGCTTGTAAAGTAAATTCAAGTTCAGTTGAAGCCGGGTTAAGTTCGCGAGGGCGGACATAATGGCGTGTTCTTTTATTTAAGGGCGAGCGAGCGCACTTTAAAAGAAACCGTACGCCATTGGGCGAGAAACAATTAATAAATTTGACTTTAATATCTCTCATTTAACGCTCGTCTATCTGGTTTAGTTATGTTACTCGCAAAGCTGACGATTTATCGCGGAGGGGCGAATTCGCTTCAAGAAACTCATTAGCGTTTCTCATAAGCCAAATTGCAATCGCTCGAAATGTCCAATTAGGTGAAGCGAAATGAAGGACTGACAAGGGCTGAAAATTTACTTCACTGTGAATGATATATGAATCATTTCTAATCGAATACGCCAAAACCCATTCCTAATTTTTTTTCATTCTCTTAGGTATAATGATTAATAATATTTTGTGATATCGTAACTATTTTTAATTAATATTAAAAACTGTATCTTTCATTATGCCAACAAAATTCACAAAGCTTCATGATAATCACAAATTGTTTTCAATGAGAGCTATGCAGGAATGTTCAGAATATCAGTCATAAGCTGAACATCAATATTAGAAGAATTCACAGGGTCAATCAAAGTGTTATTTTAAAAGATTTGTTTCCACAAAACTTTAAAATGTTACCACAAGCCACTTTGGACGGCATAAACTGCATCTGAATACAAAATTTGATTGATTAATATAGTGGATGTCATGCACATGAAGTCAGAAATGTTCTAAGTTTATTTCAGAACAAGAAAATTATATGCTACTGGAGCAAGAGCATGTAATATTGTTGCCCTTCCATCAATAACAAGAATAGTCCGGAAATAAAATACCCAGTTATGAAATTATAGAAAAAGAAGCTGACGTGGTAGTTTTCGTCACGGAAGAATAAAAGGATTTTGCTTCCCAGGAACTTGAATTCATTAGAAACAATTTTCACGCATTTATTTCAGTGCCTACAAAGTTACAGACATACAGGGTGAAAATTGTTCCGACAAAAAACAAACACGATAACAAGAGATTTTTTTTTTTTTATTAATTACAAACTGTTCAAAAGTATTTTTAAACATTTTTCCCCTAATTCTCTCATGCGTTTTCTTTTGTCGCGACAATTGTCATTCACCTTGTATTTACATATGCGTATGATTATATTTTTGCAGATGCTTCGCTAATGAATCCGGCAAATTCTTACTAAAATACAATAATTTGATTAATAGCATTATTAATTTTAGTAAGCAATAATAAGTCTTACTCTTAAGGAGGCCTATTAGAAGAAAAAGATGTAGCGGAAAGTTAATTGCCATAAAACGTGAATAAATAACTTAGGAAAAGGATACCAATATAAGTTATGTAAATTACAATATTACAAATCTCTGTCAAAATGTCAATTAAATTCATGTTAGGTATTTTGTTTTGGCATGGTATATCAACTTATTTAATTGCATTGGTCTACGCAAATATGAATAAATTATAAAAACAAGATGAAATAAATAATGCGACGTATAAACAAGTTGGGTAGTATAAAAATTTGCCAGCTGCAATGATTAATAAAATAAACTTATTTCGGTTTCATGACGGCTACTAAATAATTCCAGTTACGGTCGATCCTGGAAGATTTTATCTAAAACAGAGCTTATTTCGAATACGTGGAAGTCGTGCAAATAATCGTCCCGCACAAGCAGAGATGTAATCTGAAATCTAAATTCGAGTTTTTACGCCCTCAGAATAATATTTGTCAGTAAGGCGAAAAAAATATACGAAACGGCGACATGGGATACGTCTGCAATTGACGCCCACCGTCGAGCAACCGAACACAGAAGCTCGAATATATTTATTATCGCCGTTATTGGGTTAATTACGTTTTTAAAATAATCGGTGCCCATGAACGACGAAAGAGAAAAATACTGAAAGGCGATAAAATGCTGCTTTAATGTTGTTGACGGCGCTTATAACTTGTCTATACCGAAGGCGTGCATAAATTTAAATTACTATGTTTTGGTTCTTTCTTGCCACTCACATGCAGTCATTTAAGCAGACCATTCCGTAATTAACGGTCTTTTCTTTTCAATGAACAACCGTAATATTGATATTATGCTAATAAATTGGCGATACCATAACAAGACGAACAAGAAAAGTCAATCGATGCTCATTTACATTTAAATTTCAACCAACATTAATAATTGTATTATTATTGTTATTAAATTACTGATTTCGCAAAAGAACTAAGCACCTCATATGTGGGCATGACAATACTTCCAAAAAATTTGATATCCTACATACTTTTACGAGTCACAAGGTCATAACATGTATTCATCAGGTTTTTGCGTAAGTAATGATAAGAGGTAGATAATCGCCAGTATTCCGTGATCAATTCCAAACAAAATATTCACTTAGAGGCTTTTCGTTATATTAAAAAACTCAGGTGAAAATATAGCTTTACATGAACAAGTACTGTGTGTTGCCTAAACTGAAGTGTCTTAATACAGAAGATATATTTCACCATTTTTGCTACATTGCAATTTGTGAACTCGTTTATTTTTACAATATATACTTTGAAGTAATGCAGTTAAATGACGTTCGTCTACCTGATAAAATAGTAATAATAAATTTAAAAAATACTAGATAACACATAAGCATACTTTATTTTTGTTCAATCAACAGCATTCTTTTACTTATTACATATTGTCATACAGTGATTACATTGTTGCTAAAATGTGAACTAAATAATTTGTTTCAAATTTGAAGGGGGGCGGGCTATTGATATTTTCTCAAAGTTAATTCTTGCGGATAATACGACAACAATCTCGTTAACATTTATGCAACAATCATATAATTTTATTAACTATAATGTGCTACATACATTGTATACATAATAGCAGTGAGAACACAATAGTATGTACAAAAAAAGTATCACCGGTGATTATTCTCGTGAAAATCTACGTTTTCGGCACAGTTAACATCTTCCTACGTTTTTTTATTGGGTCTAGTACTGGAAGATTCATGGGTATATTGGCGGGTATAAAATACATACGCTCACATTGGACAAAGTTATTCAAAATATACACAATAGAAAAAGCAGTACAAACATAAATATGAAATAAATAGATTGCATTATTAAGCGAGGAACAATTTGCTTCAGAATTATCACTAGACGAGAATTCAATTACGAAAAATTAAATTTCTATCATAGGACTAGCTCTATTATATAGAAAAAATAACATTTATATTTATTATATAAAAAATATATAATAAATATAGATTTCATATGGAATGTACAAATATTACAGATAATACACTATCAATTAAAAAAAATTGAGTTAAAACATTCACATTCACATAAGATACACGAGGTGTCATGACTTTTAATTAAAAAGAAAAAGAAAACCTGACAAAATTTATTCAATTTACTTATTACACTATTATGGCATATCGAAAATATCTTACTCTTTTACAACAACATTCATTACTGTGTTAAACACAAAGTGAAAACAGTAAACCTACAACAAGACTCCAATTTTAGGACCATCGCAATTGTGTTTTACATTACAACACTAAAATCTGTACAACTATTGGAATCTAATACTGATAAATCGAAAAACAAACAATCCAACAACTGACACCTGCATACACAATAATAATTATTCAGGCTATAATATCACTAGAGAATTGCTAGCAGTGACGTTTAAAAACAAGATTTAATAAATACTTAAAATGAGTATCTTCATCAGAATTCGCATTCACATACTTTAATACAAAAGTGGCTAATTAATTATTTTAGATCGTAAATTAATTCCTGACTGAATGCGAACTCCAAAATTAATTGCACCGACATAAAAATACACTCACAATAACTTAATAAAATTAAGCTCAAGCTACATACACTTACTCTTAAAAAATGAGTAATCTGTTCTTAAGAAGTAGGTCTCTATACAAAAGAAAAATACATTTAATCTTAATGAAGACTACAGATCGCCGAATGGATCGAAGCTAATCTCTTGCTTGGCCGGCGGCTGAGGTTGCGGATTCCCTAATCGTGGACTTCCCATTAGAGGCTGCTGCGTTGGAATTCCGACAGGATACTGGATAGGAGCCCCAGTCATAGGTTGCCCCACAGGTCTAAACATGCCCCCTGCTGTAGCTGCCATGACTTGCGGTTGCCACCCCATCCCCGTTTGTTTCGGCTGATTTTTCGGTGAATTCCACTGCGTGCCGGACTTGCCCGTGTCAATCGTGAGGTTCTCGGCTAGCGAAGCTAAGCTCGATTCCAAATCGCCCGTTAACAACTTGGACGTCTGCGCAGGCTTCATTGGTTGAACTGGTTGCTGAGGTATACTCGGTTGTAAGTTCCCCCCAACCGTTGGTGCAATGGAATCGAATACTGACGGTTCGTTTGTAGAGAACAGGCTCCCGCTTAAGTTGTTTGTAGGAAACGTCGGTTGGGTTTGTATGGGGAAACCTGGCTGTGTTGCGAAGCCATTGGCCCACATACTCGTGACGGGAGCTGCCGTAGTTGCTGGAGTTGAGAAAAAATCTGTAGTAGCAGTCGATGAATTAAATAAATTACCGTTTGCAGGTTGCGGCTGTTGTTGCGGCGGTGACGCAAACATATCAGCGAATGGATTGCCTAGTTGAAGCAAATCGTCTATGGCTTTCGTGGATTGAACAGCTGGAGCACTTGGAACAGTTGGTTCTGCTCCGAACAAGTCTAATATTTGCTGATTAGACTGAGCAGCAGCTGGCTTCGTGGGGGAACTTAAAAATGGATTGGTACTTGCCGAATTTGGAGAACCAACACTGGCTTTATATTGATTTAAAACGGCTTCTTCTTCGGCAACGGCGGCTTGTTTTAATGACTCATCAATCTGACTGTTGGCAGCAGTCCCAAATGCATTGCTGGTATTTGATAAGACTGACACTCCCGATTTTAAATTCTTCTGATTACTCGCAGCCGTCGGGGTATTCCCCTCAAGTGACGCTAAGTGCTGTTCTAAAGCATCGAGCAGACTATTAGGAGCTTTGGTTAAGTCGGGTATGTCACCTTTATCTATGCCGATGTTTTCAGCGACTTTAAGAAACTCCTCGACCCTATCCATGCGTATTAAAAATTTCTTGTACAAATCTAATGCTTCTCGACATTGTTTCTTGTTCATTTCGAAAAACTTTTCCAATAAATTAATAATGCCGTCATTGTAGCAGGCGAATAAGCGTATGAGATCCCTAAATAACAACATAAAACACATATTTATCACACCGTTAGTGAGATCATTTGCAGAACAGTCGAATTCCAAGAGAGCGTCCAGCTGATTCTGTAATATCGGCAAGGTTTTGAGTAAATTCTCTGCGCTCATAGTTCGCAGGGTGCCCTCCTCTTTACCTCGTTTTACTTTGCAAAAGTCAAAAGCAACCGCTCGATAAGACAGAGCTTTTTCGTTTAAATAACGTGCGTACCTTCTAATAAACGGTGACATGTCATAGCCGGTTCGAGCACCGACTGCGCTCTGCACCCCCGTCTTGTCTACAAAATTCGATAACTGAAAGGACACATTGCTCGAAGCCAAATACTGCGTGAATCTCTCGTTCCCATAGCACATGATATGGTGAGTTGTAATGAGGGCTTTGTACACCACAACCCAGCTAGTATTCTGTGATCTTTCTATAAGCAGATTCGCCATTTGTGGTATGGACACGTTCGGTTCGTTCGTGCAATGAACGAGATAATCTAGATGTTTTTTCTTCGGGCCTAGCAGTTCTTCCGTGGTCGCTTTACACACTGATTTTGCGAGGCCTTGTCCGGCCAGGCTGTGTTTCGCCGCTAGTAAGCGGTCGTTTATCGTTTGACCCGCCATGGTGGTGCCGGCTAGCTCGGAGAATCAGGATAATCACAACGACTTTATTTCACTCAGCTGGTCCTCACTTAACTATTGTTTAAAACAGAAAAGGACGGGTCGATCACTGAAATAATCAGGCCGGCAAATCAATAAAAGTTACCGATCGGAACAGACAGCTTGCGCCATCTCACTATTTGTCTCGTAGTCTAAAATGCAGGACAAAATTCAATCGGATTAAACAATAACAAACAACATATTTGCTCTGAATCAGCATAAATAAATAAATATTGCTGACTAATGAATTCGTGATGTTTGCGTAAAATTATCATGCAAGTGACAATTCCAAACAAAAGCGAACTGAAAAAGGGTAGGCAACTTAGAAACCAAAGTTAGAATTTACTTATTTTCTTAACTAAAACATTAAATTTCGTATAGAAATAAGATATTCTTATTAAAAAAAATGTAATTAAGAAAACCCACTTAACAAATCGATTCAATAAAGAAATGGAAACTGAAACGTAAGTACCGTATGGTCCGCCATATTTGAGACATTCTGGAAAACGTTTGTAAGCAAATCTGCGCATATTTATAAACCTGTATTTTCTGCAAACTTCATAATACTACATGTAAGACGGTGCAAAATTTTAACGCATTCTTTTAAATGGTATTATGAAAATGTGGTAATGGAAAAGTATCACATAAATTTAAATTATGAAACAGTTGTAAAAAATAAAAGTATCGTATCTTTCGCCAATTTCAAGACAATTTAAAAATATTAATTACAGTTCATTCTTTTGAATATATGCTGATCGCAGTAGTGGCACGACAAAAGAAAACCAAAACAGGGAGTATGAACGGGAAACAGGAGAACATCTACGACATTAAATACGAAGAATAATTTCAAACTCCGTGCCAAAAACATTCCTACTACGGCAATATTTACATAGACGGCGCTAGCGCAACACAATTTCTAAACAATTTCATTTTTAATACGTAATTAAAATCTATATTTAAAGATTTTGTGATGTAATTAAAATCATATTAAAACTTATCTGAGTTTAGTTTAGATTTGGGAAATTAAAAAAAAATTACCGACGTCGTTTAGTAGCTTTAAGAATTTTTAGATATTTTAAATTTCGCGCCTAAAATAATGTGGCATTACGCGACAAGAATAGTAAGAGGTACAAGAAGGTAGAATGAAAGAAAACAAAAGAACATCGATGATTTTAATCACGAGAAATTATTTCGAATTTTACGCTGTAAAAATTGTAGTGTAACAAAATTTACGTAGATCGCGCAATTTCATTTTTTAATACCTAATTAAAACTGCATAAAAACTTGTCTAGGTTTAATTCATATTTAAGGAAATATTAAAAAATCCACGTTTTTTGGTACCTTTAATAATTTCAAATTTCGAGCCCAAAAAAATGTAGCACGTAGCAGTAGCCATAACAAAAAAAGATTAAACAAACAGAGTGAAACAGAGAGTATAATGAACAAGAGACAAGAGAAGATCCACGATTGTAAATACATACATACGATGAAAATTTTCAAATTTCGCGCCGGAAAAGTTGTAGTGCGACAAAATCCACACAGATGGCGGCGCTAGCGCGTCACAATTACATTTTTTTTAAATACTAACATAAATATCCGAATTTAGTTTAGATTTGAGAATCTAATTTGAAAAAGTCGACTTTTTTTAGTAACTTCAATAATTTTTTGAAATTTCAAATTTCGCGCCTAAAAATGTCGTGCAACTCGACAAGAATCGTAAACAGTACAAATACATCAGACAACAAAAGAAAGCAAAAGAAGATCGACGATTTTATTCACGGAAAATAATTTCAAAATTCACGCCGAAAAATTAGTAGTGCGATAAAATTCAGATAGATGGCGCTGGCTCAACTCAACTTCATTTTTTAATACTTTTTTAATACTTCAAATTGTATAAAAACTTTTTTACTTAATTTACTTTACATTTAGAAAACCTTTTTTTTTAATTATCGACTTTTTTTTAGTAATAAAAAATAGTAGATTTCTCACATTTATTACTATTCATAACATGTTATACACAAAACAATTCTAATTTCAAAATTCTATCCTTTTTCCCATTTATTAAATGTAGTCTCAATTTTCCCCATGAAAAGGGAAATTCCCCTCAAGTTGGCAACACTGCGTATAAGTAACGTTAGAAAATATTTGTTTGCACTCAAAATTAACGACACCCCTCTAAAAGGTATTAAATTATTACGTCTGTTTGTTATCCTGCACCGGTGTACACTTTTTTTTACGAAATATGCTTTAATGAAGCCTACATTCTTTGGTAATGTGTCAATTCGAAACATACACATTCATACTGATATACCACACAAACATTTCAGGTTACATTAAAGCGTATTTTGCGAAAAAGTATGCGTTAGTGTACACCAGTTGTGGATAACAAACAGACCTATTATGAACAAATTTAAAATACTGATAAATAAAACAGGAAATGTCACAAGTGTGCAGTGATGCCAACATACGATCAGTTTGACAGTGTAGATATCAGGTATATACCATCGTAATCAGAAAAACCGACTACACTCGAAATTTTAGTCAATTGAAGCGTGCTTTAAAATGAACTTCTGTCATTTTGACATTACATTATTTTGACAAATCAAATAAAAATACCCCAATTAAAAGCAATTCAGAAAACAATAATTCGAACGCGACTGCAAGACAAAATCAGTATTCGAGCAATTGCAACTGAATTTGCTGTTGGTATTAGTAATCATAGAGAATATTTATTTCTTTGCAATCGAATGAGATGGACGAGATTTTATAGGTTGACAAATACATGACAAATAGTGTCAAACCTAATGTTACACAACTAAATTTTTTGAAAATGGAAGTGTCGATTTCACTTCGCATGTAGTCGATTTTTATGATCACGATGGTACACGGACAATAGAAATAAAAAATGAATTTAGTAAACTCCGTTCACTTTTGTAATAAGTAAGTAATTGTGATTTTTTTTGTTCTTATGTTGCCTTACAAAAGCGATTGGTATTACATTTAAGGTTTTGTTAATCAAATTATCGTTTGTCACTCATTACAAAACAAACAAAGAACCACATTTAGGTATGTACCATATGTCCAAATAAATTTCTGATAAAGTTAGGTCATGGAGTATAAAAATCTACAACACCAAGCCGTTTTTAAAGTTAGTGACATATCAAGCTGTAAGATATGGTCAATTAAACTTCAACTTTACTTAACTACTCAAGAACTGGACAGTATTTTTATTTATTTATTAATTTATTTGGACATAATTATGTTATAATGCAATGAAACAATAAAATGTTGGAAAAGCACGGTAGCCAAAGATCTAAAATAACAGCACAAAATTGAAACCCACATAACCTAAAAATAAAGGCTCCCATTTACAAGATACGGGAACTAATAGAAATCAGGTTTCAACAGTAAAAGTTACTAAGGGCCGGTCTTTCTATCTTCCAGTTAAAGTTGTCCGGTGAATAACTTGATTTTTATGAATGCTTGTTTGATATTTATGAATGCTTGTTTGATTTTTATTAATTGCTTCCATGGTAGTTATCTGTCAGTTAGTTTATCAAGAGGTGGAAAGACCACACACAAGCGTGTCGCGCACAATTTAAATCAAAAATTGACCTGTTTTTAGAATTTTCTTAAAAGTCAATAATTTACACTTTATACTGATTATTTCAAACTTTACACTATCACTGTATGTATTTATTTAAAAATTTAAAGTCTGTTTTGATTGCAATTGATTAGGTCAAAAAATGGCCGCGCGATGTTGCGACTTAACCTGTTGCTTATAACCCAACTTCAGACATTTTGGAGCGTTGTCATGGTTACGCAATACGAGGACCAATGAAAAGTGTCCACTCATTGCACAACGCTCCAATATGTCCTAAGTCTGGTTATAATTTATTATAAGTTGTAAGTTCGCGATCGAAAGCTGTTATAATTTATTATTATACATAGCGTCTAATAGCCATAAGCCATAACATTCTAAACGGTCATGATTTCGTATTTGAGATGTCATAACAATTCTGAATAACTTCTCCAAATAATATGACTGCAAATCTTGAAGAATAAAGGTACTTTACTCTTATATCGATTTCAGATATTTTGATCTCGGTATATGACGAGAAGTATTCAAATTTTGACAACTGCATATTAATTATGAAAAGATGTAGGAATTTTCATAAAGAATAATTTTTTCTGAGAAATCGATAATACAAAAGTTCCTATATGTATCCAACTGTCACTGTATCCAGGCTTTTACAATTTTCACTCTGCCTTAGATAACAAGAAATTAAATCAATTGTACATCATAAAAATTGCTAACTGACAAGTGTTATTTAGCTATACTAAAAAAAAAATAGTGTGAAAAAATATGGAGCAAAATCGTTTGCCATGTGACCTACATTTTGCAATGTATGTAGAACATTGTTTATTCAATGAAACATGTTCTTTAACTGAGTTAACTTAAATTGATTATACATCAAATAAAAATGAACATACAGGAAACTCATAAAATATTCCGTTTTATAAGAGCACAGAAAAATCATAATCATATTATAATAATTACAGAAAGTCACTCTGCTTATAACTGTAGGATTACTGTAGGGGGACATGCCCTACTTTCGTACCCAAAATTAAAGCCCTCCAGCTTTTTACAATATCCAAATACCTACCAAATGATTTGAACATCAGCAGCACCGAATTTTCATAATTTCAAAAATGTCCTCTTATTTCTAACAAAGTACTCCTATTTTCCATGAAATATTTCTCTTTGTCAGCAAAGTATAACTGCAAAAACGATGATGTGCTTTGCCTAAACTAAAATTATAATATTAACTATTTCATTCTTTCTATTTCAGAAAACCTGCCAGCTGTTTATAATATAAATAGAATACTTTAACATAATTAATTACCTATTAAAATTGCAAGAAGAAAACAAAACTATAGAGCCAAATGTTTTCCAAACATGAATTGATTTTCAAACCATATTTAAAGTTGCATATACTCACCATTATTTGGTACACACAAAGGAGGCAACTTTGGTGACCAGCTCCCATCTTCAGTGCATTTCTGCGTGGCCGAACCCAGAAGTACATATCCATTATTACAACTATAATGTATCCGCTGGCCTACACTATAATTGCCAATATTTTCATGTACGAAATAACCATTTTGTAGCAACTTGGGAGTTTTACAACGCACGACTCTCTCTGTAGGCACGCAAATTGCTTCCGACCCGGTCCACTTTCCGTCTTCACAGATACGATATTTACGATCGCTAGGTGATAGCTGATAGTCCGAACTACAAGAATAGGTGGCGAAAGCTCCGTTTCTGTACATGCCGTCTTCACTCTTTTCACCTTCAATACGGACTCCACCGTTCTTTATGTACGGCGGTGGATTACACCGTGCCAAACACTGTGGATGTAAGTTGTCTTCCCACTGACCGTTCATACATAATATTTTCGGTGGTCCTATTAGGTCATGTGACTGTAGACATTCTATGTGGGCCGTCTGCTCAAATATCGACATTAATTCGTTTCTTTCGATTGTTATGTTTGCATTTAGCACATCTTCGAAATCTGGGCAGGGAACTAATATATCCGTTCCGTTGCTCTCGAGAGTGAAGGCGTCAATAAGTGTTGTTGCGTGATTAGTAAGTATCAATTTCAAAACTAGAAACATACAGGTTAGGACCATTGTTGACATTACGATTAATACTTATAGCATGGTTGTCACTATCTTTTAACGAAATTAAATGATTATTTAATGTTTGCACTTATGGTAAATTCGATTATGTTTATTTAAAATTGTTACATCTTTGTTTTGACATAAATTGGCAAATGCATCGATCAGCTGTGTGACATATTTCAAGGGCAATGTATAGAGGTCAGTAGTGGACAATTTGTTGTGTTGATTGTCATCAAAAGATGTGAAATGACTTACTTTTCACCGCCATGTTTAAGACCAAGTTTTTGAGTTAATATTTGAGAGAATAATAATAAATCTTGACGGTATTTATGTAGGTACCTCGATTAATTGAAAATATTTTTGAATATATTGAAAATAAATAATTAAAAATATAACTGGCTTTGTCAATCCTATTGCAATATCAGGTCAACAAGCGATCGAAAGATGTCGCTACTTAAATGTCCAATAAAAATATAACGGAAAGGTTAACGCCAGGAAAATACAATAAATAAAAAAGTAAATAGCGGCTTAGCTGGCAAGGAAAAGTAACTGTCGACGTACGTTTCGGTCTTATTAGACCTCATCAGGACAGTATAACCAAGGTGTAAGGTGTTGACATTTGTTGTTTTCTATCTCCAACTGTCAACACCTTACACCTTGGTTATACTGTCCTGATGAGGTCTAATAAGACCGAAACGTACGTCGACAGTTACTTTTCACTTTTAATTTTGTTAATAATTTGAATAGAAAAGTTTAATTGTCTTTCACACGACCTACATTTCACGAAACGGCGTCTCTTATCCGGCCTGCGCATTCTTTGACCCTTTTTATTTAAAGCGTTTTGGCGCTAGTTGCCGAAACTGAAGTTTATTTGGCACTTGACACGCACATGTCAATTTATATGTGTTACAACGTAACAAGTAATTTTATGCCGTTAGATGGTGTGAGCTTTTCCAAAAATTCGTGAAATATGTTAATAAATAAATTTATACTCTGCATTACTTTCTAATTCGACAATTTTTTTCGGGCGGCATTTACGATAATCAAAATTAAAATTGGCGCTCTTTTGAGATAATACTGGTGTTAATTCCGATATATGGCGCTGTAGTTTCCAAATAATTATAGTGCATTCGACTGGGACTAAATTGTACACTGAGAATATCTCCATCCCGTTTCATTACATGAGATTAAAATAAGATGAGAATATTCTGAATGCGCACTCAATGCACAATTTAGTCCCAGTCGAATGTACTATTAGAGTTTCTGTATAGGTGAAGTCAAAACGACACACCCAGGCATTTTAAATCATTTTTAAAGCTTTGTGTGACAGACGTTAAATTTGATTAAACTTGACGGAAAGAAAATCACTAAGAAAGTCGGCCATATTAATGCAAAAACGTGTTTCTTCGTCTTACACATTAAGCATATGGGTTGTGGTACTGTAATTATCTAGTGACGGTAGTGCACAAACTTTGTATACAAACTTATGCTTTGCGTCCCTTCCTTTAGTGCGGCACATTTTTTCGTGCGACATTTACGGCATTCAGAATTAAAATTGGCGCGCCTAATAAGTCAAGACTGAAATTAATTTCAATAGATGGCGCCATTAAAACAAAAATTGTAAAGTGCATTTAAATTAGAAAACGATTATTGCAAAAGGAACCAAACAAAACTCTCTTGAAAGTAAAGAGACCACAATGCAAGAAATAATTAAGACGCAAACTTATTTCTTTTTTTTAATTCGTTTCTAATTGCATTCAATTAATTTAATTCAACTTTCTAACATTTTATTTTCTTCTGTGAAAGAAAAAATCAATCGCATTCTATAAGTGAACCATCAAAGAAGACTCACCTTGTATATCAACAATTAATTAATACATCACAGTATGTTTTTACTGCCTGTTGATAATCAACTCCGGAAGTTATGCCATTACTTCATCAATCACCCCCGTAGGCATGTAAGACACAGTCATTTTCTTAAAAAGACGCCAATCTACATCTAATTATCTATAAAGTATTCGAATGTACAAATATAATTCAATGCAAAATGAAGAATTGAAACTAAAACTGAATTAAATGGAATATGAAAAATTGAATGAATAATTATAAATACATAAAATTTGATGTCTGTTCTTTCAAAAAAATTTCTTTGTCGGTCTGTATATCGAGCAACAGTTTTAATTTTTATAACTTATTCTTTATTTGAAATTTTTAATGAAATTAGTATATTGTAAGTCCTTGCCTTAGCAAAATACGATAAAAATTAAAATGTTTTTCTCTGCAATAATAAGAAAACCAATTAGAGAAATATGCCCGTCAGATCTAAACAAACCCTCTTGAAAGAAAAGCCGCAAACAAGGGTTCCGCGCCTGAAAGAAACTGAAAGAAGACAAGGGTTGGTTACCTTAGTTACGCTCCAGACTGCGTTAGACACGAAGAGGATAACATTTTCCTTCAGCTTCAGACCTCAAGGGCTGAGTCAGTTAATTATATTTTATAAACGCACAGACAACAGATTTAAGGACCAAGGAGAACAAAAAACTGGAAGAGAGAAGTAAATCCGCATTCTTTTATTTTAAGAATATGTATACAAACAGAAGAAAAACAAAAATGTGATAAACGTATTTAAAAGCTGGATTAAAACAGTTCTTTGTAAAATTGTATTACTTATGTACCTAGGTACTTAGTATGAAACGAATTAAGTTATTTTGCGATAAAAGCAATAAGTAAAACGATTATTTTTAATGAAATCAAATTGAATATTTGCTTTTGAAATAAAATATTTAAAAAAACCAATTCCTTTTGTGTTTCTCTAATATCGTATATCGTACAAGTAATTGGCGAATTAATAAAAATAAAATAAAGCTAAAATAAAGATTTAGGTTTATTGGATTTTCGATTCACTGCTTCAGAAGACTTTCAGAGTATCTCCATCTCATTTTAACCTAATGTAATAATAGAAGATAGAGATACTCTAGGGTATTTATAATATTATTTATATTGAGGATAGTGAAATATAGAAAACATTATTCGATATAAAATAATGAATTGTCTTTTGTATCGCTTTCGTTGTCACCAAAGTAAGCGAATCAATTAGAAATAAAGGAATCAATTAAATATTGTGGATTGTAACTAATTAGCCCGTGTTTTCGAAGACCACTGAATAAGGAAATAATAATAGTTTCTAACAGTTACCTATATCTAAGTTGATTAATATAATCTTTTACATCTATAAAATATCAGAAATTGTGCCCGACAATGACTGCTCGTACAAAAATGTTTTATTTACATGTAACAGTAACATTAAATATTACTATAAAATGCAGGTTACTTCCTAATTAAAAAAAAACTGAATCCGAATTTCATCACGTCGATTTTCTTAACATTTTTTATAATGAAGTAACCTGCATTGATCTATCCTAATTCTCAACAGTGACCAGCACTGTTGCTTTAACAACGTAACAAATGTTGAATTCTGCATGGCAGTGGCAGTATTAACATTTCATTTGTGTCCACATAACAATTCTCCAGTTAACGAAGCTTTTCAGACATTTCGTTGCGCCCCAATTACAGTTCCTTGACCATGACTTTATAGTAGTCATGAGGAGATTCAATGCTGTACATGAGTTTTCCGTTTTCGTCCTTGAAGTCTTTGTAACGCACATCCTTTGCAGACTTGAAGCCTTGCTTCTCGCAAACTCTTTGCGTAAAGTAGCTTGTTGCATCTACCTTTAATAACTGCAAAAAAATTGGATATTTCGGTTAAAAAAACAGACTTTCTCTTTCACATTTTTACTTTTCCTTGAACCAGTTTAGAAGCTCACTGTTTGTTGCTTCATCAGCTTATATTGCAACTTATAACTGCGAGTACTAAAATGAGACAAAATAAGAAACAACGCAATAAAAGAAGTAACCGAACAAGGAAAATTAAAACAAAAAGTGGTTTAATATTACAGATTACAGATATGGTGTATTTTGTATTCTACTTTTTGTGTGGTTTTGAAACTGTTTGGAAAGAGAAAAAGAAAGATTTTTGTATGGGAACAGGTTCAAAAGAAATTAGAGAAGAAGAAGAGAACAAGAAGTATATGACTTTATTGGTAAACAAAATACAAAGAAGCATTAGGTAATAATAAGGAAGAAAGCAAGTAGAATATCAAGAATTGTTTGGTTAATATAGAAGAAATGAAGAGAACGCAATTTGTAACTGTATGTAATTTGTTGAATGACTATTTACTAATGAAAGTAACTGGTTTATATAGTAGACTTTCCTTGAGAAGTAATGTATTTTTACTTAAAAGAAACTCGTGCATGAAAAATTGAAAATATCAAGCAGTTGTAGGTTGAAATTAAATGAAAAACTTTATTAAAATTAAACATATTCAAAAGAATGGAACTGTTTTAAAAAAGGAGGGCAATTCGAATATAAACAAAAATGAAAACTAATCAACAATAAAAAAGAGAATTTTAATCGCATACCTATTTTAAAATTTTGGTAATTTACTAACTGATTATCTTACTTTATATCCGTAAGCTTTGGCAATCAGTTCGCTTCTATGAAACAGTTCCTTGGCGAGTCCTTTGCCCCTGAACTGCGTGGCCACGGATAATATGCGCAGCTCGAATATTTTATCGACGTTGAATTTGGTAAATAAATCTAATTCTTTGTTGACGGTGTGCAAGAGGCCGAAAATTCGATGATATTGCAGGTTGTCAATATTTTCCATGTCTTTCAGTTCCTGTTCCACGTCCCCGCGACGACAAATTCCGTTCAGAGCGACTCCGGCTATCTGAAAAATGCACTTCATTAAATCGGTATATGAGAAATTCCCAGATGTCAGCGGCAAATAAAAGCTTAGCAGCATTATTGTCTGCGATCGCTTTGCTGACGGAAAACTCATTAAGGACTTTATTTATGCGCTCGTTAATGAAATTTAAATAACTGACGTAGGTACATAGATACTTTTACGTCGAGGATACTATTATTATTTTCTTTGCTTGAATTTATTATTAATTTGTTTATCTGGCTTTGCATTACCTGATCAGTTTCTGAGTCCACGGCCATTACGGAAAGACCATCCTGCATGGTCATCAAATCGTGATGTTCCAGTAATTCGCAGGGCTCTCCATATTTGCATAGGCCTACGGCTACATTTAAAGGCTCGTCTGCGAAACTGTGCCTCAAATGATGGATTGCATCGTCGAATTTGCTTGCGGGAATAGGTCCAAATTCCATTCTTCTATAAACTGCACATAAACAATAAATCAAATCGCAATTATTTACAACAATTTTACATAAAGTCAAAATTTTCAAATTTTCGTGATATAGGTACATATCACAGTCAGTTATTATTGTTTAGCTTCACATGACAAATATAACATCACTATCGTCAGAAGAACTTGTATTTATTGCAAAACGTTTCTAAGAAAATAAAAAATATTGACTATAAATCTTAGTTGTAGTCAAAGCACGCACGGTTAATGAATATTCATTATCAGTTGAAGGGTTTACAGCAAAAAAGACGTTGCATCTGACGTAGAGAAGAAATGCTTTATCTAAACAGATTTGATTTGAATTATACTAGACATGTTTGATACGCAAATTGGAGAAAAAAAAAGTTGTAACAGAAATTGATGAATTGGCGACAATGGAGAAGTCAGTTTTGAAGAATTTGGTTGAAGAGGAGGACACGATTCAACTGATGCAAGATGCTTTCAGGTTGTAAGATAAAGGAAGGAAATAGTTTCACAACAACAGAAGTTCTATGAGAAGTATTACGTGAAAAGTTGACAAAGTGACGACGAGTTATTTTGTATATCATTTTCAGGATACCAGTCAGCTGCATTTCACCAACTTCTATAAAACATTTTTTAACATCTAATATTAGTAAGGAGACAGTGGTTTAGAAATAAAAAAAAAATCAAAAAAGTTTATATCCGCAAATATAAATTAGATTAGTTTATATCCGTAGATACGTATTTCGGTAGTTACGTTGCCATCTTCAACACACCTACAGATACACTCACAAGTTAAAAGCATTTCATAAAATCTTTAGTTGGTATAAACGTTATAACATGTCACATTTCTCGTAGTTTTCATACATTTTTATATCACAAATTTTTTGAAACGGACACAGTGTCCGTTTCAAAGAATTTGTGATACAATTTTCATCGGACAAGAACCTGCTTGAATCATACATTTTTAATTATTTTCCTACACTAAAATTCAAGAGAAATGCAAACACTATGACACATTGTGTCAAACTTTGACAGCGGTCTACCAAGATACTACAAACACTTAAATTGTTTAGTCATCGTCATCCATCACGGTCCGTCATCCATAACCTACTGGAATGCTGCAAAAACAATTAAACTTTTAATTAAAAGTTTGAAGCTGTATATCTCAAAAACTATTTGAATAAAATGTCAGGTGTTTGATATTTTTGTAAATGGAATTACTATACATATATGCTTCTTTCAAAAACGTAAAAATGTATAGGATGTTCCATATAAAAAAATCGAAGTTATTGGTTATATTTCAAATAGTGAGCACTGAAAAAAAATTAATTCGAGGCAATGATTTCTTCATGAAAAAGTGCCTTAAAAATGTTTTCAGAAATCAAAAATTTTTATAAACAAAAAAGTTATAGAGATTTTTAGAAAGCGTAGAATTTTGAAAAACACCCTGTAGCTCCTAAGTGGTACAAGATATTGAAATAAGGTCTTCACCATTAATTTTGACTTAAAAATCGAGTTCCTGAATCCGAGATCAGTTTTTGTCTAGCTCTTCTAAAAACAGGTGTTTCCTCTTAAAAGTGTCAAATTTGGCCCACCCTGTAACTTAGGCCTTTGAATATTTAAACACAAGTACACTGTAGCCTGTTGCATATAACTAGATACTTAAATACAAGTAATTATAAATCCTACAAAAGTACTTAATATTTATACGCACAGCTCTGGTCACTATGAATGAGTAGTATCGCGGACACTATAAGCGGAACGTTTGAAAATTTGCGTGGCACTAAAGCCTCTTAGGATTTAGCGAAACTGAGCCTTATTTCACATTTTATTGCAATACCACGACCGTCCTCAATAACCAGATGTTCAAATAAAGAAGAGTATTCTCTTCAAATAAGCAAAGCAGTTGTCTTTTTTGCTATGCAGAATTTAATGTGCCATAACTCTGATGCATATATGGCATTCCATCAATGTCGTTTTATTTAGTGGTTGATACACCTTTAACCATTAGCTACTATTACGTATTGGGTTATGAACATATTGGGATGTATTAAAACTTGCGACTTAAATCATCCGAAGGTGCTTCAGGGCCACAATGAGACAATGTTGAATGGGCCAAAATGAGACATATGAAAATTCCTGATGAGGCCTTAGTAGCCGTATCAGACATTAAAAAAAATTCTTCCCGGCCCACAACCAGTGAGAACTGAAGCGCCAGAACAATTTAATAAATTTTTCAATTAGGTTTGATAATATTTATGTTCGTTACGGCCGGTGTTACCAACGTTTTAAGGAGATCTTAAATTTAAGTCGTGTTTAGATTGTGACATTTCTGCTTGGTTTGTATAACATCAATCACATTCTAAACACGAATTAAGTTTAAGGTCTCCTTAAAACGTTGGTAATACCGGCCGTTAGTGACTGAACTTAAAAGTGCCTTGTTTTTCTTTTTGTTCTTATGCACTGGAGTTGCATTGTGTTTATGACATTTTTTAAAGATTTTTATTTACTTTACATTCGTCTTTTAATAAATTTACTACATTAATGTCATCTTTTAATAATAATGTCTCATACTACTCCATAACATGGGCCACAATGAGACAAAAACAGTTCCATATATTTTTTAAAATTTTAACTGACTTCCTCGTCACATCTTAACAATTTTATTAACGTAATATGTTGCTAAAGGTTTAAATTATTTACCTATGCTAGCATTTTGAAGAAAAGTCTAAAATTCAAATTTTTATTCCAAAAATTGTATTTTTTGTCTCATTGTGGCGCACCCTCCCCTACAGTACTATACACCAGTGGAGGATAACAAACAAACCTGATAATGAGTTTATAAGAAAATGATTTAAATATGCTAAAATTTCCCAATTAGTTTGATTATAACTCGTGTCTAAATAAAAACCTGGTCAAGTAGGCTACATTTAGTAATTCTGTAATGTAAATGCAATGGATAAATTCTCAATCACAAGCTACTTGACCAGGTTTTTATTTAGACGCTCGTTATTATTATTCTTAAATTTGAAAACAAACTAATTTAATATGTAAGTACATAATTTGATTGTATTTCTAATTAATTGAAAAAATAGTTAGCTTCCTCGTTCTTGAAATGTAATTGTTGCTTAATACAAGTAAATAAATAAAAACTTACGATTTACGCCTATTTCATTCAGCAATAAACGTTACATCTATAAACATGTCAGACTGACAATGACGCTTGCTTACGTAAATCTTTTTTTTTCCTTCGGTCACTAATTTAAATGTTTACGAGAACGCGTTCGGCGCTTTTTCAATTTCATTATCTCCGACGAGTCGAGTATTTTCAATTACGGAACCCTCCTGTCACGGCTTCTGCACACTGCACTAGGACGAAGCAAATTAATGAAATAAAACGGTGTCGAGCCAAGTCGTCGGAGAAAAAAATTGCTCAATTAATTACAACGGTCTGTGCAAAAATGCTCAATTACTCTGTGTACAAGCTCGTTTTGCGTCTTGTTTTTATTAAAAAATAAATAAAAAAAATACATCGCGTAAATCATCGAACGAGATTCACTTAAGTGAAACGATTTAAATTTAGGTAGTAAAATTTCGTTCGATATTTTACTTTTGATATTGTAATGATTATAAACTAATTTGATTAAAAAAAGGAAGAAAATTACATTCATTCCCGGTTGCACCAACTTTTTATAAAGTCTCCAATAGGCAATGAGATATATGGCTCGATTAAACATGCAAGAAGTGTAAGGAATATTTTTTAAATTAGATTTTTCAAGTAATCTGCAGAAATACACACTCTTCTAAATCTAACCGGAAATAGGAGAATTGACACTGGAAGAAGAATAGAGAAAATAGGTCGTTGTAATTGAGTTTCCTTGTTTAAAATAAAATGTGTCGCAAAAAGTGACACACTGACCACTCTTGGACTTTGCTTGGAAACTTACGCATTTTCACTAACAATTCCTTTGGTCATTTGTTAATAGTTTTGGTTATTCTGTAAGTTCTCTTTTATTTATTTATTGTTATTGTTCGTTGATGTTATTAATTTTGTTTACAATGAAATTCCGGAATATGACAAAATGCCACAGGCCACAGCATTAACGTTATATGCTGAGTGTTACAAAAACAGTAGACACCCATCATTAAGTTTGTTATTATTTTATTATTGTACATTTGTAAGATAAAAACCACAAATTAGGTAATTATTAATTCAAGTTGTCTGTCAAGCTAGCTTTGAGATGCTAAAAATATTAGGTAGAAGATTTATTTACTTGACCGCTAAACTTTGTTATTCCTTTTCTTTATTTGTTTAGTCGGGGAATTCCCATAAATTAAATTTAATTACAGGAGCTTTTGTTTTATCTTATTTTCACAATAATTTTACGTAATTAAATTGAACGAAATTCCCCGTACAAGTTAAAGAAAAAACAATTCATTTTTTTTTAATATAAGCGAAAATAAAGGATGTTAGTTTATTAGTTTTAGTGGGCGATTTGTACATGTACATAAAGTATAGAGTGTCTATAAAAATTGTCACAACAGCAAACTTCATGACCTAGGAAAAAGATATATAGACGACTTTGACTTATCTCCTTAACGCCACGATGGCTTTGAGCTGCAATAAATTTTACAACAGTTACCTTCAGGGACGTAGTAAATACAAATTTATCGACGCTTGAAATATTTAAACATCTGTTAAATCGATGAGAACAATTCTTCGTTCTGTCATCCATTAAACATTTTTATAAAATAGAAAAAATCCAACAATTAGAAAGTATAATAAATAATAAAATTATTTATTATTTATCCTGTACTTTGTGGAAACAAACCGGAAGATGGGACTGGAAATTTAATTACGCGATGAAAATATTTTATAAAAATAAAAGAAATTGATTGGAAATAATTAACTGAAAAGAAATTCATTTTGGAAAACTTTCTATTTTAACTTTATTTATTAAAAAAAGTATATTTTCATCATAGAATTAAATTCCCGGTCCCACAAAAAAAGTTTACCTCCGCTTTGTGTCCGCAAAGTACAGAAGAACAATGAGAAACAAAAAGGGAAGCGTACAAAGAACTTTAGGGCCGGAGCGTGCACAGACCAGCTTAAAATAAATCCATGGAATTTATTACAAACCTGCAGGCAACGGCGGTCGTATTTCAGCAGCGCTGTAATCGCACCGTTACAGTTATCTGTCGTTGGAAGGAACTTTTATTGCGAAGCTTAGAAGGTCCTTTCCTGTCGAGCTTTCGCCGTACACTAAACGCTAAACGTGATCACGTCCTGTTGCTTCCAGCAACGCCCGGGAATTGCGTTCAGGACCTGATTTACTGATTTTATTAGACTGAAATGTCGAATAAATTTAAATACAGTTCAAATTTACTTTACTGCATGCCAATTTTATACGCCAAATAAATCATAAATTATAGTCTTTTGCTCTTTTTATAAAGAAAAATCATATCGGTATTAACACAATTTTAATAACACCTAAGAACTGAAATACATAAATAAATTAAAAGTACATATTTAAATTTCTATTACTATGCAGACTGTGTCTTACTTAGACAATATTAAAACGTGGGAAGCTGCAGGATAAGTGTAAAGTATGAGGTTATTTAACAGTACTAATCAATTTCTGTAAATATGAGTTATAAATAAGAATTAAAAAATATTGCCACATGTAACATATACCTAAATGTTTGTAACTTTTAATTTAAAAATTAATAAATTAATTGATTAATTAAAGAATTAATAAATTTAAATGTGCCTAATTATTATAAATAATATAGGGCGTCTTGAACTAAGGCAGTAATAACACATTCCTTTTGAATCCGTTCGATAGCTTTAATAAATAAGTTACGATGTTCTGACCGTAAATACGGACCTGCGCTCCTGAAACCGATTAAAATTTTCATAACATTAATTTTCGTACATTCCTCTCCACAGGCAAATATTTCCGATATTCCGTGTTGATTAAAATCCAAGGGACATCCATATCTAGGTCTATCGATTAGTCGAGGACTTGTCTTTTACATAAAATAATAAGTTTAGATAGTTTCTCGTTTAACCGAGTTGAAATTAAAATAGATCTTTATTTTATTTTTAGATTTTTTTGGCTTGAGAATATTAAAAACGACTGGCGGGTTATTAAAATACTTACAAAATTTTATCTCGATAATATTAATTCTTTCTTGATTGTGGTGGTGCGCAACAAAAAATTAGACTAAGTAAACTGGACAAAACAACAATGTAGTTCTTTGCTTGCAACAAAATCGATTGTAACTAGGAAACTTCCGTGGAGTCAACACACTTACCTTGGTAATCTTGATTACAGTGAAGCAGTTTAAATATTTGCTTAAAACTCTTGTAAAGTAGATGCACTTTAAAAAGTATTGAAATTTTGTAGAGGATTCTCTAATTACATTAAAATTCTATATTTCTATTTAAGAAAGATATCGCCCTTATTAATATTGTTTCCGCACTTTTAAATTTCATTTAAGTTCACTCTGAGGTGGCTCTGAGTCAAAAATTAATGAAGTCGCAAATGTAAATACAAAAGATCACATGGGATTGATTTTTTTTTTTTACTTAAATGTTAATGTTTATTTTCTTAATTATCTTTAATCTATTTTCGAATTTGAAATATTTGGTAGTATCAAATTCACGAACCTTGAACTCTGCCTCAACAATCATCGAAGTTACGAGCGACAAGTATTTCAGTATTATTTCATTGTCAATGGTGAATAAGAAAAAAGGATGGAGTTATGCTGTTTATGTCTGATTATGCAACGGCAGGCGTGTTTTATTTATGACGCAGAGCTCTTCTCTTATGAAAAATTATATACTATGTGTGTGATGAATTCAACATAAAAAATTAAAAACAAACCAACAAATAAAATTAAATATTATCTGGTTCCGGAACTAGTTTCGGCTTTCGCCGTCTTCAGAAAAGTAATATTTGTGCGAATGTTTAGGTAAACTTGTCTGTTTAATACATTGCAGATACATGAATATTGAATCTTAATCCCTTTCCAATTTTATAAGTTTCAATTTTCAATTGATTTCAATTATTCTATGAATTCAGTTTGATTCAACAACCGATATTTTTACGGGTAAAAATCCCGCTAAGTTCATTTTAGTATTGTCAGTCACCCTGTATTGTGAAATAACAGGAACATTCCGTTATTCTGCCATGGGCATCTCATTTGTACGTCGATTAAATGATGACCTGCAATACGAATTTATTTCCTTCTCCCTCTATTCTGAAGTGAGTTACTTCTCTTCTTCTATCAACCCTCCTCATGATATCTTACATGCGTTGAATATGTTTGCACGTTAGCCAGTTTTTCGTGGAGATGAATGTCTACGGTGGTACTTTGTTCATCGAATTTTATAAATCGTCACCCCTGCATCTGTAAGTAAGCATTGTGTAATGCTTGTCCAAAGCTTAACCTCCGTGGTTTAAAGTGTAACGCATGGTTTCTTTTCTTTTAGGCTTTTGTTTCGTTCTGTATAGGCTCTACGTTTTACTGTATGTAGCTCTTTTTTTACCTTTCGAACTTTCATGATTACTACGAACATCGTATCTGTGGATACCCGGACCGTTGGAGTTGATTTCGTGGGTCCCTCCACCTTTAAGCGCCGCAAGGGTGAGTTGCGCCGTGGAGATCGCTGGAAATTGTGAAACGCCATCTTGGCTTCAGTGGCCCTCCCCCGGATTCGATACTCCACGGGCTTTGACGATGATAGATGCCGTTGGAGGCGCAAGGATGTGATGTAACCACCGATGTAACTAAGAGGTCGGAGTAACGCACGCTACTAAATTCTTTCGTAAATTAAGCACCACTTGCTGCCGAGGTTAGTTAATTTTTGATTCTGACTTTTGTAACGCAAAGTCGGTACTGAGTTTTCGGATTCAGATTTTGTTTGACAACTTCGTTGCGTTTTATTTTTATTCTTGATTTATGAATTTTTGGTTTTATTTTATAGCGTGCTTTTTAATGATTATTTTGAATAAAGACAATAGTGCTGTATTGGGGAATTTTATTTTATTGATTCATTTGCCCTTGTACTTTTGGGGTTCTGGAGCCCTATTCTCAACTCGTTCGAAAAGATTCTCATGCGAAAATGACGTCAAAATGACGTATATAGACTCTCGTACAAAACTATACAAATCGTTCGGAAAATACGTCATTTTGACGACATTTTCGCATGCGAATCTTTTCGAACGGGTTGAGAATAGGGCCCCTGGTGATGTTATGAAACTCTGGTGTTTGCACTCTGTTCATTTGTTTTAAACTAAAACGAACCGCAATCTCACGGTCTGATTCAATGATTTGCCGGTAGATGACACTGACACTGCTACAGAAACCTGTAATACCTACTGTAATAAACGTCAAAAGAAACTTCAAATCAAATTTATTCTTGGTCGTAATCGTGCGTAATCAAACTGTAATCAAGTGTCGTAAAGTGTTGCTGTTTTTTCTTGTTCATAATTCTTGTAAATAATACTAATACATTAAATAATCATAAATTCAGATACTTGTTAGGTTGTCCTGAACATGCAGCAGAACTGACTTAAGTATAGTTCAGATGCATCCGGATACGCAAAATATTTATTGCGGATCGTTTCTGATTGGTTGGTTATATTTGAAAAAATTTTAGCGGGAACGACATCTACCAAGTTTTAACAATTTTGCGGCGACGGAAAAAGTTGAATGGAAGTCAAATTTTTGTAGTTGCATCTCATTTTATTTTATTGCTATTGCTCTCTTACTTACTCTAAAAGTTTATCTGGTGCAGGTTATGTTATGGCCGCATGCACCGAACGAATTAACTCAGCTTAACTTTAAGCGTCACTTAGAATGTGAGTGATGTGACTTACACAATGTTATGAAACTTCAAATGTCACAACATAAACGTCACTGAAATTTAAGCTCGATTAAAGTGTTTGGTGCATATGGCCCTAAAAGAGTAAAAAATTTGTTCAAAAGCAGAAAGATAACTTCAGCAACTGATTTCATATTACGGTAGTCTTTGTTTAAAAATATCCTTGACCCAAGCACTTCTCTTCTTTCTAAGTATTTCAGAGGATATTAATCCATATTAAACCTATAAAATAGGTAAACAACCACGTACAACAAAACGACACATAACCTCAATTATCATATCAGCTGTAAATTAAGCCAACATAAAACTTCTATAATCCATTCACGATCTTTTTAGACTCAGAGTAGGCCATGTTAGGGTGACACTTTTGTTGGTACCTCCAAGTGAGTATGTTCCATTTTAATTTGATGGTTATATTTTTCAAAACTGACACCAAAAAATATTGATGATTTTGAGCATTTTGACTTAGTATTACAAAGTCACAAGTAATTTATTTGTTTTAATGCTATTATTTTACTTTCTTCATGCCAACGTAGAGTATAAGAAGCAATATAGTCGATGGGACTGACGTTAAAGTGTCAGAATTTTACATTTGTCACATTTTGAGTTCTATCAAAATCCATGTACGTAACTTAACGAAAAAAAAGCATGGCCCTCTAGAGTCTAAATAGGTCGTGAGCAATGTATAGTTGTAAACATAAAAATATAAACATTCGCATTTGCAGACTGCTCCTTGTGAACGACCAAAATTTAACAAACGAAAATGTTAAATGCGTTTTGCGTATACGGATAAAAAAAACGCAGTGTCTGAACTAAGCTTTAGGATGTCTTACATCAATTTGTTGTTCTCCATTTGACAATAATCTGCTAAAAAGAAAGCAAACATAGGAATGATCAGAACAAATCGAAACAATTTGCAAAACTAGCAAAATTAAATTAGATTATGCTTTTACATTCTTCCACCTAAATTCAATGTACGTGCCTGAATCCAATTATAATAAAAAAATTGCTTATTTCTTAATAACTTTAAATTCACTCTAAAAATTAGTCGAGAGTTCACCGGAAATTATCGTCAACTTTATAACTTATAAACGTCAAAGTCGTCAAACGTCCATATGTGTCAAATAAAATAAAGCCAAGAAAGTACAAAACGTGTGTAGGCCTCTATATGGCCTCTATTCTTTAGTTCTCCATCTAGCGGAGAGTCTTCGAACTAGACCATGACTGTTGCTACGGGTTGAATGATTTTGCGTGTAAAATATTGGGAGTGGAGACACCATATTTTCCTAACATCACCGGGCTCCTAGGGTTTAAAAGTTGGGTGACAGTACCGCGAGAATGTAGTTTAAAAATAGAAAAAATACAAAAATATATGAAAATTTTTTTGTTAGTGTTAAGTACGCCATCATGACGCCATCGCTTGTTACACTTACTTTATTTATTGCACAAATAATAAATTTCCAGATACCCAATGACATAGGAACGAATGGACGCCTTTAAAGTCCCTAGATAGTATAAAGTACGGCAATAGGGAAGTCATTTTCTGGCTTATTACGCACGGGAATTTTAAAATGAAAATTTTGGTTGATTTTTATGACAACGAAAAATAAACGTAAATGTCAATTTTTTAGAGCTTTTACTGCGCAAATCTGAGCATGTAAACTGTACTGTTTGTCGACTAGTAAATTTCCCCCATAATAAACTGTAATAACGTCCTTACAACCCTTTAACACGATTAACCATTGTAAATCGATAAAAATAAAGAAAATTCAATAACCGTCATAAACCACAAATGAACAAACCAGGAGCACCACGGGGCACGGACGATCACCTTCGAGTTTCGAGCAAGCACAAATATTTTACACATAACGCAAAACTGCAATATTTCCGTTACCTGCAAAAACTACTCCATTTTTTCTATCAAAATTCAAAATTTTAAGCAAAAGAGTTTTAATAATCATATCTTCAACGTCTTTAGATGAATGTGGCTTATTTATTATGGTGTTTTCCTTTTAGGAGCTGACATTTATCAACTGCCAAAAAATCTAAAACTTCTTCGTTTCCATGACAAATATTTGTTTATTCAACTCAAATACACAAGTCTGTTTGTGTCACGTGACACAGACGCCATATTTTGGCTAGTTTTTAAAATTTGGTCCTAAACTGTGTATTGCTATACTTTATTAATCTAGGGACTTTAGGACGCCCTAAAATAGTAGTGACATCTATTGAATATTTTATAAAATTCGAAAACTGAACATTTGTCACAAACCATTTGCTAATTCCGAAGCTCAATTAGCTTATTTACCGCCAGATGTCTCTTTTAATAACAGAGAAATAGGTGCAAAGTAGACTAGGGTGCGAAAATGTGACGTACGGTTATAATATACTGTTAATTCTCCTTTTAAGCTTTGCATTGCACCACTTAGTTATAGAATTTGTTTATATTATTTACATTTACAGGTTTCGGTTTTCCACTCTGCTATCGTAGCGCTAGCGCCATCACGTATTTGGTGAACCAATTCCTTACTAACCGAGTTTAATTCACGAGCGTCTAGCTGCAGATCCCACTACAGCCAATGAGAACAAGGATGCCTCAAATCACCAATCAAATTATCAGTAGCATATAACACACTGTGGCCAATTAGAATAAGACAGAGTAATTCAAATTTTCGAAATCAAACTTACGAATACATATCCAATAGTGATGTGGTTCACATTAAAAGACACTAATTGAGCTGGTGAAACAAAATAACGTTTTAACTTAAAACTCCCTAAGACCAAGCAACAAATAGTGGTACACTCTAATTTCATGCGGCTCGAGTTCGATTCTGAAATACGTAGTACTGGCATATTTTTATATTTACTGTTTTTGTTGTGCAAAAATTTAGAAAATCTAAAAAAATGGTACTGGTGGCCGTCTTGGTTATCATCATAGATTGTTATCATAACTTCACTTTCACTTTGCAAAGCAATTTAATAATTTGACATATGTAAGTAGAACCCTGGACCGCAATATTTTTCGTAAATTTAAACTCATTCTGGAACACTACGATTAAAACATGTGAATTTTTAGTGTACACAAGATCAGCTGTTATGATATGAATATTGAACAATTTGGATTTTGCATGAACACATCAAATCGTGTTAGATGTTTTACAGCGTTACAGTTTAAGAGAATTACTAAACTATACAGTGGCTGTAGGAGGATCTCCGAGTTCTAACTGGAACTCGGAGATCCTTAAATCACCAGAGGCCAAGCTATTAGAATGGGAAACTCAACCTGGCTTTTATACAGTAGGTACTCTATGTTTGTATTAATATTATAATTTTTTTTACTTACAGCATTTAAAAACACTGCGTGTTACTTTGGTCTCAGAATGCGATATAGAATCATAATATTCATTTGAATATCGGGTGGATCGCTATGTTATATTTCAAGAATGGCATCAAAAATACTGGTGTTAAAATACGACAAGTAAGAAAATTGCGTTACACTTTGAACTTGTGAGACACGTTTTATTTCAGTACAACATCTGATCAGGAGAAACAGATGAGTTTAAAGGGGTCCCAATTCTAATTTTAATGAACCTTTCAATCAAACAGCTAGGTACATAAGTAATAGTTTTGATAACTTGTAATTGATTTGATTAAAACTGTAAGGGCTGATACTTTAGTTACTTTTAACTACCTAGGTAACTTTCATCTTTGGCTTATTTCCACAGAAACAATTCTTTACAGCTGTAGTAATTGGAATAAAGCAACAGTTAAAGTTAATCAATGACTAAGGTACCAGCCCTAAGTGACATAGATGGGTATATGGTATGTACCATTTAAATTTGCTGGTAATCGATTAAGTCCTGAGTTTATAAATAAAAGCTTGAAAGAATAATCTAATAAGACTAACTGATAAAACCTCAGATGTTCAGTGTTTGTAAATAGAATTTTCTAGTAAGTTTATATGGAACGGATTTATATTTATGTAAATTACTTAGGTTGAACATACATTTCTTTGTTTACTAGTTATTATTTTTTGACTTGTCTTGCATGAATGGCCCCGGTTGACTGTTAACCATCTTTTTCATTAATTTTAAATGCTTTATTCTAATTGGCCACAGTGTATTATACGCTACTGATTGGTAATTTGAGCTATCCTTGTTCTCATTGGCTGTAGGGGGATCTGCAGCTAGACGCTCGTGTTTAATTCCGTCACATATCGTATACGACATTGGCCACCTGTAAAGCTCTTTTATCTGTGCTTATTGTCACTGAGTTCCCAAATGTGAGCTGCCTAAGGTTACTGTATTTAGAAGGTACCGCCATTCATTTCCGCGGCTTCGTCCCCCAAATTAAAAAGGAAGCGATGAAACGCTATAGAAGAAAAAGGATAGATACATAACAAGTTACTGTTGCTAAGGAGTTTACGAATGAATTTGATTAACCCCAAAGTAAAAGAGGTAGAAAGTTGGCGCTACCTTCTCGATACAGTTAAGGCACAGTATTAGAATCACACAGTAGCGTCACTCGAATATAACTGTCACATTTGCTCTTTTGTTTGATACCTACCCAGCTGTAAATTACATTGCATTTCCATAAGGGTATCAAACAGAATGGCCATTTTTTTTGACAATGACGTTTAAATGACGCTACTGGGTAATTACTTATACTGTGGTTAAAGTTACTATATCGAGAAGGTGGCGTCAACTTTCTATCTCTTTTAATTTGGGGTTAATCAAATTCATTCATAAATTCCATAGCAACAGTAACTTGTTATGTATCTATCCTCTTCTTTCTTTAGCGTTTCATCGCTTCCTTTTTAATTTGGGGGACGAAGCCGCGGAAATGAATGGCGGTACCTTCTAAATTCAGTAACCTTAGAGCTGCTATAATAGCAGCGCCACATGTGGAGACATCATAAAAATAAAAGTCACAGCTTCATTGTTTAGAACTTATACGACTTTATTAGAATCAACAATAAATGTCATATCTAATAACTAAACACTAAAGTATCATTCAGAATTGACTTAGTGCAAATCGGTACTGCAGATTGGCCGTGCAAATGTGTTTTGATGTATCTATTCACAATCAACTTAGTGCAAAACGTCTGTTAATTGTGAATAGACACATCAAAATACATCTGTCCAATATTTGCATTGCCAATCTGCAGTACCGATTTGCACTAATTCAATTCTGACTGAGCCTTAAAAACAGCATAAACTTGAATTACTGTAATTCTAGAGTTTATCTAAACCTCACACCTTTTATTCTAAATAAATGCTATTAACATAATCTACAATAAGTGTTTTACTTTTATAAGCTTGATAGCACATGTAATACAGTTATATCTGACATAATTAATATGCAAGGACAAAAATACAGAGTATTTCTTCATATTATGATACATGAATTAATACAATTATGTACAGTTTTTTAATAAGATGCTGAGTAAAGCTAAAATGAAAATAAGTCCTTTAGAATAGAATATCTTCATCTCCAGTTTCTAATAGATTAGTAGGTTCTGTGGATGCTAACAGTCCAGAAGCTAGTAACGCTGCCTTCTTAGCTTCTGCCTTGGCTCGCGCAATGCGCTTTTTATCCTGTATCTTTTTCAAGCGATAGAATTCTTCTCTTTCTAGCTCATCAAGTTCGGTAATGATGTAAGCTAACGTGCGTTCAATTCTGGGAATAATTACTGGAATACAGCAAAAGATAATTTGAAGCTCGTCCTGATTTTCAAAAACTTACCATGCTCAATCGCATTAACTCTCCTGTTGGTAATCTTTATCACTTCATCGAGTGTCACAAAGGAAGTCTGTAAAGAAGCTAATTCAACCAAAAGTTTAATGGCAGCCTGATAATTCTTCTTTAGTTTTGCTAATTGCTGACCTCCTCTAGCAAGACCTGCTAATTCATACGTATCTGTGCCGTCTTGATAACTTTCAAACACCGGTAATGTAACACCTGAATGTGAATACAATACGAATTATCATCGTTACAAACAAGTTTTTAAACAAAATATACCAGCTACATTATCCTTCTTGGTACGTATTTTAATTTGGGCTTTCGTTACATTCTGCAGCACCACTTGATTGAATTCACCAGTAGCGAATTTTGCTTCGGCTAGTGAAAAAGCAGCCTCCTTCATGACTTCACCCATAAGGGTTTTTGTCTATACCAAATGAGATTAACGTTTATTTCAGAGATTACAACAAAATATAACTGACCTCAATGATTTTCCCCAAGATTAAGCGGAATCTCATTTGGAGAGCATCGGCTTTCTTCTTCAACAAACTGTGACCCTTTTGAGCACCCTTTAGCCTAGCCTTCATTAACATTTGGGCGCTGGAAAAGTGAAAACATGTCTTTAGCTTATAGGGATCACTCCCATTTCATGTAAATAGATGTTTTTTGTTCTTTTATGCTGGATGCAGATGCGTTAAGTTTGGAGTACAATTTTGGTTCATCCTATTGATAATACTTACCCCCTGGAAGGGAAAATTGCTAGCCTATCCTTTCCAGACATTTTCAATCACAAGATCACTTTTTGACTCAAGTCAGCTGACGGACGAATATTGGGATTTTGATCCTATAATGGCGGATGTGGCGCCATCTGGTTCAACGACTCACGTGATTATTAAAATAATTTATTTTTGAACCGAGATATTATAATATATTATAATATGCAGCAACAAAAATAATTATTAATTTATTACTCGTGAACAGAATTAAAACATATTTGCCTTTGCATTATTTCAAAGAAACTTTCCACTATGTATTGGCAACACTTTTAGTTTCAAAATTTGGAATGTTAAAATTACAATAATACAATCGTAAATACGTAGTGATATGATTATTGATATTAATTTTATAAATTTTGAAGTATAATAAATGGGAATAAACGATTTAAAACAATAATTACTTAAAATTGATAAAACTGATAATGTATTTATTTTGCAGCAGAGAGTGCATTTTTCCCATTATAATTCGTTACATTATTTCGTCTTTTTGTGAAGAATATTGGTTTCATGAATCATTTAAATATTATTCCCGAACCCGAAATGATAGTAGGATTTTTCCTATTTTGAAGTTGGCTACGCATGAGTGGTTTTGGGTTTTGGTTATTTTATTGATGTTTGTGATGTTTAATATTTCGTGATCCTACGATGTTTAAAGAGGATTTTAAGTATTATAAGTCCAAGAAACCTCCGCCCGATTTAGAACACGTCATAGATTTTAATACAATTACAGATTTTTCTACACCTAACGTACGTCTAAGAAAAGTGAGGTTATGTCCATCTGTAAAGTGCAATCTTAATTTGTAGATTAATCACGTGGAACTTCACAATGCTAAATACACGTTATTTGGATTAAAACCACCAGAGAAATGGAACACATACGAAATATTAAGTAATCCAGGTATGAATATGCATGTCCCCGTACTTAAGCATGTACTTAATTGATACACACAGGACTTATTTTTATTCAAAATCCCTTTACACCGCTTGGCCAGAGGTACTGGTGTGTACGAGGCATAAAAGATTATTCTAAAAAACCCAACAAAACTAATCTCGATGCTCTAAATATAATACCACACACAGAAGACTGGTGGGAGTTTTGCAATGTCAAGGGATCTAAAAATTTGCTGGAGAAGTTACGATGGGCTACTTTGGGGTATCATCATAACTGGGATACAAAGGTACAGCAGTTGAGAATGCAAAAAAATTTACAATAAAATTAAACCTTTTAGGTATACAGTGAAGCCTTAAGAAGTGAGTTCCCTTTAGATTTAAGTATATTGTGTAAATATATTTCAGATCTAATTGGGTATAAAGAATTTAAAGCAGAAGCGGCTATAGTGAATTATTATCACTTCGATTCAACATTATCAGGGCATACCGATCATTCTGAAAGGAATTTAGAAGCACCTCTATTTTCATTTAGGTAAATATGACAGTTACTGTGAAGAAACTATTAAAGTCTGAATATTTTCAGTTTTGGACAGACTGCTATATTTTTGTTGGGAGGTGAAGACATCAGCGTGAAACCGACAGCATTATTTTTACACAGTGGCGACGTAATTGTGATGAGTAAGGAAACAAGATTGGCTTACCACGGCGTTCCAAAAATTATGAAAGCCAAAGAGGAACCCTGGCAACAAAAGCTGCACACTTCAAGTATTGATCGAGGTTTTGATGAAGAGGTTTACAAAATTTGCTGCAACGATGAATCTTGGAAGCCTTTTAAGGACTACATGTCGTATTCAAGAATAAACATTAACGTTCGCCAAGTTTTAAACCAAGGTGAACAAACGCTTTGTATTTAATTTAAGTAGAGTTTTAAATTCTGTATTAATCATTGTACAAATCAATTTGTGTAAAACAACTACTATTTATACATCTTTACTTTTTTTCGGAAGTTATGAATTGTGACGAATAAATCTCAGATTTAAACAAACAATATATTTATTCTAAGACGATTTCTGAAAACATTAAAGACAAATATCAATTAAATATGCGTCTACAATGCTTCCGGTTTTAATTTTCAAGATTTTCTTGGACTTGCTGGGTAAATAAACAAGACCAGTAGCTCCAACGAAACTGTTGAGACGACTACTGATTTGATTGCCTACGCCATACGCAATAATTTTGCTTTTATGTCTTTCTAGTTTTACTCTTCTATATTCTGGGCGATCATCTAGAACCACATCTTCACCCTGTCAAAAAGAAATATAACATTACTATGCATATAAAGTAATTGAATAATTTTCACTGAATTAAGGCCCGGTCTTTTCATCTCCAATTAACATTATCTGGCGATTAATTCCCATAGTAACGATTGTGATCACAATTGTTACTATGGAAATATACGGTCAGATAAAGTTAACTGGAGATGAAAAGACCGGGCCTAAAATTATCAAAAAGCATGGCGTAAATGTATTTGATAAAAATATCTTACCATGGAAACTGGTATAGTAGAAAATGTTGTGATTTTGCTATTTTCTAAATGTCGTAAAAGTGGGATGACAAAAAGAACGCTTGTAACTGTGGCCGAAACTGGATTACCTGGTAATCCAAAAACTATCTTGAATTTGTCATTGTAAGTGCATGTAGCAAAAGTTGTGGGTTTGCTACAATAAAACAGCAGTGAAATCCATGTCTTCAACATAAAATAAAAAGGCACACCCTGGCTTCATGTTTATCCGCCCAAAATGAATTGTAGCATTAAAATCTTGCCTTAGGACCTCCTTTACTAGGTCAAATTCGCCCATCGATACTCCACCAGTGGTAACAACGACGTCGTATTTGGAAAACGCAGCCGTAAATGCTGCTCTTACACAATTCGGCCTGGAAAGCACTTACCGTTTCGACTGTTTAAAATAAATAAATTACAACTCACTCATCTTTAGTGATACCGCAGTCATCAGCCAAATATCCATGCTGTTTCAACAGATTTAAAAGTGTTAGTTTATTGCTGTCTCGAATGTGTCCTGGCTTTGGTATTTCATCGTGCTTTTGTAGTTCGTTTCCGGTTGAGATTATGCCGACCGTTGGTTTTCTGTAAAAAAAAAGTATTGGGTTGAAAATAATTTCTATTAATTTAGGAATAATCTTACACAAAGACTTCCACTTTTGTCTTTCCAATTGTTGCCAAAATTCCGACAGTCGCCGGTGTAATCCTGTCGCGCTTTTCCAAAACGGTTGTTGAAGTTGGTAAGTCGGAACCAACTGGCCTGAAATCACGCCGAAAAAATTACAATACTCGCCTTCAGAAAATGACTTAATCACCGTATGTCTTGTCCTAATTTAGGTGCAACTTTGACTTCGACTTTTAATTCCTTAGATCCATCCTCGGATGCTTCGACCAAAGCAGTATCCTCCACTTGCACGACGGCATCGGCACCGAGGGGAATAGCAGCACCTGTGCTTATACGAATAATTTCGCCGGCTTTTAACGGTTCTTGGTTAATCTGTAGGAAGTTTTTTTTTTTTTATTAAGAAAAATTAATATAATTAATATTTATTACTTCATCCCCGGCGGCTACTGCGTCTCTGACTGTCCGTATACCTGCGCCATCGCAAGTCATTACCGCGTAGCCATCTTTTATGGAAGCCGGAAACGGGGGAAAAGGTTCTTCCGATACGATAGCTTCCGCAAGGATTCTCCCCAGGGAATTTTCAATGTTGATGATTTCCGTGGCGTTAAAGCTTTCACAATTTTCAAATACTAATTCTTGTGCTTTAGGTACTTCGAGCATGGGGTATGGAGATTTGCGATCTCGATTTGCTACATTATTTGTCCTCACCTGTACAAAATTATGAAAACTTAAAGCTTAAAATTTTTTCCAAATACTATGGCAATCTTATTATAGGAATAGGAGGTACTTATACGTGGATGGTGATTTGACTTCTGATACCTTACTTTCAAGGCTAATTCCTTGTACTTCAGCATGGGTTTTTCTGACAAGCTCTTGATTACCAGTTATGAGCGCAACAGCATGAGGTATAGCATCCTTAACGAAACCGAAACATTCAGTAGACCCCTTCACGCTTCCCGGCAAATTTATTATCAACGACGAATCTTTAATACCGCAAGTCGCCCTTGATAATATCGCCATTTCGGTGATCTGAAGACTTTTCGTTATCATGGCATATGCTAAACCGGGAGCTTCTTTATCAATGACACCTTTTGTGGCTTCGGGGGTTACATCACTGGGGGAAAAACCTGTCCCTCCGGTTGTAAGGATGACGTTACATTTGGTATCACTTAAAGCGTTCAACGTTTCTTGGATGCTGGATAAGACGTCAGGAACTATTGTTTTATCTGTGATTTTTGCGTTCGGGAAAGACTTTAATATTGCTCTTTCCAGAGCAGGTCCGCTTCGGTCTTCGTTGGTTTTTGCAAAACAAGTGTCGCTCACTGAAAAATTTTAAGTTTTCATTGAAAATAGTAACTGCACCAATTTTGAGTAGATTTGATCTAAAATTTCATGTAAAATGGTCGCAGGTAATAGTTTCTCTGAATCGAGTAAATAAATGAGTTAACAAATTGAAATGATTTATTTGCAAAATCAGAAAGTTCTCTCTGATCAGTTGTTACAAGTTTTTTGATTAGTGGAGTGGTTTTAACAAATATCTTTGAAGCAACCCAAATAATTAACGGATACGAATAAATTTTATATCTTTCTTTTACAGTGTTGTTTAATTTCATTGAATTAATTAAATCACGCTCTAACTTGTCTGGCTATTCTGGTTGAGAACTGATAAGAATTATATAACAATGAAACATGCATGTATGTATGTACAGTTGTGGACAAATCTCATGGCAGTGGAATGACATGGTGTCCGAAATTTTCTGTCCGCAACTGTACATACATATTTATTTTAATAGAAATTGCGGGAGACCATTGTATCTGGAATATTTTTTTTTTAATTCATTCTTTCTTTAATTACAGAAATTCCAATAAAAATATTTATAAATCATAAAACTTACCGGTTATTATTGCGAAGCTAATTTCGGTCATTGTAGATTTGATCCACGCAAGAAAATCTAAAAATAAAGAAACTTTTTAATACGTTAATATTGGGGCCAAATGGCATGCTGATACTGGAGGCTATTTACGTTCTGCGGACGAATGTACGTTTTTTGTTTGTTAAACGTGCGTGCAAATAACTTCCTTCTAAAATCGGAAAACTATTAAATCCGAACACAAGCTAGGCAAACACTGACGCAGAAATTGCCTGCAGTCTATAAGCAGTAACATAATTGCGGATAACTTTCGGTTAATTTATTTTCAAGGACTACAACTAAAAATATAAACACATATACAGTGAGTGTCAGGCACCTATTGTCACATCGTTAATGTTCGTTTACGCGGGGGACAGAGATGTAGTCTAGCCTCAGTGTAATGCGAGGTTACTGTTCGTTATGATCTTAGAATATTATTTATTTTAAATTGTCAAGACTAAAAAATATTATTATTTTACAGATTTATTATTAATTTTTGACTAGAAGTAAATTTTATTTAAAAGTAGAATTATGTACGTTTATTTAAGTCAGTAATCAGATTTGGACACCTCATATTCTACGACCTAGTCGGGACCTTTAACTTTTGTCACTTATTAAAGCACTTTTCTGTCGTACTCGTACCATGTGAAAGGTCACATGGGCGCTACTTAACCTCCAATAAACTAATTACTGCTTACTCATTTACGCCGCAGTTAGGCAGGGTTAACTATGTGGCTTCAATAATAAATTTAATGGGCTCAATTTGGCGCCGGTTTTCATCTGCAACTTAATGTCAATTGCTCCTTTGGCGTCGTAAATTTGCGGCGTCGCGCGTCGTTGCGTGAGAAAGGCGACGGTAACCGTAATCCCTTTTCATCGGTTCAACCCAATTAATTCACTTTGTAAGGCCGATGATAAATAATTGGAGAATAATTATAGTAATTTTATAATTTGTAGCTTGTTCTTCACTATATAGGGTGACTGACAACTGTTCCGACAAATAAAAAATACGTTAAGAAGCGATTTCCGAGAGTTTGGGAAAAAATTTTCTACTTTAGTTTTCGAGAAATAATTAATCAAAAATTCGCCCCAAAATGACGATGCGCCTCTGGTTAAAAAATAGAGGAGCAGATGAATGAAATAAATGCTCTCGTAAAAGTTTTATGGTAGGCATGGCGGCGTAGCATCGATCGTCAACTTGATACTTTAAGTGGAATTTCACGTCAACTCCGTTTTTAGGTCAACGCCCGACGTCGTAAAATACGAACTACAAAATTATTAACAGATTATTCCATACAAAGGATCACAACGGTCCCAATTTTAATACCTGCTTTGACAGTATTTTTCTTTCATTTTTTGGCTAACAGAATTTAAAACATTTTAATCAGTAAGAACCTTCGTAATTTGTATAACTAGAGTCCGAAGCCGAAGCCGGTTTTTCTGTCACCTTCAGTCGAAGCCGATGAAATTGCGCAACGCTAAGAAAATGACGATTTCTAGCTTTCTCACTTCTTATCTTATGTTTAATTCGCATTACAAAGTGAAGACTATTATTAGTGTATCAAATTAATATTTTAATTTTCCAGTTCACTTTGATATATCATTAATTAAATTAGGTATGAGAGTTATAGTTGAAAGTAATACTAATATATTAACATTCTTGAATTTAATTTTTTAATATATTAAAAATATGCATCTTTAATTTTTTTACAAAACTGAAGCTATAGTCCCACAATATAGAGCTACGCCGGTTTATTTAATGAACCCTTGGCTTTGGCAAAACCTATTATTCGGCGAAGCCGATTATTCGGCAGAGCCGATTATTTTGCCGAAAGTGCAACTTTTTGGCCGAAGGTGGCCGAAGCCGATTAACCGGTCGGACCCTTATTATAAATTCGTTTTGTATGTGATGAATTAGTATTAACACAAATCTATTAACAGTTTAACAAATTCAAGATGCGTTTGCAACTCCATATCCTGTGTTTTGGCACACTGGTTGGTTCCATAGTTCTTCTTCCGTATTTTCGCTTTAAATTACATTCTCAATTAATTATAAACTCTTCCAAAGATTTTTTTTAACTGAGATCCCGTAATCTGTTACATTCATTCACGTGCGCGATTTGATTACAAACCGAACGCATATCACCAACGACGTTTAAAATAGATGTACTATCGGGGCTTAAAAATTTCGCTCGATTTTTTATGAAGTAGCCAGAATTTCTCTAAATCAGTCTTTTTCAAAGTGGGCGATAACGCCCCCTTGTGGGCGCTAGAGGCCTATAGGGGGGCGGGAAAGGGCACAGAGAAAATTGGGGGAAACAAGATAAGACTCATATATGGCAGGCTATAATTTAACTAAAGTTATTAAAGTAATGATTGCGATTGTGATTTTTAAGATGTGGTAAAATTAAAAATTTTAGGGGGCGCTAGCAAATAATTGATTCTCAAAGTGGGCGGTAGACGAAATTAGTTTGAGAACCTATGCTCTAAATTATAGTTTTGTAGAACAGGCCCTTTCCTCAATTTTGACACTAAAGACATTTACCCAAAAGTCAGATTGTTTGGTTATATTTTAAGAACAGCAAGGTAATAGAATCAAAGTAGAGACCAATCATCTAATTTTGTGATTGCAAAACTCTTCTCTCGTTGATTTGGCATTGTGATGCTACAACTTTAGCATTAAAGAAAGCCATATTTACAGCGGAAAAATGAATCGTGCGAAATTTTAAGGCAACGATAGAAACTTCGATAAGATGACGATAAATAATAAGTATACAGATAAAAGTATGTGTAAAATTGAAAAAAATAAATTAGTAATTTTACATGAAAACTAATATAATTTTTTTTAATGCGAAATGTACATACAAGATAGGATATTTAAAACACCTTCATTAATTTATAAGGTAAATTCCTAAGTTTTTATTAAATTTTACGAAAAAAATTCTTAATATACAATTGTAAATATGTATACTTACGCATTAAGGTAAATTTACTGTAATTATCGGCGGTCACTAGCAACCATCGCAATAAATTTATACAAAAACTTACATCAATGTAATGACTTATTTAAAATGGCTATACATATGCGTCAGCAGTTGTTAATGTAACTGACTATGTTCTGAATGATTAAATACACTTACAAATCTATGAATTTTTTTCTTAAATTAAGCTGTTACATTAAATTTATGTTAGTATTAAAGCTGCCGATATTTATTATTGAATGCGCATATATAAATCAAATGCTAATAAAACCCAAAGTTTCAAAAAGTAGCAGCTAATTTATGTATCAAATTCATCCTTATAGAGTCTACTGTTAGAGAGTATTATTGGTACAGCGGGGAACTGCGAGGCTTTTAAGTAAAGCATGTTTTTTTATCCAAATGAAAATAAAAATTCGTCTTTGCAATTGAGCGCCAATAAAAATATTAAATATAGGACCCGAATGTCAGAAATCGATTTAATTGGATAGGAAACTATCTGACAAAGAATATATAACTAAAAAAATACATAAATATATTTCAACTTTGAAAGCAAAAATTTAGGAAATGTCCATTTCAAATAAGCCAGTTTATGAATTGGCATGGGTCACTTTGCAAGCGTGTCCTTATTTGTACGATCATCGCCTTGCTACAAAATTTATACATAACATGTAAAATATGTTCAGGAATGATAATAATAAGTTATTACATTTAAATTGTAACTTTGGATTTTCGTCAGATGTCCGACCTATTACATTGAATCGTTCCACTGTGCGCCGCTGCATCGAATGGAGAAGTCTAAAATTAGTGATAAATGATAATGCTATCTGAATTCGAGTCTGATTTTTAAAAATTCAAACATTATGAATTTTTGGATACAGAATTACCAGAAACAGAAACGTAATTCGACCAAATTTTGTTTGCACATGTCTGATCGGTACCACTTAAAGATGTCATTGGGCTGAAAGAATTGATTGAATTGAAAGATTTGACTCAAGAAGCAGTGTGCATTGTTATAATACAAAAAATAATACTTTTTATACCGATCGCTTTCTCAGTTTGTTTTTATGATAATTCTTAAATTTTATTTCTAAAAGTCGGTACCTTCCGGACGGGCATGGGCGTCCTAAGATTCACGAATTTTGTAACCTGTGTATTGCAATATTATTTTCTATTTAACGCACGCACAGTATTAATATTATTGCTTTCCCACAATAGCTCTCTTTTATTATAAATTTGAATACAAAAGATGCGATAATATACCGGTGAATTAATTTATTTCAAAATGTAAACCCATTTAATATTTCCCCATGCGACGCTCATGAAATCTGCTGTGTATCCGTTTCTTTTTTGCGCCGAGGTTTAAAACAATCGCATTGCAATATATTACGTATATTTCGATTGATTGGGAGCATCACTTCCACTGGTCTGCATTAGTTATTTTTTTTTTATAATCGTTATCTAGTAATTGATGACAGTATTTAATAAAAGTCTGCAAAAATTCAACCGCAATCGTGCATTTTATTAGAATTAACGCGTGCACTCAATTGCCGCATCTTCGCAAAAAATCAAGACTGTCAGAGAAGTTCCGAACTCAGTAATTATTGGCTTTGTTCCAGCAGCAAATTCTGACTAGTTCGGAACCGTTAAAAACAGTTACCCGCCGAAGTAAAAGTTAGTATTACATAATGAAAAAAGTTTGATAAGATGATAACCGACCTCTTTAAATTAAGTAGTCAAGCGTAGAGATAAATAGGTACCAATGTTTATAATTACATTAGGATCTAGTTTGCACTTACCGAACTTACAGGTAGGTGTCTCGTATTCGTCAGCGATTCGTTTTATTTAAGAAACGAATTAACTCACGACATACATCGGTGACGCAAGCGATAACCGATAAACATTAAATCGCCGAAGTCACAAGATGGTGGCGAGCGTGCGATCGAAGATAAAATTTCGGCCGGTTTTATTTGAGTACGAGTTCGGAATGGCCGGCGAGTTCGTCGTACGATGTCGGCAAACCCGTACGACCTCGCCTTGCAGACCAAACTGGTTGCGAGTTTCAGTTTGATACGATGCCATTGACGGTCGACTTGTCGCTGAACGTGAAACTGGTGGAAATCATCAAGAATTTCCCCTGCTTGTACAATTCGTTTTTACCTGACTATTTTAAAAGGGATGTCACCGACGACGCGTGGGATAAAGTTTCGCAGAAAATGAACGAGCCAGGTAAAAATATTTAAAGCGCTTTGTTTCAAACTGCGTTTCGGGTTGACGACAATCGCTCCTTTTTATAAGCTCCATCTATTCAGGAAAAGTTGAAACCTTTAGAAAATTTTTGATGTAAACAATTTTTTCTTACGTTAATGTGGATGCCATATGTATAGGTACATCAACGTTAATCGCGATTATGCGACGACTTTCGGATGGTCAAATTCAAACTAGTTTGCATTAATCAAATTGCAAATAAAATTCAAGGTCGCGTTAATAATAAAAACTGTCTCGCACGAAACCCAGCTTTACGTTGAAATCTCGAGAGTTGTCAATCTGATCAGTGACGTAGCAATCGAAGGAGCAAGGGTGCAACTTATACCAAGTCACAGCGACTTGAGGTGCGCCCCATTTAGTTCAAGATAGATAATAAATAACAATGTCGACAGAAACTAAAACCCAAAAGGAAGTATTTATTTTATTTTACATTATTGATAAGTAATAAGTTCTTTGTCCTTCAGCTGGAACATCCAAGTTGAGTTTATTTTTCCTTTTCTATTCGCTTCTCTTAAAGTTTTCATCATACATGTATGACTTCTGTATGATTTCTGTTATTCAATCCCTTATTTTTTAGTTGCAGATTGTAAACAAAAATGGCGAAATTTAAGAACTGTTTACGTGAGGAAATTGAAGGCCGAAGCCGAGTCAGGCGGAAAAAGAATTAGATCCTATTACCTCACCAATGCCATGGAGTTCCTGAAGCCTTTCGTCAGAGCGCACAAGCCAGTCAATTTAAATTCTTCGCCGTCCGAGTTCGAGTACGTCGAAGCAGAACTGTCCAACGGTAGGGACAGCGACAATAACGAACTCGAAGATGAAACCGAACTGGAAGAGATTCAGGACGAGGAAGCGTACCACAGGAACGACATTTCCGTGAAAATTGAGGAAGTCAAGACCACACGAGTGTATCCGAGCCGTTCGAGTGATACCAACGAAAGTGCGGATAGTCCTATGGCGGAAAAACTCATCTTACCAACAGTGTCGAGGAAAAGAAAATTGGACCCAGATAATCCTAGGATTCAGTTCCTTCTGAGTATGGAGCCGGATATTCAAATTATGACTGACGCACAGATGAGGAAATTCAAAAGAAAAGTCCTGGAAATTATCAATGAAATTTTGGACGAATGATTTTTTTTTCACATTTTTAAAGTATATTGATCGAAAGAGTTTCTTCTATGTAGGTTAGGAGAAACAACAAATGTTCTGGGTACTTATTAGTTTGAAGACTGTATTATTTGATTGTATTATATTTCTTTAATAAAAATAAATAAATAAAAAGTTATTTACTTCATTTTTAATCAAATATTTCAAATAGATATTAATCGTGCCGGAAGTGCCAAAAATTACATTACTTTTCTATTTACATTTCTTACAAATATCTTAGATTGATAAATCGGGCACCAATCTGTGAAATGTAAATAGAAAGTGGCGTTTAAATTCACACTATCGATTAAGTACAGTACAAAAAAATTTAGCAGATCAATCATTTGAACAAAATACGATTTTCACATAAGAAGATTAAATGCAAGTAAGTTGCCGTCTAAATCATGTAAAACACGATCTATCTAGAAATTTCAGCGATGATAAGTTTTTAATTCTCATTCTCGTTCATGTTTAAATTAACTATGCAATAAAATTAACACTTGTTACACCTCACTTTCTCGGATACATTTTTGTTTTAGAAAGTAACATTTTATAAATCTAGGTATTTTGTTTATCTAAGAACAAGTTCAAGGTTTCTTGATTTTATAGCTGCGGATGTGATGACACTCTTAACAGGAACATTCATATTCATTGTGAGTACTTTCATGATTACCCTGAAACTGTTTACGTAATGGGAAGCGCGTGTAAACAGGACGTGGAAAGGTTTTGATATTTCGGCTCTTGAGACTAGGTATGTTGTAATTGGCCTGAATTAATTGCACATAAACATCTTTGCGAAAAAGAAAAGAACAGTTAAATTGGTTTTAAAAAGAAAGTTGTACTGTACATATTTCAATTCAATATCGCCATTCCAAATAAAAATATCCTTTTTGTATTTAAATTATTGTCCTTTGAAGAGTTTTGTGCATTTTGTTTCGAAGAATAGAACATATAAGCACTATTAATAAACCTGTGTTTATAAGGAATTGATAACTGTAGTAATTTGCAAATGACAACAAAGATTATGGGAAGAAACAATGAATACATTTTATCAAACCAACTTAATAATGTTGATTTCAGCCCACATTACATGATGAATTTTACATATGTTGTAACAGTGCAATTTCTATTATGCGCATGGTCACAAGGATTAGTCACAATTTGGACAATTTCCGAATTTTTCAAGTATTCAAAAACAAAACAATTCCAAAAAGTAGATCCATCGCAACGAATGAAATAAACATTTTGTCACTTATAAAAAAATACCTTAGTATACCATCCTGTTTGATGGCTTCGCTTTGGTTAATTTGGCGCCAGGGTGAACAAAATACCCAGCTGATATGAAATAGGCCTCGACAGTATTCCCAATTTATCTTGGCTTAAAGGAGAGAATTTCTATACGAAGCCATTTGACTTCGTTGATACTTTCATTCATTTATTGTAATGCATTGAACAAATTGGAATGATCTGTTGTTAAGATTTAATCGCTTGCAAGTAAAATTAGGTCTTGGTGAAGAGGAATTGCCATCTCTAAGACGTTATAAAAATTAAAAATAGAACTGGAATTTGAAAAATCTAGATCGGTAGTTTGGAACATCTTTTGGTTCTCGTTAGTGAGTTTAAACTTTACGCCAGATTAATAGTAGTCGTCAAAAATTGATTTTACTTTTTTTTATCACACAGTCAGTTGTTTGCTGTAAATACGGAATAATTCCAACGCAGTGCTGAGATTTCCGCTGATAAGAGTAAAAAAAGCTGCTTTCAGTTAATTTAAAACGTGTCCGATTAATTTGAAGTATTTAACGAGGGGATATTTCTGCTTTGACTAGATAACTATAATCACGGGATTTTACAAAGACATGATAATAACTAATCATAGAACATTTTAATAGTAAACACAAACTGATTTGTAATACATAACAAACAATCTTTATTTTTTCCACGTTCGCTCGAATGGATTTCTTCCTTTGGTTTAACAATTGTGTTTCATGAAATTTCCACTTCTCAGAGGAAAGCGACAGTCAATAAAGAAGTTGTCGCTAATAAATGCTTTGAGGTGCTAGTCAATCGCAATCAAAGAATAAAATAAGCTATTCATGATTCTAGAAATGATAGATACTTTTGGGTATAGTTTTTAGATTTTGAAACGTGATTGGCTAATAAATAATATTAATGGAACTCTTGTTTCAATCTCCTTTTCTAATACACGGAGAGGGTACTTATAAATTAGTCAACGTGGATTCCAGAATGTGTAAAAAGAGTTGAAAGATAAACAAGCGTTTTTATGATTCATTTATGATCCCTTTTTAAAAATACCCCCATACCTTTTTATATTGCAATTTAATCGAGAATCAGTGTCTTGATAAAATGCATGTTAAAATATGTTACGTTGTACAGTCATCATGTACAACTCAGGTACAATTCATGTACAATTCAGGTACACGGGTAAATACTAGGGGAGACATACCCGTATGTTTGAGCTACCCGAGACTCGAATAAACTATCCGGGTACCTGTATCATGCTCGGGTAATCATATACCCGTATAAATTCGGGTATCCGTACAAAACTGATCTGACACGGGTAACTGTATAAATTCGAATACCCGTATAAGTTCCAGTACCCGGGTAAGTTCGGGTAGCCATATATTTCAATTTACACGGATTCACGAATTTTGCATGGGAGTCCGACTATTCCCTTTTATGAATATCCGATACTCGGTAAGTGCCTGACAACTACCGAGGGACCTTTCTTTTAGACTTAAGCCCGGTCTATTCATCTCTCAGTAAGTGGCCAATAAGATACTGGATAGATTAAAGCAAATGCATTGCGCTAATCGTCAAGTAATAACTTGGCACTTTACTGAGAGACGAATAAACCGGGCCTTAAACTACTAAGGCCCAGTTGTAGGTACTTACAATGTCAGTTTAAGCTTAAGGTAAAGCTTAACGATTATTTCAACAATTGTCGTTAAGGGATTAAAGTTAAGCTTGAATTGTGAGGAGCGTCTAAATAAAAACCTGGTCAAGTAGGTTGTGATCGAGAATTTATCCATTGCATTTACATAACAGGATTACTAAATGTAGCCTACTTGACCAGGTTTTTATTTAGACACTTGTTATAACTGGGCCTAAATGGCCTGTTGCTTCAAACACTTAAGCGGAGCTTAAATTTAAGTAGTCTTTATAATGTGACATTTGAAGTTATACGGCACTGTGTAAGTCAAATTCTAAGTGACACTTAGGCCCAGTTGTATAATGCTAGTTTAAATTGAAGCTGTTATCAACAATTGTTGTTAAAGGTTTAAGCATTAGCTTAAAGTTAAGCTGGAATTATACAACCGGCCCTTAAAGTTAAAGAGAGTTTAAGTGTTTGGTGCAACTGGCTACAAATGAATGTTCGTAGCGTTATTATTGTTTCTTTTTTTAACATTGACTGTGAAGGATAATTTACATAGATAGATAGATTTTCAAATTGTTATTCGATACTTATCGGATAGCGGGGAATACCCGGGTAGGTATCAATAACGGATACCCACTCGGATAGCAAAATTATCGGGTGTCGGCATCACTAGTTAATGCACTACAAGTGACGAAGTGTTTCATTTATATTAATTATAAAACTCTCCAGGTGTTACAAAATAGCGCAATCTGTGTCACTAGAGTTTCACAAGATTCTTAAATTTAAACTAAATTAAATTATTATTCTTATTATTAGTACCTGTATTTGAGTTCTCTTTCATATTAAAGTGAATTTGATGTGACCATTTATTTGTCGCCCTTTTTTCATGAGTTAGCTAGCCGAGAGGCAGGGCCGGCCTTCTAATTGCTGGAGCCCGGGATTGTGGGGCCCTTTTTTTTAAGGATGGTGTAAGAAACCGGAATTCTGTACAAAAATTTATTATTTCAAAATAAGAAAGTAACTGTTGTAATCATAAAATTTAAACGCACGAGTCGGAATTAGAACAAAGCGATCATTTCGATCAAGTTAGAACAAAATATGTAATTTTGCGTGACGAGTTGCGAGACAATTAGTAGTGTTGCCAACTGTGTTGTAAAAGTTCCGCTATATCTCCCTCCAATCTACGCTGCGTTGATTCTGGCGCATTGCGAAGATCGTCAGTCGCCGCGATTTCAATTTCAGTCGTACGAGGTGTAGCGGGCGAGGTTGGTAATACTGACAAACAGTTCCTGTGGTCAGAGTAGACGAACAATTCGAAGGATATATACTCCGAGCTGCAAACCTTAAAAAACACGCAAATGGTATCCGCAAATGGACGCAGGTGTGGGCGTACTAAGAAAAAAAAAACAAACGGAGTAGAGAAATGGCACGCCCTCTATCGGTAAATACATTTTCGTTCGGAAGACGTGCGCGAGATGGAAATATTTTGAATTGGACTGTTACGGGTGATGTCATTTTACCCCTCTTAGAGACGCCAAATATATTACATAAATAATGTGATTTCGTCGCGATTTTTCTACAGCTCGATTTTTTGATAAATACATTAATTTTCTCCATATTTTTATTTATATTTGGTAGGAAAGATAAAATTCTTTTTGCGAGTGTTGTTTTTTTTTTGTTTGGTTTTAATAAATTTAAGTAATCTGTAAACGAAACGGCCTCGAAATTAAAATTGAAGACACAGAATTTTACAAAACTAATTAAAAATCCGACTCCAACAAGAGTAAACTTAAAAATCACAAACAATTTTTCAATGAACAAAATACACTTTATAAAAACTTGCTTCAACAAAATCCGACCTCCCCAAGACTTTATGCCTTATCTAAAGTCCAAAAAATAGACTGTCACATTAGACTTATAGTTTCATTTATCAATTCCCCAACACATTTGCTTTCAAAATGGTTATGCAAACATCTCAATACCGAATTACAATTTCAATCCGAATTCAGTATAAAAATACCAAATAGTTAACTGATCGCTTGGATGGCAAATATTGTTACCCAAGATAACCAACACTTGACGTCATAAATTTGTTCTTATGAAAATTTATTTATTCGTTTATTTATAGCTCTGCGGGAGTAGTTTCAATCCGTACAGGGTCATGGCGTTCCAGCTCAAAATTCGGGGAAGGAATTCAAATTGAAGTGTCCCAAATGTTGGATAATTGGATGAATTCAGATTTAACGTTCGATAAGCCGAAAAGCAATTCATTTGCCTAAGGAATCATCAGAAACTAGCAGAAGCTTTAAATGTACAGAATAGCGTTTCTTCTCTCCAATTATTTTGACTGTATTGTGTGCATTTTTATTATTGTACTTTGATATTTGAATCTCTTTCTCACTTTCGTCGTGGTATGTATTTATATTAAATGTATAAGTTTCTTTAATCATTCGTATTGGTATGGAGTAGGGGGGCCTCCGAATAGCCCGAGGCCCGGGTGCGCACTCCTCTTAGTGGCCGGCCCTGCAAAGAGGAAAGATGAATTTTTTTGGTTATTTAGGTTTTATTCGAGCACGTAGTAGGTATGAACAGAGTCGATTCTAAAGGTATGGAAGGTGAACTGGTGGGCGAAAGAACAAAGCCAGATACTGTGGATTCTTCTGTTGCTGACTTTGTAAGATAAGTTCGCGCAGATAATTAATGTTGTATCAGTTATTTCCTTTTCCTGTTCGTCCTTAATTTGCTACGCCCTTGCGTTTCTTTTAAGCTCAAGCGATTAAAAATATAATACCGTTTTTCTCTTAGTTTTCCTGTTGCCTGAGTTCCCTTTCAGTTTAATATTCCGGCCTTTTGGAGTTTGTGCCTGGGAAATTGTGCATTTATAAATTGCGTTGCACGTGCCTCCAGCGTAGCGTACGAGACGATCGAAGCACAAGCGACAATGAACTTTCGTTGAATTTCTACGTTCGGTGCAGTTCGTATACGATCGGGGGAACATTCTTTGATTTGTAAGACGCTAGAATAAAATGTGGCTAGAGAATAACATTTGTCGTCACCGATTGACCCGTTCGAATAACTCCGTTTTATTAATTTAACGTGGGATGGTCTTTTTCTTCGTAGTAAACAATGTAGTAGCATTTTTCGTAGTTGAAATTTCGTTTTCGTAGACCAAATTTACCCGCAGAACGTATCAGTTGCGTGTTGGACGCCGAAGAGAAGGCATGTATGCGTCGCGTTCTCCAAACGACATAACCTGAAATCGCAGCAATGTTTAAATTATTGTGTTTCCTAGTGTTGATGTCCTGTTTCGCGAAAGTCGATCCCAAGTTATGTCACTCCCAGGATGTAAGGGTGTACATGCAGAATTTCGAGGAGAAATTGCGCAACTGTACAGTGATCGTGGGTTACTTGCAAATTGTGCTGTTCGATTTAAAGACCGAGGCCGATTTCAGGAACGTTAGCTTCCCTGAACTCGAAGAAATCACCGGATACCTTTTATTTTTTCAAGTGTCCGGGTTAACCAGCATCGGACAGCTGTTTCCAAATTTAAGGATTATTCGCGGACAGATGCTATTTCTGGATTATGCTCTAGTCATCTACAGATTAGCCGACCTGAAACAGGTAAGAATTACGTTTTCCTGTGGAATGCAGAAGAAACAGGATGTTGTTTACGCAGAGTCGCCGTCAATGGGCGGCGCTAGAAGGCAAACGTCACTGCAGCGTAGCCACGCTTTCTGCCTTCATATTCTAAATTTCCAACGAATCTTCCATCTTCCACATACATACTAATTTAGTACAACACTAATTTCGATTCTAAAATATCACCGGAGCCGAATTCCATTACTTATTTGTTTTCGTTAGTTCCAGGATTTTCCTGAGACGCACTTTTTTTTTACAGTCAGACGCAGTTGTTATTTTTTTATGAACGTGTCACAGTGACTAATAACAACCAAACACTTTTTGGAATGGAATTAGTTACATAGTAACCTTGTGCCAATTGTTTCGCAACACATGTGGTGCAAGTTTAACAGAATGTTGCCATATTTAGTGAAAACGAATTCATTACCCTTAGATATCGGACATTTTTAAGCACCGTTCGAAATTCATTATTTTGTAAGTGGTCCAGTAACTATCATAACCATTTAGTAATTCTAAGTCTCTTTCCACTAGTCCTGGCAAAATCTGGAAAAAATTGAAACTGGATTTCTTTAATTCTTGGATATAACCGGTTATCACAACAATGGTTAAAACCGATGTATTTGAAAAACCGATTTTTGGATTATCTAATTGGTTACTCGAAAACCGGTTAATTAGGTAGGTATTTTAAAAAACCAAAATTTTCCATTTTTTAAGATGCAAGACGTTAATGATCTCCAGTTTTTGATTCTGACAATTGAATCGGTTATTTGAGAAACCCCATAAACCCCGAAATCCAGTTTTTGTCAAAACTCGATTGCTGTGGTGTGGACTCAACGTTTGATGGAGAAACGCCATCAGTCCAGGTCACCACCAGCCAGCAGTTGGAAAAAGAATTCGTATAAGGTCCATTCTAATCAGATTTACAACCTAACAACGGTGGTACCTCCTTACCAACTGGTAAGAAGCTGCAATCTCGGCAATGTCCGGTGGTAACAGGATACAACGTTATGCAGTCTCGATTATGCTCGGAAGTAGGATCATACCAAGTTGTAACTTGTAACTCCGATTAGAGTTGACCTCCTTATAAATAAATAGCCGTTAACAGGCCTTTTCGGCCCATCGCTTTGTAATTTGCTTCCTCGTGCTTTCTTCTTCCAACTGTTTATATTTTTTTCTTCTAAATTTGCTGAACTGCCTCCCTCCATCTTTTTCACTTTTTATTCCTTCTGGTACTTTCCAAGTTATTACTTTTGCCTTTCTTTCTAGACGCCCAAGCCACTGTAATCTTCTCGCTTTTACTATCATATCTATTTTCGGTGCTTTGTATATATCATAAATCTTCTTCTTTCGTATCCATATTCTCTTTTTTTTCCCTCCTACTATCCTTCTGATTATTTTTCTTTCCCATCTCATCAACATTTCTTGCGTCTTCTTATTTAGCACCCATGACTGGCAGCCGTACAATACACGGTTGGTCTTAATATTGTTTTGTAAATTCTGATTTTCGTACTCTTCGCCAGTTATTTCATTCCAGCACACTTATTTCCTTTATTTATTCTTGCTTGAATTTCCTGTTCCTCACTACACTTATTTCTTATGAGTGCTCCTAAGTATATGAAATGATCCACTTGTTCGAAAAACATTTTTCCTGGTCGTGTATTTACTCCAAACTTTCCCTTTGCTCCGTCACTTCCCCCAATTTTTATCACTGTTCTTGATTTGTGTGTAGTCTTACTCTGTACGTCGCCTTTACTAATCGTTCCCTATTCCTTTCAGTTCTCTCTCGCTTCTGGCCACTATAGCAACATCATCGGCATTCCCAATCAACTGATGATTTTTAAGTAATGTGTTCTCTTCCCTGTTTAACTGACTATCTCTTACTATCGTTTCCAAAGCTGTGTTGAAAAGCAGCGAGTCCCCTTGCCTAAGGCTTGTCCGTACTTTAGAATCTTCTGTTGTTTGTACTTTTACTCTCTCATTACTTGTCGTGTTCATAAGCGACATATTCACCAAGAATGACCCGCTTAGTCAGCGATTAATGGAAAGGTCCCAATCACTAAAAAAAAAATTGATGACATAGAGGAGCTAGTGAGCTACATTCCGGAAGATACGAACATCAGGGACTTCTACACTTTTAAGCTTATTTTGGAAATTTCTTAGTTCAGTTTTCTTTTTTAATTAACAATTTACTGTAAGTTAAACAATATTTTAAAGAGTTATCTTATTTTGTAGCATTCTTCACAGTCCAAGATATAGCCAATATAAGTTAATTTGAGATATCCAATAAGTCAACGATATTCGAAATTTAATGTTTATTCATGTACCTGATATTTAGGGCAGAAAAAAATGTTGAACGTGTATCTGGCATTGGATTGAGAAAATCTGCTGAAAAATTGTTGGTCCTGACTCACGATGGCATCTAGTCTTTTTTAGTTTCCCAAACGTTGCTGACAATTGACTTGTGGGGTTTCTCAGATAAGCGATTCAATTATAAAGAAAGACGCAAGGCCTACCATAATTCGCTGAAATATACGTAAATGCAGTTTAAAGGAACAATTATTATCTAATTAAATACCTAACTACAATATGTACAGCTCATTTTTCATTGTATGCCATTGTATGAGAACTTTTATAAAGCTGTCTCCTTCTAATTTTCGTGAAACGGCCTGGCGGCTTTTCTCATGTCATGTCATTTCGTCGTATGTCTTTTTAACTCGGATGTATATCAGCCTATCAGAATTTCCAGTTATTCGGATATCCGGTTTTCTTCAAAACTGTAAATAATCCAAAACCGGTTTACCGATTATCCAAGAAAACCGACATTGGTTGCCAGCACTACTTTCTACCTCCACATTTAATATTTTCAGCAAATTTTCCATCTAGGAATTTATCGTTTGAGCACACCATACATTTACCTTTAGTATAGATGTTGATGGTACTCGAGAATATTTCATTTCAACCAATATATGTAGTTATTGCTGTTCAAACTGGAACAGAATGATCATAAAACGAGTAACCCTTTTGACGCAAACTTGTAAGATAGGGCTATTAAGGAGCGATTTAAATTTTTACAATTGGTATTCACCTAAAACTAAAATATGGTCTCATTATCTAATTTGAACAGTATTAATAAGTTCTTAAAGCATCACCAGACCGCATACACCCTAGATTACCATCAGATCGTATCCACCCTTCTTCACAAACTCTGTGAATTAGGGTCACTGAATGGCGATCATAATTGTTTAAAATTATAGTTCTCCCCCAAAACTTAAATGCAATAGCCTAATTTGAACAATGTTAATACTCTTTTAAATCATGATCACACTAAGAAAAACTTTCACTGATCTTCATAGGGACAATTTGAGTGATGATCAAATTTTTTGCAAATGTGACGCCTAACAATATCCAAAATCTTTGCCAAACTGTATTCCATTATTTATTTGTATTAAATATATAAGTGAAGATAATAGCTTATCATGAGATATATTTTTTTATAGTAACAGGTGCCTCTTCTTTTTACACGAACTTGTCAGTTCGAACACTTTTTGAATCGGAATTAGCTATTTGGTAATCTTGCGACAATTCTTTGCGATGCATGTGAATCAAGTTTAATAAGGTATTACCATATTTAGTAAAATCGAATTCACTGCGTTTAGATATTTAACATTCCTCGAGTAGAGTTTGTCGTTCGATCACTGTTTTGTGGGTGGTTCCGTTGCATAATTATCAACTGAGTCATGTAAAATAATTGAAATGTCCACGGTCAAGGCAAAAATTAAAACGCATTTTTTTCCGTACGTCATTGTTGTTCTACCTAAAGACCATGAACTTTTCTTGCTGCATGCATATTTGGCTGCATTGCGTTTCGTTCATTGCAGCCTACTTGGGTATCTAAGAATATGATTCAGGAGGTTCCTGAGAGATCAGTTGACCGATTAGTTTAATCGTTTTTAATCGCCAAGCATTTAACCGCTCAAATTCAATGAAACTAGTTGCTGCGCCAGTCTTTTCCAAGTTCCAACATGTATCCGTTTAGTCGATATCACCTTTGGCTCTCGTATTACCTTGCACCAGAATTTTCGTTTAGTAGTCGTTTTCGGGAAATCCCCGATAGCAAAACAGTTTTATCTTTTATTGGCATTCTGAGTGAAAATATTTGTATTTGTTTATTTGTTCAATGATTCGAAGAAAATAAATATGATTTAATATACATAGGTACAGCTGCGGAATCAAAAAGCGGGACAGTATAACGTCGTCAGTTTGTTACTTCTTAATTTTGGTGACTATATAGTAACTTAGCAAACTTCGTAGTTCATAATATACAATCATTGTGGTTGTATTTAAAATTCATACCGTATAAATAAAAAAAAATATGATTCCGCAGCTGTGCATTAATGAAAAATTCAAGTTATTGTTTTATGTGCCCTTATGAATTTTTTATGTAGGTATCGAAAATAGGTATAAATTTAGACATTTTAGAATTTTCATACCTTGTGGAAATATATGTACCCACATGCGATACCAAAGATGTAATTTCAAACAGAAATATTCTGAAAGTTACACTGAGAAAAATGGTACCAAAGAGTAGGTTTATATCAACAAGAATTCCGAACATTTTATTCGGATTCGCGTTAAATACCGACTCAGCATACTACTGCAAAATTAACACTACAGTGTATTCTCTCTTAACGGGCACCTCTCATAAGCGGGTACCTCTTTTAAACGGGCACTTTGTTGGGTACAGAAAAAAATCATATGATTTAAATGATAAAGTTTTCTCCTTTAAGCGGACTCCCTATTAACCGGACACGGACACAAAAATGCGATGACCTACGCAGTTTTTTTCTCTATTAAGCGGACAGTATGCTCTCGAAATATCGGGACTTCCCCAAAAGCGCCCGTCTTTACAATAAAAACGAGGTGGGATTTATAACCGTTAGCGCTGCGGTACAAGCAGTTGTCTTGCATTCGACAGCAAGTAAAAATTCTCTCAAAAATAATCTCAAAACCGTAAAAAAAAATTCATGAATGACTTTCCAAATAATGACCGAGTTCTTACAGTAATTTGATAAGAAAATGTAATTGGACATACGCAAATTGCCACTTTTTCTGGAATGCAACGTCTCATCCGCGAAATTTAAAATTAAAAAATATTAAAATAATTTTTTTTCCTCCTAATATCACTGCATTTTGCCAGTGAGAATTTTTTAACGTGGAATATACGTAATATATTAATAAGTATTTATTTTACGTTAAAAAATTATCACTGTATAAGGAACTCAAGATTTACAAGCTCTGGCTCACTTAACCTGCTGACTCAGCTAATCCCACTTTACCCTAAATATGAAAAACTTATACTAAACAACAATATTAGACTTTCTTCATCTTAATTACACATATGCGTACTTGTTTTGTTTTTGTGGAAATGTATTTGAAGTTTCATTTCAAGTTTTGATTATAAATTTTTATATCAAACAAACATTATTGCTGTTTCATTTTTTACCTGTACATACCGTATTACATACATACATGCACATATCAACGCATTCTTCTCTTTAGCGGGCACCTCTTTTAAGCGGACACATTTTGGACGACCATAGGTGTCCGTTTAAGAGAGAGTACACTGTATATGCACAGGAAAAAATCGCTTTAGGAAAAAATACAACAGGGTTGTAGAAGCGAGTTTGATCAAATGTTACTAATTATTAAATTCTATTCACATTTTTGTAAGAAAAAGTGTTTAATTATTGTTGTACTTGTTTTTTAGAAGACATTATTACAAAAACCAGTAATATGTTGAAAAATCTTGTGGAATACTAAATTTTGTAAGAAAATCAAAAATATCTAAGATGTTTGCGGTATTAAGTTTTACTATATTTGGTATTTTGTGGCAGTTTTCAATCATTATTTTCTTTATATACTTCTAGGAGAAATTAAAAAAAAATGTATTAATAAACGATAAATCCGGAATCGCCGCAGTGCGATGTAAAGTTTACAAGAAATTTTAAGAAATGTTCTGCAATTTTGAGTAATAATCTTAACAAAGAAATATAAAAGGACTAGATAGTAAATTAAGCAAAACATGTTGTTTGAAATGGCAACAATAAATGAGAATTTACAGCAAATTGTCTGTGCATTACTCATATAAAATTGTAAAATTCATTATTGAAAGTTATATCAGATGTACCTACTTACAATTTTTAACTACAATTTTATTGAAATTTGTACTACAAACTATTTCTGTCCCTATTTGTATTATTTTTTGTAGGATATAATTCTACAATTGTAGAAATTTGTCCTATATATTTTTTCCTGTGTGTGGTTTGTTGTTTAGAGTATCATTTCCTGCCATGATAAAATTACCGAAGTAATTAACAAAAAGTCAGACATGACTTTATTATTAAAATTATTCAGCATAATATTTCATTATGGTTTATTATTTTAACAATACGTATTATGTAGAATGATAATTTTACATTCTTAAACTTAAACAGTTTCATTGTGCTAAGAATCATGATTAATTTAGAGTAAGATAGATCTTATAACGTGACAGCATTATACTTTTACGTTATACTTTCATTTTATCGATAGGAATGATGTTTTATCAAAATCGCAAAACTCCATTTTTCTCAGTGTACTAATATTCATTGCCTATCTTACTATATGATAAAATTACAGTCATTTTTGGAAATCAATTGATTGTTAGGTATGTGTTAATACTACCCAAATTATTGTGCTCTTCTATTTTTGTGTCCGTCAAATTATGAAAAAATTATGAATGTAATTCTAATTGATCTCCATTCATTTATTCGTACAAGATTTCAAGTTACATATAAAATTCGCTATTTCACATTTTTCCAGAGACAAATTTTTATATAAAACTCCCCATTGGCTTTGTGACTCTATTAAAAATTCTTGTACCTATCTAAATAAATAAGGATAAACTTCTATTACTGATTTAAAAAAAAAGATAACCTAAACCTATAATATCTGCTTTAATAAAGATACAGTTTTTCTGGATCGATTTATTTCGTAATGGTACATAATCCATCACAGTTAATTACAATAAAAAATGTCTTTTCTGCTGATTGATGTCTAAAATTATGATTCAATGAAAATGTAAGGAAATTATTGTTAAGAAAATGGCGGACCGAACTGCATCTCAAAGCGCTTCTTGTTGTTTTATCCGGTTTACTCCAAGTTGATCTACATTATTTAATTCTAGGTACGTGTTCTACTAGTTTTTTAAGGATAGGTAAATATATTTTGAGCCCGTTAATTTTCTTTAGGTAACAAATGATTGATATTATCTGATCCATTGTTGCTCTCTCTCTTATTATTCGCTCAAATCTCCATTGGTTTTTTAAAATAATTTCCTGTCTATTTGGTAATGAATAACTTGCAACTTTCCTACTACAATCCATTCCGGCAACTACCGTGAGAGCAATAAAAATCCAAATCAAAGGTACCCATGGAAATTCGAATTCTTGTCGTCGATTATACCGGGAGTCCCAATATGGATGGCGACCGGCGATATGTAGGTATAGAAAACAGTAATACCTATAGAGCTCTGGGAGAAAAAAAATTATAACCAAAGTGACCATGAGAAATTCAATGAAAATATATTTAAGTATCAGATTTGACCACAAGTGGGCACAATCAATAGCCTCAACGATAAAATTTAATGATACTAGTCGACGTCTCAGTATAAGGTGCAGTTTTAATAGCGCCATGTACACTTTTCGTGCAATGTAGTTGCTTACATTGAACTACCACTTTCCTTATTACAGGATTGGAAGAGGAAATCTATTTCTATGACCAGCTAGATCACCAGATTTAGCTGTTCTTGATTTTTATTTATGGTGAAAATTAAAAGACCTGTGCTGGGTTTTATAAAAGTCGATTAAATTTAATCATTGATTAAGAATAATCATTCCTATACCTTCAGCACATGTAACCATAGCAACGTTTACTTTTAACACTTGATTAAATTTAAGTAACGTTTGTGAAATCCACCACTGGTCTTGGAGACGCGCCCTACCACACCAGAAAATGTAGTTGAATGCATTCAAAATAAGATAACAAGCATATGAAGAGCTGCAATCAAAGCTGCCGTATGCAGTATCTCTTTATAAAATATGTTTATTATTTAATGCTTTTATTTAACCATTGTGCTGTTATCAAAAATTTTGTTGCAAGTCAGTTTGATTGCAATGGATTCCTTGGGCATCCTCTGTACAGCAGTTTCGGCCCTCTTTGGGGCCTCTTCAGTGGTTCTCGACCAACGCTTCTGCTGAACAGACACCTAACAGGGCCGAAATAACTGTCCAGAGGATGCTCGAGGTATCCATTGCAATTAAAACGGTTTTGCAACAAAATTTTTAAATTTTTTTAAACTTTCAAATATGCTTTGACAGTATGTTTGATCGCTTTGTGTGGGATGACTTATTAAACAACAAATTGGTTGCTATTTGTCAATTCTCACACAATGTTAGGTCAAAAATCGGTTGCAGGATGTCACGATCTAACCTATTGATTACTAATGTATTGTTTGTGTGCTGTGATTGTTTGTTGTCTTGTCGTCTTGTTCCCAAAAACAATTAGATGTTTTTAAGCAGATTGATTGATGCCTTAATATTAATAAAATTCCTATTTGCATTATTTAGTCTCAAAATGAAAAGTATCACTCGAAACTAATTTATAACAAAGTAACCGGAGTTACTGAATGCAAATTTTAGATCAGCTTAAATTCCCTTTCAGTCGAACCTGAATTCGTTCATTTCTCATAAAAGATACAGAAGTTATAAGCTTTTTGGAACTAATTAATTCAATTCTTTCCTCTAGTACTCTTATTAATGGTGATAGAGTCAAAGTCAAAGATGTGCAGCATTAATTCCACTTCCCGATGACGCTATAAAAACTGCTTCTTATACTGAGGCTTTGGTCAGTATCACTAAATTTTATTGTTGAGCCCTTGTGGTTAAATCTGATACTTAAAAACATTTTCTTTGAATTTCTCATGGTCACATTGCATACAATTTGTTTTTTCGTCTAGCATATGCGAAAGTAACTCATATTAACCCTCAAAATGTGACGGAAAGTAATGTTTATCTGCCCTAGGGCAGCTAAACTCATATCAACACGATTTATAGTTCGTAACCTAGCGACACATTGACTTTCATTTGCGCGCTATGACATTTCACAGAATTTTTCATTAAACGTCACTTTTAAACAAAGTTTGAATTTGATTTAGGGCTAGACGAAAAACAGTTGTGTGTCACACATGCAGAAACGCATTAGCAGCTTATAGCCGCGGGCTGCTAATGCTCACTTTCTGCCCTTGTGACACAATATATTATTTCCTGAAGTTCTAGGTACATATTCACGTTTTCTATATATCGCCGATCGCTATCCATTTTGGGACACCCGGTTTAAATATACGTACTTGTTAATATATGAAGTTAACAAAGACAACAGATTCATATTAATCTCACTGTAGAATTACGGCAGCAAATTGATTTGAAATGATTTGAAGCAATACTTTTTAATTGACTTAAATATGTATACGAAACGTTTTACATATTAACTTGAAATCATTAATAGGTTTTAGGGGATCACGTCAAGCGAATGCAAATATTTTCAACAGGCAACAAACCAAATCATTAAAAAAATTCAAGTTACATCTTTCCTGCTAACAGACTTGCTATTTTTTAAATTAAAAGAAATCTATACCTCTCTTAGGCAGGCCACACATCAGAGAAACATGAAACATGAAACGTGAAACAGGAAACACGAAATATATTGCATAAAAATACAACACATTATTTTAAATGGGGTTTCGCACTTCAGCGAAATGCGTTCAATGTGACATCAAAGAGAAGCAAACCCTGTTGAAACCTGTTGCGTGAAATAGGTTCTGTTCTATATTTTGTTTCATGTTTCGAGTTATTTCGCATTATTTGGAGCAAAGCCATTGAATAATAAAATGAAAGACGATCAAGAATTTAATGTGGTGTTTGTGCTAGTGGTTGAAAAATATGAAGTACTTTATAATTACAATTTAGAGAAATATTTATTTTTATTTCTTATTTTTCTTTTTTGATAATAACAGTGTGGTTACAACAGCAACCATGGCGTTATCCAAATTATCGTCGGTGTCCATTGATAACTGAAACTAATTTTATTTTTGATTCTTCGGTTTGTGTATCACAGTAGCAGTTTCGTATTTCATGTTTCGCGTTTCATATTTCATGTTTCACGTTTCTAGTTTCTCTGATGTGCGGCCTGCCTTACAGGTCATCATTCTCAATGAAGCAGAAAATATATAACGGTTGTCATGTTGCTGATGAATATATTCCTGATTTAAGATATTAATAAATCACTCATGTTTTGTTCTGTGCAACTTGCTTTAATAATTGAAGCGATTATAAAATTTATTTCCAGTTAGGTACTCAAGACGAATTTATATCTCAGACCTTTTAAGTGATAGATGAGCGTAAATTCAGAATTAAAGAAAAGTTAATGTTGAAAAGAAATATTATTTAGTTCGTCTCATCGTCATACATACATACATATAACTAATACCGCGACCAAATTATTAAGTTTCTATTTGTGATTGTATCAAATATCCAGTCGAAAGAGTCACTACTAGGTGTAGTGTTTCGCTATAGTGCACAAGCTAGAAGTCTGTGAAAAATATAATATTACTGAAATAACTTGTTTCATACTTGCACCTTCTTTCTGTTAAGAAGAAATGATGACTACCTGAGCTTTCCAAGAAACTAAGTACTGATTACACCAAAAGATACGGATATTTTAGCTGCTGCAGTACATTATTCGGTAACGCCTAATAGTCTTACAAATGTTGTTACCTTTGAGTTGCAGTGTCTCAATTTTTTGGTATGCCAAAAAACACAATGCATAGAAGTTAACGTCGGTCGTATAAATTTCGAGAATTAGTATCCGGTTATTATGAATGATTCGCTATTATCAGTAAGCCCTACTATATTTGTATAAACCACAGCTGCGGCCACGTTGCTCGTATTTCTATCCAAATATGTGCATACATAGATGAAAATTAGTTAATATCGGTTGAAATTGTGGTTTGATAACTTTGAATAAAGGACACACGTGTATATGATAACAATATGATAATTAATAGAATACAAAAATTAATAAACTGAAAGAAACGAAACCTCACTACACATCTATTTAAAATTTGTAAAAAATGTTGACGCACAAAAGCATGATTCGGGTATTCAAATAACTTATGCTCCCCATTTCATTGATCTATAAAAACAAAAGTGTTTTTTTTGGAGCTCGATTTCGTTTCATTCATTTTAAAAAATGAAGTTAAGTGGTGTTTCTACTTGGGACTGTCAATATTTTACGTCGATCGGCAGTGGAGTGAGTGCAACTATGTTTAACGCCGCCGCTGTATTGTCATGCGACGGATAAAAGAAATTAAAAAGTATAATATGTATCGGAACAGCAGACATTAGCAAACCGGTTTATTGTTGTTGCCAAAATTTTAAATAAACAAGCCGCTGCCTTATTATACTGCACATCGGACCACTTACGTGCCTATACTAGCTCGGAATTTAATGAAAGCCCAAACTACCGCTGCCTACGTCACGTGGACCATTACACTAATAACGTAATTTACATAGCCTTACCTTGCACGGTTGTTTACGGAGCCGCTCCACACGTATTACTACCACGTGTTCACGCACTTGCGGTGCAATTTTTTTTATTTTATCAAATTGGTTGGTGCTATTACGTGTAGTTAACGCATTGGATGTGCGATATATTATCGCAAGTCCTTACCTATTTTAATTACGAACTGCATGCCGTAATTTGCCTTAAAGTCCCGATCACATTAGGATAACGTCTCGTAGGATGAATGCCAGAGACTGAAATAGAACGTTGTTTTGTTTTTCACGAACAGAAATACCAAATGTCATAATCTAATTAATGAATTTGTGGTACAATTTTTTTGCCGAAGTGATTTACATATTACAAAACATGTAAGTAATAATAAACATCAAAATCAATTCAAAATTCGACGTTTCAATTGATTGTCCCATCATTATTTATTGACATACAAATTTTGTGCGCCTAGGATTAATACTTCCGCAGATACGACTGCCAACTGTTTTTCTTTTTGGACGCCATCTTTTGTAGCCCACAGGTAGTAAAACATCTAGGACTTTTTTACTTTCCCACAATCAAAAGCTCTCCTTTCTCTGTTTCTGTCATATTGGCACATACAAGAACTTCTAAATGTTCTTTGCAAGTTTACCTTTGACATACCTTTCCCTTGTAAACCTCAACGTGGTGTTTGCCATAATTTTATAAAATAAACGAGATTCATCTGTATTGGAGATATCACTTTTGTCATACTTGCAATTTAATGCTGGCCACAATTTTTTTGATCTAAGATTTCGCATTTGCCTTGGAAGCACTGGCAGTTTCTCCACGTATACTTAATGCTGTAGCGTTTTTTTAAATCTGTCCATCCACCTTTCGAAGAAATAAATGGTGTTTCATCGTTTTGCTGTTAGCCTGGCAAACTCCTCCTGCTTTTGTTTGTAGAACGGAAGGGTGTATTTTGACTTCTACGTAAAGAGAGCCATAAAAGGGCAACGTCCACTTCTGGCACTTATGTCGGTTCTCTGCACGTCTTCACTTTAGAAACATTTATGTTTAAACATTTAAATTAAGATTATTTTTTATATCTTCTCTTTTCTTCTTCTTGGCTCGTAATCGCTGCAAATCTGGACTTACGTTGTTGTAACTCAGTTCTTTTGGTGCGTCGGTAAATACTCGAGAGATCAAACGAACTAATTACGTTGAATATAAATACAGAAGTTAGATTTAATTAATTATTTATTGCAAAAAAAAGGTAAAAACTGTAACTGACTTCAAATCACACAGCTGGTGGTCTCGTGCATACGCAATTAATTGTTGGAGAGCTCTGCTCCTCAATTAAATTTACATTTAATTTAAGTTCAACTTAAATTGGTCTTGGTACTAGTGTTTGTCACTTCAGATCCAACTCTAAGACTCGTTCTGCTCAATCGACCAACGCACAGTATGACACAGTGGGTCTACAGTGTACTTAACCAATGGAAGTAATTAATTAATTGATCAGACGTTCTGGGGAAGTATGTGATACAAAATGCCGCCCTCGGCGATCAATTTGCAAGGTAATCAATAGCAATCATCAGTTTCTCAGGGACACCTTTCGGAGGTGATGGGAAACCCTATCGCTAGCTAAACTAATTAATTGAGGTCGAATGGGTAGGATCTTTTCTCGCTACGTCCAATCGCCTTAAGGGGGTGGTACTATGTATTCCTTTTTTCAAATCCCTCTACGTCGTTTTTTCGTCGGTTAAACCTATCTAACTAATTTATTGCGCAATGGACCCAAATTGACTGTTTCCGGCACTCCACTATGGGTGGTTACGGCCTTTCAGTCTCTCGGCAAATCGCTTCTAATCAACCTGCAAATCTCTCGGCAAAGACCACAATTCGGTTCACACACTACAGGCTGTGACAGAAACTTTGTTAAGAAGATGGCTATGAATAGGTGGTTAAAATTGTTCGGCCTCGTAATTTCACGAAATTCGTAACGAGCAATTAATTGGCCTTGATTTCTGGGTTTTAGATTGTCACACTTGATTTCGGCGGTAGATATAACTTGCTTCAGACCAGTGATTCAAATTGGAGACTTCCCTGTACAAATCGTAAACAGCCGTTAGCGTCTTTCCAACTTGACAGAGAATATCTCCAAAGGTAGAATTATTTCTAAGAGTACACTGTATTTGAATTTCCAAATAGATTTGAGGGAACAGTCAATTGATGCTAGTTGGTTAAATCACAGCACTGGCCTAATAATTTACAAAAACAAATGACCAACAACTTTTACTTGTTTGTTCCATCCTCTTGAAAGGGAATTACGCTGCGCCATGGGGCATCCGGCCGCAATTTTTACTGCGTAAAGTCCGAAGCGTCCGAACACTTGTTGGTTATTTGAAATTAAACACGCAATAACCGATTTTGTTTTGAAAACAAATTCCGCGACCGCTTCAAGCTGAAAGAGTCGACTTTGGAAGGTGGTTAACTAATTTGCAGACATTTGTATTGCTTCGCTCATTTTCTATTTCCATTATTATCTTAATTATTTCTTCAACTGTGATAGCTTTTAGCTTTGACGGTGTCATGGTTCGTTGTAATCGAGTTCGTTGTAATGAAATAAAAATTATTGACGAATACATGACAATTTGAAGGGACTTCGACATTTGTTCGCTATAATTGAACGGTCGTTATAAGTCGAGGCCGTTATAACCGTTACTGTATAACGTAAAAACATTTTATTAGAGTTGTGAATGAATCACAGAATTGTTGATGTTTTAGGAAGTACTTAGGGCTGGTTTTTCAATGTTGGTTTAAATTCCAGTTCCAAAGAACTCAGTTCATCACTTGATCTCAGTTCTCTGTCATATAAATTAGCTGCTTGATCTCTATTTGAAAAACGACTTTCACTCTAAACTCAGTTTAAACTCTGAACTTAGTTTAAATCAATTTTGAAAAATCGGCGCTTAGTTGTCTGAATATGACACTGAACATGATTACACCAAATTTAATATACAGGGTGTAATCGAACAAGTTTCACTTATTAATACGCAAATTGCGACCAATACAAAATACTCCGACATGATTTTGTCCGCGTCCAGAAATAAGACTTTGATCGTTTGGAAGTTGACACGTGACGATACTTAATGTGGTGTGCTAGAGAAGCGCCTTTACGGACACTCGCACTTCATTTCCGACGTCGTTCTATTCAGCGCACTTTCGGGATCTTGGGACAAGACACCTTTGGGACCTGGCTACCGGAAAGATGACTCGTCGATGCGAAGACTAGATCAAGGATGTCTTGAACGTTGCTTTTTCTGTGGATAACGTCTGGATCACGCGATAAAACCATAAGACTGTGGAACACAGGAGGCTAAGGGCCACACTGATTGGGTGTCTTGTGTGAGGTTCTCCCTCCAACCATTCCAACCCCATTACAGTATCTGCAGGGTGGGATCGCATCGTGAAGGACTGGAATCTAACCAACTGCCGTCTTAAAATCAATTACTCTGGCCATACCGGCTACTTAAATACGGTCACTGTTTCTTCTGATGGCTCATTATTAGGCAGCGGACGGCCGTTGGGCAGGCGAGAGTGGAGTCGTGTTGAACGGGCGAAAAACTAGTTATGTATTTTTCGCCTGTTCGACACGTCTCCCACTCTCGCCTGCCCAACGGCCGTCTGCTGCCTACTCATTATATGCCAGCGGTGGAAAGGATTGCAGGACAATGCTGTGGGATCTTAATGATGGCAAACACCTGCATACCCTCGATCATAATGACATTATTACAGCACTGCTTCTCACCAAATAGGTATTGGTTATGTGCTGCTTTCGGCCCGTCCATTAAGACATGGGACTTGGAGAGCAAGGAAATGGTTGAAGAGCTGAGACCAGAAGTTGTGTCACAAACGAGTAAAGCTGAGCTTCCTCAGTGTCTATCGTTGGCATGGTCGACAGACGGATAGACTTTATTCGCCGGCTATTCCGACAACACAATTAGAGTATGGCAAGGAAGCATTTCTGCTTGTTAGAGTTGTCCGATGAGCTTTGACGAATTTTTGTATTTATGAAGATTTAAATATAAATACTATAGTTCTGTTACGGGTGAAAAATTTATTTAAATCATTTTCAGTATTGCGTGGAAACACGAAAGGTCCATTGTGCCTATGTGCTCTTCGTCACGTTTCAACATATTGCATCAGAAAATAAAAGCCATTACCTACGCCTCACGATAATGTTTTATCTCCCTCATACCCCGCCGCAAGTCGACTGTCTTCTTTTACCAACCCCCGTCTTTAACTCGTTCGTCAGTCTTGATGCGCGACGGAGTGCGCCAGTTCTTAGACAGAATGCACTTAATAAATTGTTTACTGCCCTATCATTTATTGCGCATAATAGTAAACCTCGCCCAACCGGGGGTTTTAAATCTAAGCCAGTGCTTCTCAAACGTTTTATGTAAAAACTAAAGGTATATTTTGCCGGAGTTTATTATTCACATTTTTTCCAAACGTATGTCGTAACTTCGCTTCTTTTCTTGTGTACTATTAGTGGCTACAGTATGTGAAACTTAATTGATTACACTCTGTATGGTTTTGGCATCGAGTGATACTTGCAATTTGTGGCTTTCATGTCCTTAGCCTTATTCAATTTCAGTCTCAGATTTTTAATAACAATTTCTTCCCTGAAAACACAGAAATTCCTCAATCGGCAAATTCTATAGCTCTTTTGAATTTTATGTGTACGTGAAGTGTATTTTACATTTAACTTACCATCATCAGGTGTAGTCTTCCACTGAAAGGTACCAGATTGCTTGCGGAAGTAACGCAAGGGCCTTGGATTTTAGATCCACATTTACGGAAGTGTTGGATGGATCCATTCATCTGAAACGTTTTCTCAATTTATTTTTCTACATACGTACTTACACATATTTTATACTTTACAGTATAGTAATTAAACGTGTAGATAATTAAGGGTAGAAAAAATCTGGTATGACATTTAATTAGAAAGACATAGAACAAAGCAAAAGATGGACAAGTGTAAAAAAAAGAGAGAACAAGGGCTAGAATGATACACTTTCATGCAATATGCATATAAATTAATGCAATGTCATGGGGTGACAATTTATTATGAGTTTACGTTAACACCACCGATACGGTGAAAATTGTACTTAATCCCCAGAGGATTGCTGTTGGCTGTTTCGTGTAATTTATGCATAATTTAAACGTTGCATGTCGTATTGTAATCGTTCAAAATTCGATATTGTGCAGATGAAAATATATTTTAATAAATAACATAAAATGTTACACTGCGCATCTTAATTTCGATTTCAATTTGCGCAGGATATAATGTTTTATAAATATATTGATTGAAAATAATGCTACTACATACGCAGTAAGGAACTCAAAGTTGCCAAACATTTTGTGGAATAAAACCAGACTTTTCTCAATATCAAACCAATTGCAAAAATTTGTACATTTTCATTTCATAAAAGTAGGTAAGTTCTACCTTAAGACGCAGACGGTTTTAAAAATAAATACCACTATAGTTTCTGTGCAGGGTTGGGCTGGGTTTCAAATTTGTGTTGTCGTCAATGCTTAGAGTATCTCTTCCTTTGTTTACAACAAAGGATTTGACTTACTCTCGAAATGCCTTGTGTTTACTGTTGTACCATGACATGGCCTAACTATTGTTGATCATATGTGTTTTTGTTAAGTTAAGAAAATATTTCGGTCCTACATGAATTCTAGAAATATAACATCTTCTACGCAGCTGCCGCCCACACAGGCTAAAATTCTACTTCGATATGCACTCGACGTAAAATTCGTAACGATGCCAAAGCTATTATTACTAATTGACTCAATCCTTGACCTCTCCTCGTGAGAGTGAATTTAGTTCAATTAGAGTCGATAATGTCGTTGCAGTATTTCTCATTAGAAATCACCACGAATTTAAACGGCGCGCACAGAAGCCGCCCGGCTAGTCAAACCAGTGAAGGAAGCCAACCATGAGTAAGCTAATTTTGGCATTGTTATTGTTGTGGTTTCTGAACGTGAATGCAAAGTTTTGCGGTAGCCGAGACGTGAGGGTGAACGTCACCGATAATATCGAACCGTTGCTCAGGGGTTGCACAGTGATTCTGGGTTCGCTGCAATTTGTGCTGTTCGATGGAGAGAACATAGAAAACTGGGACAACGTCAGTTTTCCAGAGCTGGTGGAAATCACGCATTATTTACTTTTCTACAGAGTGTACAAATTACAGAGCATCGGCCAAATTTTTCCAAATCTACGAACGATTAGAGGTGAAGTGCTGTTCTTAAATCAAGCTTTAATAATATACGATATGCCACATTTAAAACAGGTATGGCATTGTTCTATTAAATACCCTATTCCAATGTAATCTATAAGCGTTTACAATCTCTGGGATTCAGAGCGTGTCGTGCTTGGAAATGCGCAGAAAACTTTGCTTTATTTACTTTATGCTTTCAGAATTTTTCATAAAACAAATTTTGTTTGGCTTGCGTAACCTTAGGGCACTACATAAATATTTATTGAATATGTTAGATGTCGTATTGGAGTCGATGTCGAATTATATTCACCGCAAATTTTAACGAAGGGAAGATCTGTTGACCCTTATAATATAGTTTACGTTTACCATGCGATATTACGCCTGATATTGATCTAAAACCCTTAATACGCTTCAACAGAGATTGTGTTTCCTACAGTAAGTAGTAGGGTAGAATTATGATTATAATTGAAGTTATAGCAGGTGATCAATATCTTTTCTAATCAAGTGACCTATGGAAATAAAATCATGTGTCTTTGATTCGTTCATTATTTCAAATGCCACTTGAATTACATATTTATATTGGAAATAATTCAAATGGCATTTGAAATAATGAACCAAATAAAGACATATTTTTTTCCATAGGTCACACTTGATTAGAAAAGATAATGATCACGCGTTATTAAATTTAAATTGCATATACTGTAACCACTATTAAATAACATGTTATCATAAAGTCCCGTGGCCCCAGTAGGCTTTGGAAGTGTGAACGCATGTCTTTTCTTCAAGTACCTAATTAATTAATCAGAATGACATTTCTGTTTAATCAATCGACACATATCAAAACGCTACAGGCTAAAGAAACGTGTATATTAAGGAAAAATTCCAATGTTAAAGCATATTCATAAAAGTTGTTGAAAATGGTACCCATTTTGCTGACGGCAAAAATTTGCACGTCGCTTCATATTAAAACGTATTCAATTTTCTAAGAAAAGACATGCCCTTACACATCCAACGCCTACTAGGGTCACGGGACTTCATGATAACATGTTACATAAGAAAAGAAACGAAGTTATGACATACTATTGCTATCATAAAAAACTAGGACAAGATTTTTTGAGCTGTGTAAAACTGCTACCGACCACAAATTTAAAATTATTTGAAATTGTCAATCATTTCTAGAGTAAATATTGTTTTAAAAGCTAGGATAGCTGTTTGCATAGAAAAGGGTGACACTGTTAGACAAATTGCTCAGAATTTCAGCGTTAACAAAAACACAGATACTGACTTGACAGAAAAGTAAGATTCAATATAATAAAATAATGGAAATGCATGGCTACTGGATTGAAAAGTTGTCCTAGTTTTTTATGATATCGATAGTACGTTTAGGAAAAATGTCAATAATAACTCCGGAAAGATGTACCTTCAGTTCTTACATAAAACGTTTGAGAAGCGCTGGCTTAGATTTAAAGCCCCGGCTGAGCGGAGTTTACTATTGTACGCAATAAATGATAAGGCAGTAAACCCGCAGGTGCAACATAATAAACGTTGAGACAGGTCATACGAAAGTAATAAATGCGATATTTTTTGAGATTTTTAGATCTATTTGAATTATTTCTTTTAAAACGAATACTTGTCTATGGTGGCCGTGAAAAACGGCAAATAAATGAAGCAGTTGATTTTAGTAATTAATTTTCACAACACAATAAATATTCATAAATTAAGGGATGACGAGTTCGGCGTGCTTTTTGTTCCAATAATACTTTTAGAATGTGACCTCAATTGAATTAAGTATTTTTTTACTTATTGTTAGGTAGGATTCATGATTACTGTTTTATTTTAAATTAAGGAAATAAATTAATATAACTTACAGTATTAATAAGTGAAACTTATGTGATTACATCCTGTATATACAGCAATTCTAATATAACCATATTGTAATCTAACCAGTAGATTTGCATTAGGATTAAATTTGAAATAAAGGAACTTAAAACTTTTAAGACTTTTGCGTCGCCTGCTTTATTTACTTTAGAAACTTTAAATTATGCTCTCTCAGATATTGAATTTCGTAACTCGATGAGGAACGACAGAAATTCTATTTATATGTTTAAGTTGTTTGTTTTTCGTTTATACAAGCTATTGCCGTAGAATTGTTTGAAATTTTATGCCCGTTTTACACGGTCATATTTTTGTATCAAATTTATTACGAAGTGAGTGAGAAGTACCAATTCAACCAATCAACATTCACTGTGGTAGCTTATCTCTCTCACTTCGTAATAAATTCGATACAAAAATATGACCGTCTAAAACAGGCATTGGTGAGGTGACCAGAACATAAAAAAGTGATGATTAAAAGAAAAACAAATTATGCCTTTTTTTTTAAATAAAGAAATAGTTTACAAAAATTGAATTCAAATGAACAGGCCACGTAACGAAATGTTATTATTAAAGAACAATAAAATCTTTAATAAATTTCTGTAACATGTAAAAGGTCTTCTAAACAGAAACTTGTTCGAAAAGAGTATTTTAAGTTCCTCGATGCAGCTTATTAAATTAATCCCTGAAGGAATGAATAACAATTCGATTATTTGATTTTAAATCTAAGTATGAATTCGACCAATTGGTATTTTTTGAACGTTTGAGGGTGGTAATTCTATCCATAATACCTGTAAATCTAATTAAAAATGTGACAAAACAAAATTTCGTACGGAATACAACTGTAAATAAAGATTATTATTATTAGCATTATTTTCTGGGAAATGGGCAAGCAGTATCATCAATCATATCTCCCACACACGTGTTTATAAAATGCTTGAGTATAATTGAATACTGATTTTGTTTTTTAATTACCAGAGTAACATGTTATATAAAAAAAGGCTATATTTTCCATAATAAGTATTTCTCTACATTTGCGCTAGAGGGACTGAAATTCAATTGCTACATTTTTCCAGAATCTTGGTTATTTACTGCAAAAATTGACTTAATACAAGGGAAGCTTTACAATTCCAAAATTAAAAAAAAATGAAATTGAATGGGTGAGCAACTCATCCTAGGATAAGCAGAGAGTATTAATTATTAATAATATTAATATTAATTAATTATATTCATTAATTATGTTGAATTGAGTTACCAGGGTGGCGAGGTGGAGGATAAGTTTTGATATACAATGGAGGGTAATTTTTTATATACAGGGTGGCCTAACGAAAATGAAACAGACAAGAAAATTTTTGTTTGAAAAAACGCAAAAGCAGGTCGATTTATGAACCAAGGGGGACACTTTTCTATCCCATACCCAACTGTCGTACGTCATCTCCCTCCCTTCCAGCTCTCTAATCAATAGAATTTAAATAGGGAATGTACTATGAGTGACATATCATTGAAAATATAATTTTATAGAGAATTCAGTAATATGAATATGAATACCCGAAAATTTGATTTTAGCGCCCTCTTTCGAGAAAAAAACTTGTTACATAATCGAAAGTGTGACGACTCATATGAAAGCTAATTTTAATAGTAATTCAATGCGCGAATTGACATTGCGTAAAGATATTGAAAACTGACTAAAATACTTAATTAAAAATAAGTTTCGTAACCTACAAATTTTGACGATTTTTACCGGCGCGCGCCGCGCTCGTTTTCAATAGATACATAATCAATCGATCAAAATCCTCCGGCCAAACCTCGGGAGTACCTTAGATCGATAGATTCATCATTGTATGACGCGTTTCAATTTCTTTAACACAGCTTGTAAATACGAGCAACGTTAAACCCCCCCATACACGCTCGAGCATGTTGGGCGAGCATGTTGGTAAAAGTAGTTGGAAGCTGGCTCGGCGACATGCTTGAAGGTGTGTGAGAACGTCGAACATAGTTGGCGGTTGGAATGCTGTGCTCGTTGTGCGGCTTGCTGATCCCTATCAACATATACCGAGCGTCGAACATGTTGGGACGTGTATGGTGATTTCGCGAGGATGTTGGTGATTAACCATAGTTTCTGATAGTCGTGTGAGTGGTGTACACCAATTGTTGTAATTTTTCTTTTGGATAATGTCGTTCAGTGAGAATAAAAACTTTTGGACAGCATTCATAAGTGTTTACCGAGAACAGAGGGCCCTATGGGATGTAAGAAGCAAAGAATATAGCAATAAGCACTGACCGATTCTCTCATAATAGTATTTTGTTTTTCTATTCTGTCAGAAACAAGTTGCAGCAGTTCTCGAAAAGTAGATTCGCTCATTCGTAAATAGTTTTTATAATCTTGGGGCTCGTTTACAGCAATTTCTTTTAAAAGAGGCATATGACTAAATTTCTTGCGTTCTAGAAGCCACTTTTTCGACCACACACGCCTCTGTTTTTTCACTTTTGTTATGAAAGGGTCGTCTAACAAACAAAAGCCACCCACAATCGCAATCGTAGTTTCTAAATTCATCGTCCAAGCAATGAGGCTCGCGGTTTTAAATTTTGAACTGAAGTTGGTTAAGTTCGGTGCGTGCGTGTATGGGAACCGTCGAGCATGCTCGGTTCGAAGTTGGGTTCGAGGTAATTCCTGCGAGCCGAGCATGCTCGAGCGTGTATGGGGGGTTTTAAATTGGGGTGGAGTTTAATAAAATACTCGAGTTTGAACGTATGAAGCGACACTAAATATTAATGTGCAATGATCGCGAATCAATTAAATTATGCAAACCGAAGAGACAGTAAACATTAGTTTGGTATATAAAATCGTAAGAATTTGAACAGATTATTAATTTGATTGTAAATAAACAATTTAGAATTTTGATCTTGTTGAAAGTCCATAATTGGGTGTAATAATTAATTAAAACTAATAAGAAGAGGAGAGTACTTCCTTATTTGATATTTATTTAATTTGGCTACCGGTTTCGATGTAATTGACTAAGAACGTGCAAAGGACTCAAAAGCGTTCATAGATTTTTATTAGTTTAAAGCAAAAGAAAAAGGTTGGTTACGTTATTGAAAATTATACAAATAAATTTGTCCATAAACCGTCGCTTTTTTGGAATGCTGTTGTAACACAAAAATTTAATTCTTTTCTAAATTACACAAAAACTCAGCATTTAAGAAAACCCATTTTAATAAATCAATAACTGAGACAGAATTTATTTTTGGACATAAATTGCAAAGCAATATTAGATCGCGACGATTGTTGGGAAGCATATGAAGTTGTGAGAAAAGTTCAAAACGCTCTCCTGTAAAAAACAGGGTTTTTGGTTGCAACAGTATTCCGGAAAAACGACGAAAATAATAACGTAGCAATATTGCGGTGTTAATGAACAATGCGTATTCCTTTGAAAATTTCTTTATCATAAGAAAAAAATTTGAAAATAATAAAATAAATTAAAGGATAGTGTATTGAACGTATTTTAGAAGATCTGTTTAAGAAATTCTTTAATTCAAATTTGTTTTACCAAATCTCTTAACCTTAAATAAAATATTTTTAGAAATAATAAATTTAAAATTAACTATTTATTGTAAATAAATTATTTAGATTTTTTTAAGGTGTAAGTACGTAGGAATTAAGTTTAGAATTGTAAATATTAGGATAATTTATTTAACGCCATAATAATTCAATGTGACCAAAGAAAGTGTAGGTTATAGTAAGAAGTTCGAAAGATAGACAAGTGAGGGCGCTGTGTTAGTTATGGCGTGTGATGGTACCCCGTCACACTTTAAAATCGACGACGCGCGTATTCCGATTTAAGCAATACAACCTACGCTGCACGAACAGTACGGAAGATAAGTGAGTAAAACTTTAGTAGAAAGATTTTGTGAAAAACCCGACCTAATACAGCAGACCTCGGTTATAACGGCCTCGGTTATAGCGTTCCACCGCTTATAACGAACTACATTTCAAGTCCCGTCATTTTTCTCTATATTTGTGGCATTATCGCTTATTACGAACTTCGGATATAACGAACCGATTTTGATGGTCCCTTGAGGTTCGCTATAACCGAGGTCTACTGTATTATAAATTTTCTTTTAAAACCTCGAACTTCTTCGTGCTAATAATTAGTTTGTGAATAGTAGATTATATTATAAGTGAAAGAAATGCAAAGTGAGAACTTTGACAATTCTCACGGATGTATAATTGCATTTCGCTCACGTGTGATATACGACGTTTTGTCCAACAGTTACATTTTTTAACAGCAAAGAATCTTGAAAAGATATTTTTAGTTGACATTACTTAAAACGTCAAGCAGTGATTGATGGTCGGTCATCATGGATAGTTGTTGATTTTGCACATTTTGCGCTAGTGATTGAAATTTGATTTTAGTCACTCAAAACTAACGTATAAAACACCTAAAAACATGCAACTGTTGGACAAAGTTAATTATTTTAAGCGATACAATAAACTGTTTTTTAGGTTTTTTTTCTCTACGGAATTTTTCATTGTACACTCGCTCACACACACGCAACTCTGACATTAGATATTTTTGAATGTGAAGGCTCGCGAGTGCCATTTACATCCAAAAATTATTCCATAAAATACACTTTACACCAAAGAAATTGGTCTACGAGAAACACTGCAGTCGCTGTTATTCAATTCGCTCTTCTTTCGTTTTTTTTTCGTTCAACTAATTTTCATAATTTTTTATGATTTTATTTTGTTTTTGACGTTCTTACACTTTTTTTTGGCAGCCTTCGATTATTTTAAGAAGCGCTTATTCCAGTTCTCTTTTGTTTCTAGTTCTGGATCTGGCTGGTTTTAATTTTTCTTTTGTTTTTTTTGTCAAACTAATTTTCATAGTTTCTTATTAATCACGTGATTTATAAGTATCAACTCCGTCGAAGGAGTATCTGCTCAAGGGCCGAACATTCCCGTAAAGCAAAAAAATTATTTATTTAAGACATCATCAATATACAGGGTGATTCACGGAACCCGTTCATTAGAAATTTAGGCACTGGCCTTCATTATCAGGGTTGCCAATGTGCGGGCAATTACCCGAATTACGGGTAAGTTAAGCAACCTTGCGGGTAAAAAAATACGTGGGTAAAAATGGATATTTTCAAGGAAGAAAAAAAGACAGATTAATTTTTCAATTTTTGATTGACGACTTTGCTAGTGATGTTTCAGCTTTACTATTGGCAACAAAGAAATCACTAAAGCCGGAAGCCGACGAAAACTAAAGTAACTAACTGACAGCCAAATCCACATCCTCGATCAGTGCTGCCAACTCTACCGATTTTAAACTCAACGTTTTTTTTTATTTTTTTGTAATTTTATCAATTTTCTTTATTTCTAGATCGTCTTTTGTTTTATTTTACGTCAAAAATTGCACAAATTTCAAATCTCAATTTTAGTTTTAGAAAGTTTTGTTTATTTAATGAGAATTTTTAATTTCTAAAATTTTTTGTCATTTTATTTAATGAGTTTTTTTTTAATTTTTGTAATTCGTTTTCTAATTTTCTTCAATGAGATTTTTTTAATTTAATTTTTATTTTTTTAAATTTTATAATAATAATTTTATAAATTTTCTTTATTTCTCGATCGTCTTTTGTTTTATTTTACGTCAAAAATTGGCTAAAGTTCAAATCTTAATTTTAGAAAGTTTTGTTTTATTAATGAGATTTTTTTAATTTTTATAATTTTTTGTAATTTTTATAATTTTTTGTAATTTTTATAATTTTTTGTAATTTTATAGAAAGTAGAAAGTATTGTTTATTTAATGAGATTGTTTTATTTTTATTTTTTTCTAGTTTCATTCAATGAATTTGACATTTGTGCAATTTTTGACGTAAAATAAAACAAAAGACGATCGAGAAATAAACAAAATTTACAAAATTATTATTATAAAATTAAAAAAAATAAAAATAAAAAAAATTTCGTTGAATAAAATTAGAAAAAAATAAAAATTTCATTGAATAAAATTAGAAAAAAATTATAAAAATAAAAGAAATCTCACCAACTAAAATGACAAAAAAATAAAAATTAAAAAAATTCTCATTAAATAAACAATATTTTCTACTTTCTATAAAATTACAAAAAAATATAGAAATTACAGAAAATCATTAAAATTTTAAAAAAATATAAAAATTTAAATTTTTTTATTAAATAAACAAAACTTTCTAATGACGATCGACAAATTTATAAAATTAAAAAATATGAAATATAAATATGAAAAATCATAGAATAAATTAAAAAAAAATTAAAATTAAAAGTCTCATTAAATAAAATTACAAAAAATAAAAATTAAAACATTCTCATTAAATAAACAATACTTTCTACTATCCATAAAATTACAAAAAATTATAAAAATTCTCATTAAATAAACAAAACTTTCTAAAATTCATCATCAAAGAAGAGCCTCCGAGAGGAAAATAATAAACAAAATAAGAAAAAGAAAAAATGAATTAATTATTCCCCGAGATTTACGCAGAAAGAAAAATATTTGCAAAAAAAACTAATATCTAAAAGAATCCAGATTACACAGCATAAAATTGGCTCATCAACGTGTGACATTACAACAATAAATAATTTGGCAAACATAAAAAAAATACAAAACAAAGAATTGTCCAAAATATCCTGAGATAACATAGCAGTTAAATTGTCGCCCAAAATGACGATTTAAAGGAGCTATTCTGTAACTTATTAACAGGCTGTTAAAATTTAAGGGTACGTTAAAATTCAAAATAGAGTCTTGTGATTGGCTGTTACTATGGTAACGAAATTTAACAACCCTTTAAATTTAACGTCTTCGATGCAGAATAGGCCCTTAATACAGCATTAAATTGGCGCCCAACGCACAGAATTAAATGTATAAAGGTACGTTCCCATTGCGATGAGCGACGGCGGGCGTAAACACTTGAAACTAAAATAACAGGAAAATTTAATAAATGTTTTAAATTTCAAAATGTTTTACGATAATTTTATGAAAAGGTAGAAACATTACGACGAAAAATAGAAAAATATATTAGCACAAAATGTATTAATATTTTACCTCGTTTGATGTCCGTAATTCAAAAAGAAATCCCGCAGTAGAGATTTTTGATAAACAAAAAATATTTTGAAGGTCCGCCAAAATTGTTTCTTGTTGAGGGGGTCGTGGATTCGACGTGGTTCTTGCGCCAGAAGTAAGTGCTCAAATATTGAAACGCCGGTATTTGCAACGCGTAAAATTAAATTTGCTTGGCGTGGTTTACATATTTACGCAAGTTCCAGCCAAGCGAAGCAAACGGCGTGCGCCGAGTTAAAGTGAAACTCGTGCGTTGAGCGGAATTTTCGCACCAACTCACACTCACCACACACGTTTTCTCTGTATCACGGCGGCGAACAACTAAATAGACATTGAACTTCTATCGCTGTTATTCGTCGTTTTCCGCTTTCCTCCGGCAAGGCGGGCTCTTTTCGTCTGTTGTTGAGACGGACGCGAATGATCCTTTTGGCGGGGGCCTACGGCTTTTATTACCTATTGACCTATTTCTTGAACTATTTCGTGCCTAAGTGATAACATGTACTCGCGAAGGTGAATTGGACTTATTAGATGTGATATCGCAGTGATGTCACCATTGAGTACGAATTACGAATTTATAAGCCAAACGTAGGAACGAAATCCGCTCAGTTGCGTGATAGCCGCCATACGGAAGGCATGTTCGCGAAGTGTGCCGTAAGCGACATAACTTGATCGCGGCCGACGATGCATAAGTTATGTTTTTTAATACTCGTGTTGTGCTTTCACAACGCGGATCTTAAGTTCTGCGGCAGTCAAGACATAAGAGTGTACATGGAAAGGTTCGAGAAGCAGTTGCGAGGCTGCACGGTGATAGTGGGTCATTTGCAAGTGGTGTTGTTTGACAATAACATCGAGGAAGACTGGAGGAACATCAGTTTTCCCGAACTCCAAGAGATCACCGGCTATCTCCTCATTTACGACATAACCGGTTTGAAAAGCATCGGCCAGTTGTTTCCGAACTTGCGGATAATCCGTGGGCAAGATTTAATTCGTGATTATTCTTTCGTTATCGACAGCGTCGAAGACTTGCAAGAGGTAAACTCATTCATCCAGCTGCTTCTCCTCTTCATCCATTGATAGAAATGAGCAAATCCGATGATATCAATCCGGTATTTTTTTTTAATTCGCTCGTGTTATCTGAATGGCCTTACGAGATAAACAAAAAAATATGCCGCACGAAAACTACGTATTGTGTAATTTTTTTATTAGCACAGCCTCACCATGCTCCTCCGAACGAAAGATAAAACTTAATTCGCGCTATTTATAAACTTTTTTTGCGTCGCAGTGGAAAGTCTCGATTGGAAATTGATACATAAAAAGGCACATAATTAATCAGTTTTTTTTTTGTTTACTCGCTAATTAGGTGGCTTAATTAAAATTTACATCGAGAGGAGGTATTTGATGACGTTTTTATGAGAGGAATAGGAAGAGTACTGGAAAAAAGCTCCTATAATAAATTATGTAATAATAGTTTCCTTTTATTGAAAATAAATGTAGATGGTAATACTATGGAAAAGGTTTCACGCGCAGAAGTATAGGGTTTTTCAAAAAATAAGAAGTAATTTTCATTTTCCCTTTTTATCAAAGTATGTTTTCCAAGGAAAAACAACATCTAACAATAGGAGCCTTTGTAAATAAGTGTCCTGTACATTTTGCTTGATTGTATTCTTTCAACTGATTAATTATCTATCATAGATTCGACCACAAACACAAGTTTCTACAAATACCTTCATAACCCAAATATAGGAAATTATACCGACTGAGTAAAAAGTATCAAAATATCTCAAAAATTATAAATACCACAAGCTTGATATTTTGCACCAAGATATTGATGCGCCAATAAGACGGATCACACCACAGCTTTATTATCTTCATTGGAACGAACACTCTACCTCTGTGAAGTTGGCACCTCATTTTTGAAAAACGTAATTTTTCTCTGTGAAAATTAAAAATAGTTCTGACGAATTAATTATAAAAAAATGACTTTGAAAATTTGGGGTGCTAAGTTCACAAAACGAGATTTAAAAATTGGCTATAACATTTGTACCATTCAAAATAATTAATTTCACCATTCATATTTTCTTTAGAACTCTTGTGGTGCAATCCAGAACTCCAAACAGAACGTGAAAATTCCCCGAAAATAATTCCATTTTGCACTTTGAGAAAATTTTCAAATCGAGACACGAAAAATCGTTAGAACTTTTTTACCTGTGATTTTAGCGCTTCGACCGTGAAGGATAATTGTGAGAACTCGTGAAGTGCTATCCAGAACTCCAAACAGAATGTGAAAATCTCCCGAAAAAAAATCCCATTTTGTACTTTGACAAAATTTTCAAATCGAGACACGGGAAATCGCTAGAACTTTTTTATTTTTAATTTTACTGCGTCGCTCAAATTTTCAAAGTCATTTTTTAATATTTAATTCGCCAGAACTATTTTTAATTATCACACAGAACTCCAGAACTCTTCGGGACGCTACCAGAACTCCAATAAAAAAATACTTTTTTCAAGAATGAGGTGCCAACTTCACAGAGGTAACACTCGTGTATTTTTTCACATTTCGATAGAGTTCTATGTTTTCATTACATTGGTATCAAATTTTCCACAGGTTTCGTTGCTAAACTGGAAAATACTGATATTGAAATATATCGTTGCTGCCTATCAAAATAATGTTGTTCCCAAAATTGAATGATTTAACTTTTCCAATACAGTGTAGTCGCGAAAACGTGAACTATTTAAGGACACGTTACATTAAACAGCAAAATCTCGTTCATTCTCATTTAAACTAATTTGCAAAAAGCTTTTCTGATATCAGAAATCACGTTTACATTATTAAGTCTGAATCGTAACAAAATTGCAGGCACCAGTTCTATCAAATTTACTCCTTTCTCTAAGCAATCATTTAGTGAAGGACAATTTATTTTCTTTAGCTGATGCATCAAACACAGGCCGTAGTTTTGTGCTTTCTTGTAAATTTTCAGTTGGGACTTCTTCGATGATACCCTCAGTCAACCACTCTGAGAAAACTTGATCATAATCTTCATAATAACGGTCCTTTTCTAATTTTTTCATTAGATTATCCAATCTTTTTTTCGACAAGTCAAAATATCTTGATAAAAATGGATGATCTTCTATCCACGACATATGAACTTCATATCTATACTTTCTTTGTTAATAGTCACGGTTTTCAATCTCGTTTCCTCTTTGTTCGTCATCAATAAATAATTCTTTTAAATTAATTCCAAAAAGGTAACCAGTCTATACATCACCACCAAATTTCTTAAACTCAATCTCCCTGAGCTTTTAAGCGTTAGTCGAATTATTTGAGCAATTACTAGAAACTTCAACAAGCGATTCTTTACTGGACAGCTTTTCTGCATCTACTTTAAGTCTACTAAATTTTCTCACCAAGTCATCAGCTTTTTCTACCTCTCCCTGTAGATCTGTCTCGGTACAATCTTCATCTAATAAGATGTCTATCATCTCCTTGTAGGTACAGCTCGTTGAGCACCTCCACTTTCTGTCCATAAAACGAATATTTCCTTGAACTTCGCACACATCAGGATCTATTTGTCTCAATGCCTTTCCTGTGGCCTCACAGAATCTTCCAAAATGAGTTGAGATGAACTTCTGGGGCTCTCCTTAATCACTCCATGTATGTATTAAGTAGATAATCAGTAGGGAGTCGGTAGGTAGACTAGGTTTGTCCTCTTCACGGTCGCCAAAATGTTACGAATCTATCACCTACCCGGTGTAAAACTCGTCCTTAATTTATGATAAAATTAAAGATTGCCTTCCTTTTATGGATCGAAAATAAACTTTGTGTCAACAAACCTTTTTTTATTTATTATTATCTTATTACAACTGTTTTTAATTAAATGTAAATCATGTTAACGTTGCACATGTGGATACAGGCATCGATTTCTAATAATACTGTAATGGTAATATAGTAATAGTAATAATAGTAAACAGTTACGAAAACTTGACTTACAGTAAAAGGAGTTTCTTTACCGCCCTTAATTTACTGCATCCCCAAGCAATTCAACTACATATTTTGAAAAATACATGTACATAAAGTTAGTTGCCAACTTTGTGTTTTACCCAAAGTTTTACCGAACATTAGGTTTGTTTGTTATCCTGCACTGGTGTACACTTTTTTTTACGAAATATGCTTTAATGAAGCCTAAATTCTTTGATGATGTGTCAATATGGATCATACACATCCATACTGACATACCAAACAAACATTTCAGGTTGAATGAAAGCGTAGTTTGCGAGAAAGTATGCTTTGGTGTACACCATTTCAGGATAACAAACAGACCTGTTTTTAGAGACCCTAGTCATCGTCATAAAGTTAAACAGTAATTACGGATGGGTGATTTACTATTGTAAATATTGTTGAATACGATACAATAAAATTGCGTTGTATTCTAAGCAAATTTCTCAGTAAGTTTCGACGGAAAGACCATTATTTTTTCCATGTGTTTAATGCATGTAATTAAATAACAAAAAAACAAAAAAAGACTGCGTTTATATAAGCTGATAATGGCGTTTATTTAATATAAAATTGATAAAAAAAAGTCATTAAAATATGTTATTGTAATGCAATTTAATAATTAAGGCGAAAGCCAATAATTGAATGCAAATATTTGTTTTGCGTCATCGACTTACGTACTAATGAAAAAAGGACTTAAAAAGGTTGTTTTCTTTAAATTTTTTTAATGCAAATTAATCTATACTATTTTTGGATGATTTAGACTTAATTAAAGTGGACTCTTGTCTGATGAAAATTTGTATAACAAATTCTTTGTGATCTTTTAACGGACACTTTCAAAATCTAGTATCTGGTTGATAGCTTCGCCAGGAGTAGATAATGTTACTGTCATATAAGATAATATAATTTTTACAAGTGTGAACGGGGCTTAAAGATGTTACATGAGAAGATATGTAAATACCCAAGATTCTTTTTTACATTTGTCTGATTTTTTCAATTCATTTTTTTTTTGTTAATAGTTCCCAAAGTTTACATACAGTACAATTTGGATGCAAAACTCGAACGAATCTTTCGGTATCAGATTGGAAGAAGCTTTTTACTTCATAAAAGTTGAATTAAATTAAAAATAGGGAAATTTTAATTAATTTTTAATGATAAAAATGAATGAAAACGAGGTACATGTATTTCCGATCCTTTGCTTTGACTAACAATAAGTGTTTTAATTTCCGACGATTGAAAGCTTTAATTAACGGTAAGAGTTTATTTAAATAAATCTAAATTTGCATGAGAGTTTCTGAATGTGGCCCTGACTTTGACTCAAAGTGGACGTCTATTGAATTCATTATCTAAAATTCTAGATGTTGAATTAATTATTAAATTAAGTTTATTTTATCATATCTAAGGCTCCTTTAATGTTCCTCCATATCTACGTCATGTTATTCTAAGAATAATGCTAGACATCTTATTAGATGAAGATGGCCATGAAAATTTCATTGTGAACCATCATCGTCGTGACAGTTGTTAATTTGACGTTTTAACTTGCAATTCCTAATCTTGCTTTCGCCGTTTCGAACTCAACACTACGATAGGGCAACACAAGAATGTGATCTATTGTAATAAACGAAAAACGGTAATAAGAATAAGATTTGTTGTAACAATGAAAACAGACAATAAGAAAGTAAGATTTACAACAAATAATCAAAATTGTGGTACGTTCGCAATAACCAACTTCGACGCCAAATTAAAATAAAAACACTCGTTATAATAATTCATAAGAAAGTGTTATTTGGAATTCTACAACCGCCCTTTGTATAATTTTTCCAATTTTCTTTTCCTTCATATCTCCAGTTTTCTATTAATTCAGTACGCACGCATAGCTTGCGTCACAAATGAAAATCGTGGTTGGGAATTTATTCAGCGGAATGTTTCCTGAATACAGAAACGACCTTAAAAGGATCGAATAAAAAGGTCTTCAGATTTCCTTTTGATTTGCCTTGCAAATCAAATACCTAAATCGAAAGCGATTAATTGAAGTGGAAACAATTTATTACAGCGAAAAATTGTGTCTTGCGCCGCATAAAATTGAAATAAATAAATAACTCGGGGTCCGATTTAGATTTGTTTAGGAAATTCGCTGCGTCATGTTTTTTGTATACATTTTATTTACAACGTTGGCATGCCATCATCATCATTATTTTGTTTAACACAAAACGATTTATTCTATTTCCCGTAACTAGTGAGCTTCACTTATTTTCTCGTTAATGTCGCCGCGAGCTATTTATTATTTGTTAGAAATGTACGAGCTTGATGATCAAGGAGATTTATTGCAACTCGGAACTTCATTTAATACTTTTTGTTGAAATTTATCAATTCAGTGGTAGTTTTGTTTGAAGAGAAATGAATGCCCTTTATGGAAATAGATTGAGCAAGAGTAATATGTAGCAGCGAATTCTACCTTAGTTGAAGAATCGCTTGTAATAAAACTTATTTATAATGAAAGGCCGCATTTTAGAGTTTAGATCCTAAGTAGTCGAAATAGAGGATTTTAATTGGAAAAACTACCTCTTCAGTCATCAGTGACTGTACATCGAAAGGACCTTTGTTAAAACATATAAAAAGCCATGGCATAGCACGATAGATGAGACAGCTAGTGCCCGTCTTGTGGAGTGCAACTCCACAACTCGAAGGGCGCAATCGACATTTACAGAATGTCGTAGTGTGTGGTTGATCTCCAAAAATCCGTCCGTCTCTCCGCATCTAGTACCATGGTTGACATGAATACAAAGATTAATCTGAGAACTGCATTTTTCACTGAAATAAAGTTGTTGCTTATTTGGCTCTATTGTTAACCGTACCGTATTGTTGTCTTCATCTGAACTTCAAATTTGTGTTTGTCCATTGTGAAATTTTCTTTTCTCCAAACCAAGTCCAGGAATATCTTCATCTGAAGAATTCCCCTGAAACATAATATACATATACATCGACTTCGTTGCCATTTCTATTTGTAAACAAGGTTTGTTTAAATATTGATATATCTCGACGCATAAGTATCGTGATTAGGTGCATTAAGATATGTATCAACATATACCGATGCATACATATATCCTCGCGTCCTGATTCATTATTTATTTAAAACACCGACTACACAAACACTGACACTGTCTATACAAATACTGAACCTGAAGGTGTTCTATTTCTGTCAGTAGAGAAAAATATTTAATTATGTACTACCGTTTATGTTGAACACGGAATGGGGTTTTGTATATTTAACCGTTTTCAAATTTTGTTAAAGTTGTTTCTATATTTGAATCTGTTAGAAAGTGCCATAAATTCAATTGAAACAAACATTGGTGTTCAAGACCCAACAATTATGAAATGTGTGGGCATGTTCGTATTTATTTTTTATTGATGCAACATGAACAGCATATATGTATAAATTGAATAACAAATATTGAAAATAAATAATTGAATTATGTATATGTTCTCCTCGCTATAATCGTCTAGGAACTTGAAAGACTATGTCATTGGCAGAGATAAACCTGATGGAATAACAACTTCAAAACTTCTTGGTCCTTATAATATTTCCTACCCCCTCTGTTCAACGGTTGGCTTCGAAGGTGTTGTTAGTGTATGTGGGCGTGGGAACTCTTTCAGGACGATTTGAATCCTGCGGTGTTCCTAGCCTCCTCTCTTCAACGATTGACTTCGATGACATTGAAGTATATTTGGAATGTGAGTGATATCTTGACAATAGCTGCACAAGAGGCTTGCAATGTTCTTGACAATGACTGCACAAGAAACACTCAGCTGGAACGGCTAGCGTCCTCGCTTTTATAGGGCTTGTTCCGTGTCGGGGATGAAGTAACATTAGTCGGAATGTGTAATCAAATCACCGACGATTAGAGCTGTATCTTATTCGTCAGGGGGCAGTCTTTTTATGTTTTTTTTTGAGATTGATTGCCAAATATTTTTTATGTTAAGAAACAGATTTTTTAAAAATATATTTCAAACTGCTTCTGTATAAGATTGCTCTTTGTAAATGGACTCCTCCTATAGTTGCAGTTAAACGTGGCTGTGGGTGATTTGCTTAAAATAACTTTCAATTAGTCTCAAGCTGCTGTAAATCTTGATACTTAACAATCGATCCTCAACTGAGTAGTTTTCAGAGAAGAATTATAAAATATAGAATTTTTTGTAAAGTATTTAAAAAAAAACTACTTTCTCGTAACGAAACTTGGTAAAAATCCCGCCGGTCATATCTAGTAAATATCTGACGATGAGATAGCTATCTCCCGACCACCGATGACTTACGTATAGCGAAAACCAAACACGGTTCAAGAGTTAGATAAAAATTATCTCGCTTGTAAACACAGGTGGCGACGTAGTTGTGTGTTACGTCCGTCTCATTTCGAACCTACTCATTTCGATACCCACTTGAAAACAAAGTGGCAAAATGCTTAATCGGAATTTTCTTTTTTTTTTTTCATGTTTTAAGATGATAATAAAATTCATTCATGAGGACATACCAAAAAGGTCGAGGTTGTTTAGATTGATATTTAAAGTTGGGCTGATTTATAAGCCGGAAAAGTTTGGAATGTGTGAAAAATTGAATTCGATGAGGAAGCTTTAATTCGCAATTAAGCAGAAGCCGATCTGTTTTGAGCGGGCTATGTTATTAATCGTGAAATTGAAATTTGTTGTTAGAATTCTTCGTTGACTAAAGCAGAATCCGATTTTATCAATCAATGTTTCTTAGCCCAGCATTTCGGAAAGTAAATTGAACGGAGGGTTCGGATAAAACATTAGATAAAGAAATCTAGCGTTTAGTTACGTAGGATTATTACAATCGCTGGTTGCTTTGACCCTTACTTATTTATCTACCGTGTTGGTAGTTTGTTTTAAATGTCAGTGCTGATTTTTACTTTACAGAAAACATGAAAGGTTGAGTGCCTGTAATTCTTTCGTATCGCATAACTTAATAACATAACTTTCGACTTAATATATTTTGCGAACAATCAGATAGGACTTACATGAGAGATGAGAATCCTAGCAAAAGATAGAAAGGCCTGGAAGACATGAATAAACGAAGACCGGGACGCAGAATCCGACGCGATGCCTGAAGGGGCAAAAGTAATCGAGAAAGAAGAAGATAAGTAAGAAAAAGAGCTATTGATATGAAATGAAATAAAAACAAGAACGATGGTGTATGATGCAAGATGATGAGATCAAGTTAAAGGGAAAATATACACTGTCAGCAAGTTAAAGGAAAAAAGAATCATTAATGCCATTATTTATGAGTACATACAATAAGGTGGAGCAAGGACATATCAAGTCTATAATAATCCGGGAATATTTAATGAAGACATTCGAAACTGTAACCTGATTCCTAAGAAATCGGAGAGTTAACATCAAACTGATGTGCTCAAAGCAAAACGACGTAAGCGACATTTTCTTTCAAACTGAGAATTTACTGTTACACGATAGTGCTAAACGCCATAATTAATACTGAGTTTGCGAAGTGCATGTAAATCGTAGTTTACTTATTAATATTACATACGTTTATACTTTTTTTTAATGATTCTCTTAATATATCAGAGACGAAAGCGTTTATTTGTTTTGCAACCGTACATGTAATTGCGTGCTCTTAAGTTTATGAGTAACTTCACTCGATCATTAATGATTGTCAGTCGGAGGTCTGACGTAGAAAAGCAGTTAATAAATTGATCGAACGAGTTCTAGTTTATCATAATTAAAGAAATTTCTTGTTCGCTGAAATCTTCCGGATAAATTATTTTGCGAACAACTTATATTAACAACACGTAACCGACGTTTCGGCTGCAACTTGACAGATTTCTCAAGATTACATAATAATGAAGCTATCAACATGGTGATAATAGTTGTCTGGAAAATTACTCAAGAAAACATAATAGTAATTGCGCATCTTGATTAGTTGAATATCTTGATATTTGGTTGGACTGAATATCTTGATATTTGGTTGGACTGAATATCTTGATATTTGGTTGGACAATTGCAAGCAGAATGTCAAAGAAGAAGCAGCAACTAGTAAGTTGGTCGCAGCTACAGCTGACAATTACATGATAACCACTCGAAAACGCTTCTCCGACGAGTTTGGTTGTGATTCGCTATGGCAACGGAGTTTAGTAAAAAAAAAAAAAAACAAATCAACTCATACGGTACATTCACCTTTCGCTTATTTCTTAATCAGTACCGTACTCGTCAGAAAATGCGACGAGCTTGCTTTTATGAAACTTGCTTGTAACGCAACTCTTCCTGTTGCATATTTAAGTATAAAAGAATGCGCATTTTATGCATTCTGTAATTTTTTTAAAACTCATGGCATTTTGCAATAATTTCGGAACTTAATTATAAATGTATAAATCCAGTATTTTAAAGCAATTTAGTTTTTCGCTAAGTTGCGTGTATGTTGCGTTCTCGTTAATGGTAAACACGTTTCAAAATTCAAATTAATCACACCTGCATGCAACATGTATTCAACGTATACAAATGATTTCGAGCAGGATTTGAATGCTTAATCCTTTTTTTTTTAATGAGAGTGGAACTAGACGTCGCGTCGCGTCGGTCGTTAAAACAGGAAAAGCACAACGTAATTACTGTTGTAGTGCTGTTAAGCTTTTGGTTGTTGTTGTTGTTTTAATCTACCCGCTGCATTTATTCCACTTAACATAAAACTTTTATTCTTTTTCATTTTTGATACACTTGATTTAAATGTAGCGTGAGAGCGAAATATTTTTAAGGAAACGTATTGCAAGAGATACATATTTCTCTATAATTATTAGGAATGTTGGGAATCATTCGTTGCAGATATTAATTTTGTTTTTAGTATGTAGTAATAATTTCTGCTTCATTAAGTTAATGATTGATTTGTGTTTTTATGGCAATTTCTTATGTCAAAATGAGGTTATATCCTCTTATATCCTGATTGAGCACTTTAAGAAATATATTTAATGAACATTAGTTAAAGAGTTAGTTTTTTCATTCGATTAGTAAATGGAAATATATGTATAATTGCATATAAATGATCCGTGATGATATGATCATAAATGATAAAACGTGAGCCAGTGAAATTAAAAACGACATTATTCATCAAATCTGTTTCCTCATTAATAAAATAATTAAATTAATTACAACTTATAAATACAACAAGTACCTACAAGTAGAACTAGGAAATGTTTATTTAAGTACAAGTTAGTACCTTTCATATATGTAGTTCAAATAATTACAAGTACAAGTTCATGAATAGTACTTAATTATAAGTACATACAAGTACATCTTTCGCGAGATATTTTATAATCTCAACTTAAATGGTTCACCCTGTATAATCTGTATAATTCGTGTGGTCATCATCTTAGAAACGTGCTTCTTGACTTTAGACTGTACGGTGTTTTTTCAGTGACCCTGTTTGTTCTATACAGGGTCATTCACGTAACATGTAACAGTTAATATCTCAGTAAGAACAAGTGTAATCTGTTCGGTTAATATATATTTTTTATGTGGAATCAAAAGCTCTATTATTAAGTTACGGTATCAAATTTAATGTTTTTTCACTTCCGGTTTAACAGGAAGTATGGGTTTGTTTTTTGTGTTTCAAATAGAATAGTGTATTTTTTAAATTTCTCTTTGAAAGCAATTTCTCTCGTGAATTCAGAAATGTAACACATGTGTTATTTCCACAGGAGAAAAATTAAAATATTAAAAAAAGTTTAAATACTGAATTTCTCAATATTCCAGCTTATAGTATGTCATGAAAATAACAGAAATGACTGAAGTAACGAGCAAACCATTATCGTCACTTTTGTCACATTGACAGATCTCCGGATTTGACGCCTACTGTATACTATTCCATTCCAAAACTCGCCCTCACTTTCCGTTAAACCGGAAGTAAAGAACGTATTTGATAACGCACGGCGTACTAGAGCTTTTGATTCCACATAAGAAAATATATATCAACCGATCAACTTGCACTAATACGTACTGAGATATTAACTGTTATATGTTACGTGAATGACCCTGTATAGTACTCAAAAAATAAATGTTAATACGTAATAATTTTTTTGTTGGTATATTTCCATTAAGGCTTACAATTTTCAATTAAAACTTACCATAATCTGTATATGTAATTATACACCGTACCATCTAATCTGGCTTTTATCCAGTGACATATTACTAACTGAATAAGAAAGTATTTGCCTTAAGTCACTAAAAAACGCCGTCATGTGAAAGCTGTAGGTATATTTTATGCTCATCAAAGAAGTTGTAAAGATGACATGTTTCGGTGAACCACCATTTTCCAATCTTTAACAAAACGAAAATGGTAGTTCACCGAAGCATGTCATCTACATATATACATATGCAACTTCTTTGATGAGCATAAAATATACAGCTTTCACATGACGGCGTTTTTTAGTGACTTAATTCATTAGTTTACCCAATCGACCAACAGGTGGATGCAAACGGTACTTAATTTGTTGTACCATCTGTCCATCGATTTCAAAAAAACGAGCAACAGAACGAGATGATTAATTCAAAAATTTTGTGTTTGTTAAAAGAGTACGAATATTTCCGTAAAAATAATTTATATTTGATGGGAAATATGTGAGGCGCCATCTGTCGATCAATAAAGGAAAGTTTCTCTATATGCGGATTTTTGACTTCTATAAAATCGCTTCTACACTGACAATTGCGAGAATATTTACGTAAAATAACTTATAGATTGGGGGAATGTTTCTGTAAAAATATTTATATTTGGCGGGAACACTGAGAGGCGTCATCTGTTGATCAATAAATAAAGCTTCTATATATTCGCGGGCTAATATAATTTAATTTAATTTAAAGGCCTCTACAAAATCTCTTCCACAATAATAACAATTGCAAGAATATTTACGTAGAGTACTTTATAATTGGCGGGAATATTTCTATAAAAATAATTAAAATTTGGCGGGAATTCTGTGAGGCGCCATCTTTTGAACAGAAAAGAAAGCTTCTTTGTTTGTAGATTTATGGTTTCTACAAAATTATTTTCACAATGACAGTAGCGTGAATATTTCCGTAAAAATAATTTATATTTGGCGGGGGGCTGGACGGCGGAGGACGTGAGGCGCCATCTGTTGATAAGAGAAGAAAGTTTGTTTGTGGACTTCTGCAAAATTATTTCCACAATGGCAGTTGCGCGAACATTTCCGTAAGAGTAATTTATACTTGGCGGTGATGCGGGGGGGGGGGGGCGATGTATTACGCCATCTGTTGATCGATAAAGAAAGCTTCGTTATTTGCGGATTTATGATTCGTACAAAATTATTTCCGCAATGCCAGTTTCGGATAATGTAAGATATTTTAAACAAACCGCCAAGAATTATAACAGGTGATCAATATCTTTTCTAATCAAGTGACCTATGGAAATAAAATCGTTTGTCTTTGATTAGTTCATTATTTCAAATGCCACTTGAATTACACATTTATATTGCATTCCTATACAAAATAAAAATAATTCAAATGGCATTTGAAATAATGAACCAAACAAAGACATAATTTTTTGCCATAGGTCACTTGATTAGAAAAGGTATTGATCACGCGTTATGATGGTAATGAAGTTTAGTTACAAGTTTATGTTGACAACACTGAGAAATGAGTTGTGCTTAAATATGTCGGGTTCTATGTCGTTTTGCGTATAATGTTGAGAATAAACTAAAATATTAACAAATTAGAAACTTTATTTGCAATAATAACGGCATCCTACAATAAATATTTATATTTAGGTGAGAACGACGTGAGGCGCCATCTGTTGAACAGTAAAGTAAGCTTCTATACTTCCGAGCTTATGATTTCTACAAATTCACTTCCACGATAAACAATTGCCAGAATAATTACGTAAAGTAATAATTTATAGTCGGGAGAATATTCCTGTAAAAAATAATTTATGATTGGCGGGAATGCTGTGAGGCGCCATCTTTTGATCGATAATGAAAGCTTTTTCGTTTACGAATTTATGATATCTACAAAAATTATTTCCATGATGACACTTTCGCAAATATTTCATGACATGACATGATTTGTACAAAATTATTTCCACAATGGCAATTGCAAGACTATTTACGTAAAATAATTTACAATAAATTATTGGCGTTTATAAAGATTTTGCTTTGTTTCTACATTCCTTCCATTATTTTCAACAAAATTTCATTTCGACACATTTCAGGTAATGTTACAAGATGTGCTTTTTGTGTTTATATTTCTCTTGCCATAGTATTTTATTTTTGTTCGTTGAAGTCTGTCCTTAGTGTCTGCAAATTTCTCATATTACGTTTAATGTTACATATTTATATGTTATTGTTAAGGTGCAGAAAGACATGCGAGAAAACTTGCGCGAGTTACAGACAGAAGTCGCGCAAGTTTTCTCGCTTGTCTATCTGCACCTTTAGGATATGTGCTTTCAGAATTTTTCTAATAACAAGCTTTTACACATACAATACTCGTATTTAAAATTAATTTATACTTCTTATTAGAAAAACAAATTAACAATATTTGGGTTCGTGAATGTAATTGTCACAACCGATTTAATTTTGCCTAAAGTCAAAATTATTTTAAAACAATTTTGCGTTTGACGTTGATTCAAAACGCGATTCGCAATTTAGAAGCAACTCCCTCGCAATTTCAGAACCCTTACAAAATTAAATCACCTACGATATTATGCATGAAAATCTAAGTTATTTCATAAAAGCTGACGTCGCTCGTACGTATACGAAGTTATTCCCTTGGTAACCTTAAGAGATTTTCTTGTGACTGCTTCTTGCTTCGGTACATATTTGATTGCGATTTTAAGTATCAGCGAAATTGAATGACTTAACGCATTTTTCTGTAGTCCTCTTCCTTTCACGAGGACTTTCCTCTGCTACCACGGAGTTTATTAAAAACCAAGCGTCTGCGAGCTCTTTCTTCTGTTCTGTTAAGTGGAAGCCATATTTTGACGCCCACGCTTTCAATCTCGGCCTACCAAATGATATATAAATTGAATTCTTTATGTCTTTAACGTCGGATTAATGAGGTTTTTATCGGTGAGATGTTTTACGTTTATGTGTCTTACGCAAAAGCGTCCAGACAGGATGTTTTGAAACTACTTTTATACGGATGTGGCGTTTCGGAATCTAATCATATACTTATTTATTGTTTTTGGCAGTTCTGGGGTTAATAATAGCAATATTTAAAGTGCAAGTGCGTCCAAAATGGTTGAGTCGAAGACCGATCCAGAGGTTTTGCTAAATATCTTTAAAGCCGCCTACACATTTTCATAGATGCTCGTGAATTTTTTCGTAACTTGTACAAGAAATAGGCTAGTCTAAAACAATAGCCTTATGAGCATCGACTTAATTTAGATCGTTGATGCACCGCTTAGATTTTATTTACACCCTCTCGTAAACGTCTAAACATCTGTTTCCTAATTAAAAGTTTCAAATATGGAAGTTTATTCATGTATAAATATCATATTTATGAAATGCGTCCGATATGTCAGCTAAAAGATAATGTAAATATATTTATGATATCGTGATTTATTTTCTATTTTTCATTGTTTGTATTTGCAGAATATTTTCAATATTTGCTTTCAGTTGCAAGGTAACAAGCAAATATTTGCAATGAAAATCTTTCTGCATACTTTCTCAATACTAAAACGACAGGTTTCTAAATTCGTGTAAATTCGACTCGTTTTTTTTTCCATAAAACGCATGTGCAATATGTGCATTATTAGTGGGTTAAAAATCATTTAATATCTTAATGCAATGTAATTAGTGAAAGTAAATATTTTTGAATCGTTGATAAATACATAAATGTTTATATAATTTTGACAAGTTCTAAATCGATATAGTAGCTTCGATATAAAAAGTACTTTTATAATGAATATCCTGCGCGAAGCAGACTAAATAGCAACCTTGAGTCTAATCTGCAGAACTCGATTTAAAAATACACACGTTTTTAACATTTTTTCGCCGTTCGACTTGTTTTTGTATATAAATGTGTATAAACATCCTTTTATTGTGCGTTGGGCGCGTTTGTTTCGAACTCCTTACCACAAGGTCAGGATATTTTCGTTGCGAATATGATATAAAAGGTCGGCGTCCTTGTTACGCCACACTCCGAGAAAATACAGAAGAAAAGGAAATCAAAAATTGGGGAGAGTGAAATTGAATGCAAATTTTTTATTTATAAGCAGTGACATAGAAAGTTTTCTTCAAAGAGGAACGAAATTCTAAGGACAACATATTTTATGTGTTCATTTTTAATTAGCTTGAAATAGATATTTTATCGTTGTACTGTGTTTTTGAAAATAAATTTAGAATTTTTAAATTAGCAGAGAAAGAACGTGTTATAAAACAAGTGGACCATAAAGTCTAGACACATTCTATTAGTTATGATAAAGTCTGAAAAGCGTGAGTGATGTATAGATCCACACGTTTTATTGCAGAATAAGTGGTAAAGGGGTCATTCACAATCAGTTTGATGGCAAGTATTAGTTTGTCTATAAGTTTTAGGAGTATTAACCAATTATTAAAGTTTAAAAAAATCCTACAATTGAGTAGTAGTAGTATCTTCTCATTGAAATATCATAACACTACCCTAATTCGCAAATCACATAAGTACCAAACTGCAAATTTTACAGGACTAAACATAAAACTAAATTTTGTAAGTCATATTGATGGGAGATTTCAAGTTGTCAGTACTAAAACGACGGGAAACCATGAAAAATACAAAGTGAAAAGGAAAAAGGTGAAAGAAGCAAAACAGGAATCTTGTAGGAAATTTGGACAAAACTTAAACGAAAATTTTAGAAAAAATCAGAAGCTTTTCCATGGTACGCTTATGCCCGATTTCTTCATCGCCTTATCTTGAAGTTAAATTTACCTGACAGTTAGAATGTGACACATAGTATGTGTATGGCCAACTGGACGTCACATTCCAACTGTTAGATAAATTAACCTTAGGTTAAACATGGTGAAGAAATCGGCCATTAGACAGTTAAGGCAGAAAAAAGAATTCACTAGATGGAGGGAATACTTTAAAGAATTAACAGAAAGAAAGAATCAAAAGAGACAGATAGAAGAAGAAATAATAAATGAAAGGTAGTATCACCTATCTCGGATGAAGAGATAAACGAAGCCATAGGAAAATTAAAGACAGGAAAAGCCGCTGGGATCGACGAGATAACACCGGAAATCATTTAGAAAGGTTTAGATGCTACTGGAAAACAAATCTTTAGAAAGTTACTAAATAAGATCATTACAGAAAAGAAAGTACCCAAAGAGTGGAATACAGGAATTATCCTGCCGATATATAAAAAAAGGAGAAACGAGAGATTGCGCTAACTATCAAGGAGTAACGAGTGTACCAGCTAAAGTATTGGCAAGTGAGGATAAAAGAGAAGCTAGAACAAAGCAATTTGGTTTTAGGAAAGGCCGAAGCACACAAGACCCCATATCCATACTCAATCAATAGAAAAGTGTATAGAGAAAAACAAAGAAATGCACATATGCTTTATAGACCTGGAAAAGGCATTCGATAAAATTAGAAGAGAAGATGTATGGATAAGCTTAGAAAGGAAAGGAATAAATAGAGGGACAATGTACGATAAGACAACGAACATATTAAGAACATATAATGAAGAGTCCAAAGATTTGAAACTGAAGAGGGCTGCGTACCGCCACTTTTTGCAACAGTAATGGATGAGGCCATAAAAAGGGCAAAGAAGAAAATGAAACGGATGACAATGGGATATTGGAAGATGAACAGACTGGAAATATCGGAGTTGTTATTCGCAGACGATATTGCGGTGATCGCAGACTCAGAAAAACAATTACAACTTAACATGAATGTACTAAACATAGAATTGAAAAAGATAAACATGAATATAAATATAGATAAGACAAAGATTATGATAGTATCACAAAACAGCAGAATCCATAATATCACAATAGAAGGTGAACAGGTGAAAGAATTTAAGTACTTAGGAACAATAATAGAAGGGAATGGAAGACAAGAAAAAGAAATAACGGACAAAATAGGAAAAGTAGGTAGAATATATAACTATCTAAGATCAACCTTCTTCAATAAAAGAGAAATAACAAGCGATGTTAAAACAGAGGTTGTTAAAAAAGTTGTTAAAACTAAAGACAAAAGTAGAATAAACGCCACAGAAATGAGGTTTTTGAGAAAAATAGAAGGGAAGACTAGAAGAAACAGGATAAGGAATGAAGTATTTAGAGAAAAACTAAAAATAAGACCAATAATACAGAAGCTACAGGAAAGTCAACCGGGGTGGTTGGGACACACCTACAGAATGCCAGAAAGCAGGTTAACTAAAAGAGTGTATGAGGTACAAGTACAAGGAACAAACAAGAGGAAGGCCAAGAAGGACATGGACGGACGTAGTCAGACAGGCGGCACAGGAAAGGGATATTAAGTGGAGGGATATAAACAAGCTCGCACAGAATCGGAAGCAGTGGAAAAAGAAAATAAACCCAACCCCAAAGTCTTACACTTAATGGTAAAAAGACTCAGGGTTAAGTAAGTTAAGTAAGTAAGCCATTCATCACGGTTGACATAATTTCTTTTATGACTTTTTCTTTTCCTTCTATTCCTCTTCCAGGCTTGCTTGAATTTCGACAGCACTTCTTTTTTCTTGGGTTATAGGCTGTTTCATCCTCAGTCTTAGGCACTATGTTTTCTTCTTGTGACGACGTGATTCTTGTTCTACGACTTCGGTCTCTTCTACATCCGAAAAAGATAAAACCCAAAATTGAACTTATGCGACTTGCGAATTAGGGTGACGGTATCCTGATAGTGTCAAAATAAAACTATGTAGTTTTCTTTGCCCCTGCATGCTACCCTTGGCCTTATTACCCTGCAATGGAAACAATGCTATTTTACTCTATCGTATCGGTCCTGTCCTTTGATTTGTAACGAATTACTTGGCCACGAGTGTACGTATATTAACAGACAGTAAAATCTTGGCAAGAAAATTCAAATACTTCTTTTTACAAGGGCCAAAATTTTGTTATGATGACAAATTGGCCTAATAAAGATTTTGAAAGCATGACCCATCCTATACTGGACACCTGTCTATTCAGATATTTGCGAAAAGAATAATTTAGAAGACCAAACCTTAAAGACGGTTTAAAAGTAATAACTATACCTACCTATCTGAAGTTAGGTCCTGAGGGAAACAGAAGAAAAGAAAAAGCAATACCAAACCAGGAAATTACTTAGTTGGGGAAAACAAATCCCTGTGGAGACAGGAAAACAAACATTTCTCTTTTAGGCAGAGATAAAATAAAGAGCTAATAAAAAACAGACCCCCGACATGGTGAATATAAGAAAATCGAATGATTGTTATTTGTTACATGTCTTAAGCAATCATATCTAATTCATAAGAACCTGTTTAGTAATGAAGCGGTTTAGTGTTTACGCAATGCGATGCAATTTGCAGCAAGACGCAATTTTTATCGCGCGCATAATTAATCGCAATAAGACCACTCACATATGAGGCACCATAAATATTTACATTCATAAATGGGTACCTCTCGTTGCAACTACTCAGAAATAGCTTAAATATAAAGCCGCGAGCAAGTTTAATTTTTGTGTGCAATGTTCATTGATTATTGCATTGCGTCGGTATAAAGCCTGCTTAAAGGAAAATGTATGTGCATACGCCAGTTGTGTTAATATATTGTGACACTATGGGATAATTATAGCGGTTATTAATGAAATAAGGGATGTCAGAACTATGTATCCTGCCAAGTTAACTTTCCGGTTGACACTCCCTCAACAGCTTACTCACCGAATTGCAAATAATTAGAGTGTGCAATTCCTGCCAAAACGCTCGACAATATTAATGAATTTGGCAATTCTGTTGCAATGTTTGAAACTATTTTTTTCTTCTAGATACGAAACATGTTCTCACACTCTACAGATTACCGGGAACATTTTTCTATGCAAGCCCAAAATTGATTGAACCACAAACTTTTTTAAATTAAATGTAAGCCATAGTAGGTATTTTATTGTTGTAGGAAACTTTCTGTTTATCGTAAGTGTTAAATAATGTAGGTACACGAAACGAGATTTTGAGCTAGAAGATAATAATAAATCACCTGTAACATCAGGTGTCCTCAATTTTTTTTTTTTTGTAATTAAGATTACATTTGAATAATGAATAGCTTGGAGCTTTGAATAAATTATAAGCTCTCCCGGGTCGTAGCTTAGGGATTTTTATAGCACGTGATCACGGGACGGAGTCTCTTATCCGGCCTGCGCAATCTTTTTATTTGAAGTAAATTTTGCCCGTTTTGGCGCTAGTTACCAAAATTGAAGTTTATTTGGCACTCGATTCGCACATGTCAATTTATGTCGGTGTAGTATTTTGCGAATTAATCGAAACAAACTTGTAACAATTGTGCATTTATTATTATCATTATTATTGTATAATTGAAAACTGATTAGAAAAAAGTAAACAAATTTAACAAAAGAAGAGAGGTTGGGCAAAACTCTTTGTGAATGCGCACCTTTATGTAGAAATCCTTGAATCTACAAGCAGCTTCTAAATTTACGCGAATTCTTCCGACGGTTGACTTGCAGACTGTGTGTGCATTTTAATCATAAAACTAAAAATACGTAGACGCCCTTGTTTATTTTCAGACAACTGGGCCAACCCCCTTTTGCACTTCACTTGCAATTGTGCATTGTTTTCTCTTTATTTTGGAGAACGTGTTTGGGTATTAGAATTCAAATACCCACTAATTGACTACGTGCAGCTGGATTCCGCGATTTTTGGAGTTTCGCACCATTTTTCGTTCGTTAGTTGTCAAGCTTGTTTTTTTTTTCTGAGTACAGGTTAAAATTTGTAAAACGACAGATGCCACCAAGTCTTCTCCTGTATAATAAGGAATCGATTTGTTTCTAAAATGAAGTTTTTTACGAATAATAAAATAAATTGCCAATAAAATACGTTTTGCATACAGTTTAAATTATACATTGATTAGCTAGTTAGCAAAAGGAAAACTATATGTATTAAAACCAGTTATTGAAATTCGAAGTGAAACTGTCGACTTGAAAAATAAAGTCGTTGTTAAATTTCAATTGAAACATGAAATAATTCATTTCTAAATAAGTAAGTAAGTGAACATAATGCGGTACGACCATCGTACAACATACTCCTAACTATTTAAAGCATATTAATGGAAACTAAACTGCTGATACTTTAAACAAAACTAACATAATCGCAGTAGCATTGAACTATTTTTAACTTCCGGGTTAGAACGTTGTTGGTTCGTTCGTTGAACTTGGCAGAGTTCGATACAGTACTACTAAATACTGCAACATTTAATTTGGATTTACTCGTGAAGACGAATTTGTTAACGTTCAAATTTTATAGTTGTCGTGTGAACATAAAACGTTCGACTCAATTTTTTCCACATTAAAATCTGTAATTAATGACCTCCATGTGACATTTTATTTAACTTTTTGTGTGCGTTTTTTTTTCGTCAGACCCGATAAACAAATAATTCATCCTGATTTTCTTTTGGCAAACAGTTGTTATTCTCCTCTTCCGGTCTGAAATACTAAAATTTGATAGTTTTATTGCAAGGTTAAAAATAACGCTCGCTATAAAATTAACTTGGCTATAAAATAAATATCACATTCCACTATTTTATAAGCCTTAGTACGTCATGGTGTTCCAACAAATAAAAAGAGTTCATATCTGTAAATTATTTGGAGATTTTTATTTACAGATTAGTAACGGCTGGTTGAATTTTATGATATAGAATTTTACCACAAAATTACTCTTTGTACCTACATGCACAATTGTATTTGTATTTAAGTAATACACAAATGGTGAAGCTGACAGAAGAAAATATAACTCAGCCTGAAGTCCTTCCATGTCTCCTATTTGTGTTTCAGATTACATATTCGATTTGCATAGCTTGGTTAACCCTTGGTGGTCGTATTTGCGGAATCCCGAATTGAATTTCAGTGCCCACAGGACGAGAAATGCTAAAGGTAACGCGTTTTTAGTTCAATTTTGGTGGTGCGTTTAATGAAGTGTTAAATTCAATCGAAATTTGCTGCAACGAACAATGAAAGTTATTGATTATTCGTGCGAGTTCGCACAACTAAGAATATTTCGCTGAAAAGCACAACTAAGAATATTTCGCTGAAAAGAACTGCCGAGTAGTAAGAAACTCTGACATTGATCAATGGGTTCAAGTTGGAACGTTTTATTTCTTTTGCAATTGCCACACTTTTTACAAATTAGGTACTACTGAAAATACTTTGTTTAGTTTTTGTATAAACGTTCTTTTTGGTTAAGACTATAACATTAATTAAAGCTGGTTCTTGTCCGATGAAAATTGTATCAAACTCTTTTAAACGGACACTAAATGGCGCATAAACACTTAACGTTTCGCAGTCGTTCGACAGCTTCGTCAGAAGTGAAAAATCTAAACATGTTGTCAAAATAAACAAGGTTGTCAACGGTAACTGAAAAGTAACTTGAATTTTTTTTAATCTAAAAATAATTTGAACATTATAAATGTTAAAAAAATTATAAAACTATAAAATTGCAACAATTATTTCTTTAACAGATCGAGCTGTTTTACTTTCAGATAAACTTTTCATTTATGATAATTTAAATTTAATAAAAAAGACTCTTGTTCAAAATTTTTATCCAATAAATCTTATAGAATCAGTAAGAAAAAATCGTGTTAAATATCTACAAAATTCAAAAAATCCAGAATAACAATAAACAAAATTCGAACAAAAAATACATATCATTACCTTACATTGAAGCACTATATGACACATTTAAACACATATTCAAAAAACACAATTTAATTTTAGCTAGCAAATATGTAAATAATTTATAAATAGTATTTTCTCAAATTTAAAAACCAAAACACCAAAATTAAAACAACCTAACGTAGATTATGAAATTAAATGTTTAAATTGTAATTCATGTTATATTGGAGAAACAAGCCAAAATTTAAAAAAATGTCTAGACCAACATAAATGTCGTATCCAAAAAATAATCAAAATCATTCAATGCTTGTAGAACATTCATTAGAAAATGACCATAATTTTGATTTTGAAAATACTAATATTTTATATTACGAGTCTAATATTTTCAAAAGACGTTTTATAGAAATGTGTAAAATAAAAATGTCGTCGAATTCTATTAATAAACGTACTGATTTTGCAAATTTAAACGATACATTTTGTAGTTTTCTCGATTCCTTAAATAGAATATAGATCTGTCAATTTTTTTAACATTTATAATGTTCAAATTATTTTTAGATTAAAAAAAAAATTCAAGTTACTTTTTCAGTTTCCGTTGACAACCTTGTTTATTTTGACAACATGTTTATATTTTTCACTTCTGACGAAGCTGTCGAACGACTGCGAAACGTTAAGTGTTTATGCGCCATTTAGTGTCCGTTTAAAAGAGTTTGTGATATAACATTAATAATGTTCAATTAGAATCATTAAAGAAGCAGACTGAAAGTGTCTTTAGACGTATGTCCTCACGTTAAAAAAATTAACATAATTTCTTGTCCCGTGTATAGGTACACGTACACAAAACAAGCACCATCTTCTCCTTCGTATGTGTCCCAAGCAAAGCAAGTCACTCCATTATTTCTGGAATAATAACCTGTCGCTAACAACTATAGGTTTACGGAGCAGGTATTAAGTTGCGACTTTAATAATTATCGATTTTGTTCCTCGTGCTCGAGTTCGGTGCGTTGTTAGAGCACCTTACGACCTTATTTAATTATAATAACTTAAGAGTTCTCTATTATTTTAATGGAAATTTTTATGTATAATTCCGCAATATATTTAAAAAATGCATTCTAGTCCATAATCAAACTGGAAAATAGAATTAAAAATTACAGTTTTGAAATCGATTAATTTCTATGAAAACTTCCATTTAATTTCCACTAGGCTTATTGAATAGTGTAGTACATTGAAGACTGAATTTAATTTAAGAAACTCGTTACAATTTAGAACTAGGTAGTCTCTAAACCTCAGATAATTTAATGGTTTTCAAAACGTAAGATATTTATGTTTAATAAAGTACAGGAGTAAGAGGACATGTAATGAACTAAAAACACATTTGCATTTAAAACGCGCATAATTGTAATAATACACCTGTTGAACATGTTACATTTGTATCCTTCGCACTTGTATCTTCTAACCTTTTGATGAAGAGCCAATTTTTTTTGTTTTGCTTGCAAGCATGTGATTGAAATTCTATAATTCACCATGACAACGTAAAAGTAAAAAAAAATTGAGTAATAATAGAACGCATTCGCTTTGCCCAAAAATAATTTATTGTTTCGTTATTTTACTATGACTTTATAAATCTTCTCTGGACTGATATCAGATTTTAGCTTTAAGGGATGTTTGTGTGTTCATTACTTGGGGTGAACGCTTTGATGAACCTATTCAAATTTCAAGTTTAATTAACACGGTTTGAACTAATTTACTGTAGAAAGCAGGAACTTAACTAGAAAGTTCTTATATATGGAGTGATCGTAATTTTGTGTGGGCGCCAGATCAAAGGAGTTAACAAAGGAGAATAACAAAAAAGATCAACTTATTATAAAATCATTTTCATCTAAATGTAAATATTCTCATGTTCTTTTAATTTGCTGCTAAGATGTGAGCAACTGAAAAATGAATTAGAGTTGGAGATGCAACTAAATACGCATGTGTGCATTTAATTAGATTGTTATGTTCGCGGACCACTTCTGTATATTTTAAATTAAATAAAATTTCAAAAGCACATCTTCTCTAGATATCAATTTGACATTAAACTATGTAATTATTCGCTTTTGTATTGCTATGAAAGAAGAGGTGTCGTTGATAAAATTATACAGGGTGTAATCGAATAAGTTTCTCTTATTAATACTGTAAGTTCTTCATCTCATAAAGAATTGGAAATGGTTTTGCACAAAAATTAAAAACTGACCTACCAAAAGAGCACATCGCCTTTTCTTCGAAAACCTCTGCTCGTTGGTCAGTGCTAGTAAGTTACTATAAATGTGGCGGAATTATTTCATAAAGATCCTTTTTTTCTGAAATACTTACTACGTCTTGCAAAACATTATTAATTAAAAATATTTTTATAAATTAGTCAGTTTCTGCGCATACTATTTTGTTTCTCGAGAATCGCAGTAAATTAAATATATTAATAAATTTGCTTCCTGTCGAGTCGACTCATGTATGTACACATTTTTTTAGTGATACATATACACATAGATTAAATTATTAGGATATATCGTTATAAACCTATATAAAAAGTGAGCAAATAAAAATCAGATTAGGGTAGGCGGTGCAAAGAAAATGTATGTCTGTGATTAACTGAATTAACTAATGTAATACATTCATGGGCTGTCAAATTTATTGACGTTTTATTTAAGCACAGACATACATTTTCTTTGCACCGCCTACCCTAATCTGATTTTTATTTGCTCACAGGTTATTTGATATATAGCTCCGGATTAGAAATAAAAATTGCGTTTCAGGTTTTGATATAAACATTTATTTGCGTTCTTTATTTACCGTGAGCAAACTATTAATTAAAAGTGTCTAATTTCACGTAATTACGTGGAACAACGCGCGCTGGAAATTAAGTAGTTTTTTTTTGTTACAATCTGAAACTTCATTTAATTGTAAATGTTAAAATTCTTTGGATGTTTTACTTGTACAGACACAGACGACAATATGTAAATACTTACATACTAAACGTGACTACTGAAAATTAATGTAAGAAGCAACGTTGAATAACGTACTCTTCGCTAACGTAATATATTACATGAAATGTTGCGATGAAGTTCGAAACTTTGCGATTAATCTCTTGTATACGTTAATTTACTTAATTAGGTAAAGTATGAGGAATTCGGAGCGGATGGTATTATACATACATTAATAAATTTGAAATGATACTCCATTACTCTGTGTAATGGTAGATTGGCTTAACCGCAAATTGCATTTGCATATTTAGTGTGTCGATTAAAATTCAATTAACTTCGCTTTTAGATAAAGAACGATGAATCGTTAATTGACTAATTTTATTGATAATTCTCAACAAAATTCTACTTAAATTGAGTGGAAGTCGATTGTAGGTGTGTCAAGTCAAGAATCATTCAACTTGAAAATATTGTTTTATTATCGACTAAGCTATTTCTGTGGCCAAGGAAATTAGGCTCTTAACAGGGTGGACTCGGAATAGCACCAGCAAGGACACTCCATTTTAGCTCATCGCGTTGATTGAAATCGGACTCGAATTCTCTCTGTACAAACTGATTGGTAATATAAAATTCAATCAAGATTAAATAGGGAAAGATAAAATGCGATTTGATGGTGAAAGGATGAACATCCTATACTATCGTTAGTGAATCGAATATTTCAGCTTAATGTGTTTCGAGGGTCTCGTCGAAATTAGTCGTATCGAAGAATTCCCGTTGGACATCGAAAATACGGTTAATTTCAGCGGTTGAAATTAGTTCAGGATCAAATAAATTAATGACATTTAGTAATACATGTTGTAATTAAAGTGAAGCAATTTCTGTCCATAACTTATTCCGGAATCGACAGAAAAAGATGAGGAAATATGTATGTATACATATCAAACGAGTGAAAGGGAATAAAATATTAACAACCATGCATAGATTGAAGTAATTACATATACGTTAAAACACTCGTAATTGAATAGACTTCCGTGAAAAGAATATTGATCGTTTTATTGGAATATGTAGTTGCATAGACGTTGAATTGACTTGAATTCATAATATACAAAACAATAATGTACTGATTTAAATGGCTTCTATTCGTTTAAGAATTGAAATTTCTAATGACTTATGTGACTGAAAAGCTGTAAAGTATAAAGCGACCGGTATTTAAAAAAGAGAAAGCTTATGGTTGTAAGAAAGTCGTGAATCAGAAATTTGTTGAGTTAAATATTAATGTGTTCATAAATTATAAGTTATACACGAATTTCGCCAAATGCTAGGCTATGAAATAACTGAATAATTGAACGCTTGCAAAGGTTGTAAATTTTTTGAAACACACACATTTTATCATGTGACATTTAATAAATGCAATGCGTCTTTGATGAATAATGGGAATTCATTATAAAATCTGTTTAAATATACGAGGGGAGTTTTTTATCGGGACAATTTTCTTACGTCAAGTTTCTTTGACACTTTATAGTGTCATCTTGAAGTTTGGTTCCAATTGCTTACTAACTGCCATTTTTATGTTAATTTAAAGAAAGTGAACATGAGTGATTTGAAACTTGAACACAGAAGCGTCATAAAATTTCTATCGAAAGAAGGCAGTGGGACAAAGAATATTCATGAGAGAATGGTGGCTGTGTATGGAGAAAACAGCTCATCCTATTTCCAAGTCAAATATTGGTGCAAGCAGTTCAGATGGGGCAAGGAATCCATTCATGATAACCCAAAGTGTAGAAGACCTTTGGAAGCACCAACTGAAGAAATCATCAATAAAGTTGAAGATTTGGTGTTGACTGACCGCCCAGTAAAACTTTCAGTTATTGCTAGGGCAATAAAAATATCAGAAACGAGTGTTTTTAAAATTTTACATGAAGATTTGGGAATGATCAAGGTGTCGGCACGATGGGTTCCCAAGCTGCTCAGTCCTGAACAAAAACTTTGCAGACGACGAATTTGCGAGGAGAATTTGACTGCTTTATGCCAAGATGGTGACTTCTTCTGTAGAATTTTAACTGGAGATGAGACCTAGGTACTCCACTGGGACCCTCCCACGAAACAAGAGTCCATGCAATACGTTCGTAAGGGCCCTCCTCCACCCAAGAAGGCAATGACGCAATTTTCTGCGGTAAAAGTGATGACCATAGTTTCTGGGACACGGAGAGGATTCTCTTAATTGAGTATAGGCCAAAAGGGACTACAATAACGGAGAATGTCTACAAAGACACAATTAAGAACTTGAAAGCGGCTATACGTGAAAAAAGACCCCACAAACCTGCTTAGAAAACTCTGCTTATGCACGACAATTGCATAAAGCACAAATTGTTGAAGCAGTAGACAATGAATGCGGCTTTGAGAAATTACAACATCCACCTTACAGTCTCGACCTCATCCCCCTGTGACTATTATCTCTTTCCAAAACTCAAAAAGCACATGAGAGGGCGTCGCTTTGAATCCAATAATGACTTGGAGTTTTATTTTGCAGAATTACCAGAATTAAAAGAATTAAAGAATTTTTTTCGAAGGCATAGTATTATTAGAAAAACTTGGAATAAGTGTGTTAGTGTTAATGGGTCTTACGTTGAAAAATAAAATTTTGTTTGTTCTCTAACTCGTTTTCATAGCCAGGTGGATAACATAAAAAACTCCCCTCGTAGGTTAGTAGCAATTTACAGTTTTTGTATTGAAATTTAATTTCCTCTCTTGTTACGAAAGCTCGTGTTTCTATTGATGTGTGCCTTTTCATCCTTTATATAGAGCAAATTTTATAGCACAGAGGAAGATTTTATTTTCTACAAACGCTCTTTATATCAATATTTTCTTTTACCATATCGATTTTCTCACGGCGTTCTCTTGCAATTTACATATTATATCTAAATCAGAAGCGGAACCTTAAACTAAATTTCACAATACTTGGAATAAAGCAGATTTTCGCCAGATTGGTGATGAATTCCTTTCTTTAAATGAATTGGGATTTTGCTATTTTCATGCAATAGTTCTTGCACATTTTTTTGTTACTAAACTTTTTCCTTTTTCCTTTGAAGGGAAACGGTATTTAAACTGCTGCAAATCAATACATTTTGCAATCAATCAATAAAATGGTTACGTGCAGTATCTAAATACATAAAAAAACATTAGGACAAATCAAAATAACGTCATTCCTAAATTATTAGTTCTGTAGTCAAAATCGATTTGTGTTTGAAGTAGTTGACTGTTCAGTGGTAAAAAAAGCACAGGATAAACAAAAATAAAGCACTTTCGGTTTGTTTGAACTATCTATTCCGGAAGAAATATCTTGTGCTATTTGTTTGCTTTTTCTCAAATATTTACTACTTCACTGCGCCGCTTTGCTTACATCTAGTGAGAGTTTTCGCGAAAATAGCGTATTTTTAACGTCGCCCTTCCATAAAATATATCGGGATGTATGTATTTTTTAAACAAAATCGAAAGCCACTCGTCACCTTCATAAATAAGCCAGTGTTTTTATGGGTACATGGTCTGGTCTGTGCGCAGTAGTAATTTTGGTTCTTTTTTTCTCACAAAAAGGACACGTTGCCGTCATTGTTCGTGCTTATTGCGTTAACGTAAATAGTTGATATGTCACGGCCGCTTTTTGTTTAAGATACGAGGTTTTCTTAAAACCAGCATTCCCAGAGCTCTATTTGTAAATTAATCTTTCTTTAAAAAAAATGACGTTGTTATTGTTTCTAGTGAAGTAAATTATATTTTTAGTAGTCTCTTTTTGAAAATGAATGAATTTAAAAATGTTCAATATCGTTTTGCGTATTCATGACGGTCAAGATCAAGCTGTCTTATTATAGATTCCAGACGCCGTTACAAAATGTTAAATTATTCAAATGTAAATTCATACATTCGCCTTCGGAAATGTTCAAATCGAATCATTAAAGAAGCAGACTGAAAATGATTTTAGACGTATGTCCTCACGTTAAAAAATTAACATCATTTGTTGTCCCGTTGTACAAGTACACAAAACATACATCATCTTCTCCTTAGTATGTGTCCCAAACAAAGCAAGTCACTCCATTATTTCTGGAATAATAACCTGTCATAACAACAATAGGTTTACCAAGCAGGTATTAAGTTGCGACTTTAATTATCGATTTTGTTCCTCGTCCTCGAGTTCCGTGCGTTGTTAGAACACCTTGCGACCTTATTTAATTATAATAACTTAAGAATTCTCTATTATTTTAATGGGAATTTTTATGTATAATTCGCAAGTATATTTAAAAAATACATTCCAGTCCAGTCATACTGAGAAATAGGTCCAGTATTTTATTCAGACTTTAACATTGAGCTTCGTTTTATTCCCATGGTAATAATTGTAAAGACAATTGTTTCCGTAGAAATAAAACGAAGCTTAAAGTTAAACTCCGAATGAAATGCTGGGCCATAGAATTAAACATTACAGTTTCGAAATCGATTAATTTCTATGAAAGCTTCGATTTAATTTCCACTTGGTTTACTGAAAAGTGTAGTATATCGAAGATTGAATTTAATTTAAGGGACTCGTTACAATTTAGAACTAATCTCCAAACCTCAAGTAATTTTATAGTTTTCAAAACGTAAGATATTTGCATTTAATAAAGTACAGGAGTAAAGAGGACATGTAGTGAACTGAAAATACATTTGCATCTAAAACGCGCATAATTGTAATAATACACCTGTTGAACAAACTTGTTACATTTGTATCCTTCGCACTTGTATCTTCTAACCTTTTGGTGAAGAGCCAATTTTTTTTTTGTTTTGCTTGAAAGCGTGTGATTGAAATTCTGTAATTCACCATGACATGACAACGTAAAAGTAAAAAAAATTAGAGTTAAAATAGAACGCGTTCGCTTTGTCCAAAAATAATTTATTGTTTCTATGACTTAAATCTTCTCTGGACTGATATCAGATTTTAGCTTTAAGGGATGTTTGTGTGTTCATTACTTGGGGTGGTGAACGCTTTGATGAACCTGCATTCAGATTTCAAGTTTAATTAACACATTTTGAACTAATTTACTGTAGAAAGCAGGAACTTAACTAGAAAGTTCTTATGTATGGTGCGATCGTAATTTTGTGTGAGCGCCAGATCAAAGGAGTTCATTTTCTGACGTTTAATTTTAATGGACGTTGCATAACAAAAAAGATCAACTTGTTATAAAATCATTTTCATCTAAATGTAAATATTCTCATGTTCTTTTAATTTGTTACTAAGATAAGAAGTGATCAAATGAAAAATGAATTAGAATTGGCGATGCAACTAAACACGCATGTGTACATTTATGTATTTCATCGAACGTTCCTTCAGTCACTTTGATGTTTCTACAAAGCAAAAACGTTTTATTTAAAAAAAAAATTAAAACAGATGCGTACAATGACCACTGCCTGATACCAAGATAATCATCAACTGTATGAACAAGTTAAACAACATTTCCGGCGTGTTCTTTATGTCACAATTGATTGACAATTAGTATTAATATGACGTTATCCAAGACATGCATTTAAATTCTAACGTTTTCACTAATTCATTTTTATGTTGATCCCTAGTTATAAGAAGAAATCTTTTTAATAATTATTTTTGTACTCAAGTTATCAAAAAATAAAATTAAATAAGAGGGTTCAGTTTGCAGTTACGTTAATTAAACAGATTTTATGAGTAACAATGATATCCATGATAGTAAATAGAAACGTTTATTAACATGTGCTATTAAAAATAGTATGGCTTTATGGGTCATTTAAAAAGAACCAGTCGTTTGAATTTGTTATAGCAATTTTTTGTCGATCATGAATGATCTACCTACAGTGTAAACCCAAAACCTCTGTCACATTTTAAAACATTTTACAAGAAATAATTACTAGGAATGTTGTTCTTGAGATTCTTGGACTTACTGAAAAGTTTTAATCACTTAATTAAAAAATTAAATGCTACTTTTCTTGTTTAATTTTTTGATTATTTTTACACCTTTTATAATTGCTATTTCATGCATGTTTTATAACTACTAAACCGCGATGAAATAAACATAAATGGAAAACCAATAAAGCACGCGAACACTCAGCATAACGGTAAATCATTATTGGCCAACTGAATACATAAGTACCTTCTCGTGAAGAAAGAAAAAGAACCACCGTTCACTTTGTGGTTGTGGCACGATTGTGTATCGCGTTCCTTAAACCCTGCGCGGACTGAATTTTATTAATAATAAATATTCAACTCAGGTTATCAAATTCTGGATGATCTGCGTTGAAAGGAATGCGAATATACGTGAGGAAGAACAGACCTCAAATTAAAGACATTCAAGTTTTAAACCCTCCCTGTCTTGTGTTTTACCATTACTGAAGTTAAGTATGCTTACAATGGACACTTGTCGCAGAAGGGTGTTAGGTCGTAAATAAAGACCAATATCCCGAGGAGATTTGACAGGACCAGAACCAGATCATCATATCGTCTGAGATTATTATTTCGTATGCTTAAGTGATTTTTTAACTTTTTATCAACTCTTTCCATGAAATCTGGACGGCATGTCTCGGCTTAAGTGAAAAACACGTCATGAACTGTTGGTATTATTTCGTTATAACTTTCCAGTACCCTTAGGGCAAACTGTTTGGTGGGGTTATGGTGTAGCAATTTTACGGATCGTAAACCTCATTTAAAATCATTATGGTTTTCTTGTTTTAATAATACAAGTGAGTGTGTCTGCCTACCAATTTGATTGTGACCTAGTTGACTAGATTGTGAACTGCTCAATTTAAAAGCAAACCATCAAACGAGAACTTAACGGTAGCTAGATAGTCACACAAGGGACTGTTTTTGACTGTTGTTTGTCACCAGTTCATCACCATTGGCGGTCACATAATTTTCCATAATTTTGACTAACCATAATTCGACTAAGTAATCGCAAATGCGCAGAAGTTTTTAAGTGTTATTGTTATTAACACTTTCTGTGACAATGACTATACGTGAATGATGAGTCGCAATTTATAATAATTTCAATAGTCGTGAATCGATTCTATTGACGCCGAACAAGTTGGTAGACAATCATATTTTGAGGTCGATATTTATTCAGCTAATTATAGATATTTTCGTACCGTCGGAGAGTGACGCAATGAGAAAATGTTTATAAAGCGCGGTTTATTATTTGCTCGCGGATTTTTTACACGTCGCTTTTTAATTCGCGTCTCTGTTTTGGGGGAACACGAGGCGCAGAAGTGACGTAGATAAATACAATAAACTTGTTTTTTCACAGTTCCACTGTGTGCGTATGCGTGCCTGATTATTTTTGTAATTTTTATTTAGACGTTCCAGTTTGGTGTTGAGTGGAGGACGGTGCCAGTGGATTTCATTTGAATGAATCACGTCAGATTGTTTTTTCCTTTCGTCGGAATCGAAGGAATTTTGATTTAATTTAATTGACACTCGTCGTCAAGTTACAAAATCATATTTTGACAATATTTATTCTAGAATTATAACGTTTCCATAACTATCATAATTACTCTAGATTGTTTTTTTTTATACAAAATTCATTTTGTAAATCAAATTCTCAATTCTTTAGCCAATGGAAGAAATATGCAAGATAAGATTTTTTTGCCTGTTTACTTAAAACCATGAATTAATAAATTTAAAAAAAAGCAAAATGAGCATTAAAAATAATTGTGTTAAAAAAGTTAATTTGTTTTTTAGGTGTTTGCTAATTTTTTATATTTAATGAATTTATTTTTGTCTCTGACGCAAATTACTAATTCAGTGAAACTGAAAGGAAATTATAATTCACACTTGGGTTATTTATGTTTCCACTTTTTGAAATGAGTACCTAGTCATTCAATAAAACTGACGATATTGTTTATTTGTCTGTTAAGGTATTTCCTAATATTTAAGAACTTTATTTGCAAAACTAATTTTTTAAGATATTTACGATAAGCCTACGTATTCTAAGAATAGTAGGGGAAACAACAAAAAAATATCTCTTGCCACAATTAGTTTATATCTGTAGATACATATTTCAGCAGCTACGCTGACATTTTAGTGCAAACACACACACACTCACAAGTTAAAAGCACTTCATGAAATCTTTGGTTAGTAAAAATCGAACATAATTCTATCCATATAACGATCACAGATCAATAATATTTAGTCCATTGCAAAGAGTATAATGTACATTCTCCTTGTACCAAAAAATTGAAAAAATATTTGATATTAAATTGAAAACCACTATTTAAACCAGCATGAACACACTAAAAAATTTGTTTTCAATGAATATTCACGCAGTCATAAAGTAATCATCCATATTTATTCAATAATGCCTTTGGAAAGTTTTAGTCGGTCGATGTTAATTAATTAAAAGTACTCTTTCACGGTCGTATAACAATAGTCACTTTAGACGCTTATAGCTCATTAACCAGCATCTGCATAGACATTTTCTTTACAGAATATGAAAGTACACGTCGAAATATTTCGTTTCAAGTAAACCCTGGGTTTTAGCCGATTGATTTGAAGTAATTAGAAATTAATTAAAAGTGACGTTAACAGCAACAAAACAATACAAAGTTTAAATGTTCATACTTTATTAACTAGGATCTGCATAAACACTTTTTACAGAATATGAAAATGCACATTGTGCCTTATGAAACGATGCATATTTTAGAGAAAACCCAAAAGGATATGAACCTTGAGAGATTACATTGTTTTATGACGATAACTCTTTTCGTCACCTTCAGTCCACAAATCGATACCATTCACAATTATAGAGGCTTCCTAAACGCAGCACTTCCGTATCATCTGTATTACAAATCTTACAAAAAAATATGAAAGAAGCTGCCATTATTTTTATTGCGAAATTCCAAATACTCTTCGCTAGTACAAAATGAAAGACCTCGATGTGTACTTTCATATTCTGCAAAGAAAATGTTTATGCAGACGCTAGTTAATGAGATATGAGCGTTTAAATCTAGTACTATTTTATTGCTGTAAACGTCACTTTTAATTAATTTCTAATTATTTCAAATCGACCGGCTAAAACTCGGGGTTCACTTGAAGCGAAAGATCTCGACGTGCACGTTCATAATCTGTAAATTTGTAAAATTTGTATTTGCAAATGTTAATTAAACATGATACAGAATAGTTTAAAACAACAGAAATTACAAAAATAACTTTTATGGCAACTATAAACGTATATTTTACAATAAAAAATCTAAAACATGTATTTATAACATCCATTGTTTTTTGTTTATTGAACAGTAATAATGATAATCGTTTTCCCTTAAGCCTGTTACGTTGTTATGTGACAGTTTGACCGGCCTTTGAAAACAGGCGCTCATTTGGAACGGAGGTAGCAACAGTGGATAAAAATTTTAGAGCAAGTTTTGTTAACGCAGGGTAAGTTGTAGCCGTCTCATTCCACCATGTCAAGGGGTTGTCCTTCAAAGGAATGACTGGTTTTCAAATACAATGCAAGATCTGATGAAGAAGTCTCTTCTACTTTTTCTGAATGTATGTCCACAAATTGTTGATGATCGGACCATAAATTAATAGATTTTGAATTTTCGTCTGTAAATTAAGATAAACTTTGTTAAAAAAATGTTCCTAACATATCAAATTTACCTAATTCTAATGTAAGTCGGTTCCTGCTTTCAAAATCAACGTCCACAGAATTCTCTTCTCTTATTAATTGTTGTATATATTCCACAGTTTTTGTACAATTTAGAGGATCCCGGAAATATATATTCTTAAAACGAGGATCCAAAAGAGTTGCGACCGCGAAAAGATTGACTTGTTTGGCTGAATGCAATCGTTTTGAGTATTCTTTTAACAGTGTTGATTTTAATGCTTTCCCTAAAGCACTGTTTGGTGAACTATTTACAATGTTTTGTTCCAAGATATATGTTACGGGAATAACTAAACTGCTTGTTGTGTAATTCTGCCCTTCAATTTCTCGTGTAGCCGCCTCCAAGGGTTTCAGTAATGTTTGAATTTCTATCAGTTCTTGAACTTCTCTCGCACTTATCATTACGGTTGCAGTCGTGTGTCGATTTACTATTTGATTAATGATTTCTCTCATTTCTAAAAACCTGTCGATCATGTAATACGTTGACTTCCATCTTGTAGGCATTTCTTGGATCAACTTTTACATATTGTTCTGGTCCTGGTTCTTTCTTAATTCATCGCTAGCATTATTATTGTGTTTGAACCATGTAACGATATCCTTAACTTTTTTTATCAGAAACTTTAATTCGTCACACGATTTAATTACACGATCGGCCACTAAGTTCAACAATTATTTCTAGTGCTTTACAGATGTTAGCTACATCATCACTAATTTATAGCAATAACTTTTTCGGATTTGATTTTCCATTTTTGAAATATCTTGCTCAACTCTGCAGCCAAGTAGCCTGATGTATTCCTTTCAGTGAGTTCAAGTGTACCAATAATCGTGCTTATTATTTCAGTATCTTCTAAAAATGTATGGTCAAACCCAAAAAACTACGAGATTGCATAGGTTCACTTCAAACATCTGTTGTTAATGTATATAATGGTTTAAAGTTTCAATTTTTGTAATAAATAGTTCGGAAATCCTATCATACTTTTTTTCTAAAAGTTTTGTATTGGTTTTTCTAGAAGGAATTACATAAGATCCTGTAAGTTCTTTTATTAAATTTTTAAAACCTTCATCTTCAACGATAGAAATAGGTTGGTAATCTTTGCATATCATGTACAAAATAGCATTAGTGATCCTATTGCATTTTGTTCCACCCTCTTGCATGGATGTTAACTCATTAAGGCCCGGTTTATCAATCACAAGTTAACTCTAACTTTCAGTTTGTTAGAAGCAGATTCTGTTTGTTCCCATAGTAACTACTACGAAGACAATTGTTGTTATGGCAATTAACTGAAGGTTACCTTTAACTTGTGATTGATAAACCAGGCCTAAATGTTTCTCCAATTGTTTTCTGTCTCTTAAATGAGAGAGAATTCGAAATTTTTGTATTTGATCTACGAGTAGAAATACTCGTGCTGGAACTGGAACTAGAAACAGATTCAGGAAAGTCTGGAAAAATGTTTATACAGATGTTTGTTATTGAGATAAAGTGGCTATTGTTATATGACCGTGAAAGTGTGCTTTTAATTCATTTGTAATTAATTAAAATCCGCCGGTTAAAACTTTCCAAAGGAGTTATTGAATAAATATGGATCTTTACTTTATGACTGCATGAAAATTTTCGTTGAGAACAAATTTTTAGTGTGTTACATGAATAATGACTCACGCTGGTTTAAATAGTGGTTTTCAACTTAATGTTAAATATTTTTTCAATTTCTTGGTACAAGGAGAATGTACACATTATACTCTTTGCAATGGATTAAATATTATTGATCTGTGATCATTATTTTAGCGGCGACATCGATTTGAACTTTTGTAACAGGAATTTTATTGCTATCTTCTCATCGGTCTGCAGATTCTATTTTTTCAAATAGTCATTACAATTCAGTTTAATTTTCGATATACAATTCAAATCGTACAAAAAATCTTGTAAAAGAAATAGGATCCTTTTAAAACTATTAATATAAATACTCGCGTATTTTTCTAGGAAACATATTTTCACACTTTCGTTTTCAAACGCATAAAAAAGTACAGACGTTAAATATTGAACATGTAAGCACAATACATGTTTACACATACAAATATTGAGATATCGGCGTTGCTGATGTTCGCAATAAGTACCAATTTTATTGTTTGACTGTAACAAAACGAATTCGTTTGAATTAATTACTGCGATTCTTTTCTAAAGAAAAAAGAAAGATAAAGAAGGTGCAAGGTTTGACTTTGGCTTTAGACATATACACACAAATAACGCAACTTTTACTTACTGATAAACGTTTGTTTACGAGGGCACTTTTTAAATCCATGTTATAAATAACAACGTTACATCTGTAACACTTACATGTTTACAAATACATAATGTGGTATCAGTTGTGTTTCAGTGAATTTTTGCAGTCTGCGGCCGCTTCGTCTCGCCTTAATTTTGGTCTTGTTTTTACTGTAATTAGTAATGTATTAATTATGTTTCCCGCGACGCAATTCACAACCGATACTTTCATCAGAAAATACGCCAACGTGCAGAAGTCAAAACCAAATTCGCCGACTTGACGAATTTTAATCATTGTTTACGACAAATTCAAAGTTCTCTTTCGTTAAAGGATAAGTCAAAAAATAAGACCGCTATCGCCTCTTAAATACGTCGGAATGTTGAACTGCTGATGATTAGCGTTCGCGCACGCAGTGTTTGCATTTTCGCAATTATCTGAAGCGGTCGCGTGCGCAAATAAAATGACAAGGGGAGGTCCTGTCCTGTTCCGTTCTGAAGTTGTTCTGACACTGGAATTTATCCTTCGAGTGGGAAAAAAAGGAAAACAATGATATACAGAATTATTAATAATTCATTGCAAAATTTTAAATAAATACTAACTTGATATATTTATTACCTCTATTAATATGTGTATCTCAAGTATGTGAAAGTTTCCATATCTTTTATTTTTATTTTTAATATCTCCATGGATTATTTAAATAGAAATACAATTCATAATCAAGTAAATCGATAGCACTCAAGAATTGCAAACCCCGGAAAAACCGGAAGTGTAAATAAGGGTGCGATTAGCGTACATGATTATCGATTTAGTTGAGCACGTGTATACATTACGCTTTGTAACGTTTCAAAAGTTTTTAACTCTCATTCAATATCTGACAAGTTCAATACGACACGTTCATTTTGAATCAATTTGTTTTACTGATTGTGAGTTCATAGAGAATATCTGTATTGGGAATGCTGTCTTCGTGTGGGAGTCTCCAGACAAAAGGCGTTATAAACATCAGAACTTGAAAAGAACTCCATCCCATAGGGAAATCATCTTCTGAATCCTAGGAGAAAATTTGATGAAAATATTTATTGCCCATTTTAACTTGAAGACGATTTTCAAAACGAACTTTAAATTCAATTATCTCGTTTGTCAAATTTCACCTTGTTTACTTTCGTCGCATGTTAAGAAATACATTTTTCGGATATTCTTCTAAACAAGATTAAATAAATATGTAATTTTTAATCGCACATGTCACTTTGACATGTACCTAAATCCATCGTACATCACAATGAAAAAACTTCAACTCGTGGCTTTACATTTAAGCAATTCTATATTTTGTAAGTGCAACGAAAGGCACCAACTTCTGAATAAAAATATTTATTGTTTAATTTATTTAAACAAACTCCAGCTAAAAGTGCAAACAAAAGTGGAGGTTGCAGACAACTTTGTTCAAGTTCAAATATCACTAAAAAATTGCGTGTCCAATGCAATAAAAATTGCACCAGTTGATTAAATAAATTGCCGCACTATAAAAATTGCGTCCTGCTGCAATACAAGTTGCATCGTGTAAAGCGCCCTTAATCTTAAACACTATCGGTGAGTAAATTCCAACCAAGCCGCCAAGGCGCGTTGCTGTACTTGACTTGAAAATCCCCGGCAGAAACTTGTTGCACATAAAAATAACGTGGCAAGAAAGGTCGAAAGAAATGCTCAGACGTATAAAAACCTTTCAGATATGTACAGTCGCAATCATAATTCATGACGCTTGCAGAACATCGTACCCATTTCCCCATAAACGATGAACATCGAACGCATCCAAATCTTACTACTTAAAAGTGAATCCGGGATGTCATAAATATTTTTTGCTTGGAGACCACAAGTAAAGTGTCCCCGATGAGTCTTTCTGTAAAGGTTATGATTCCGACTGTACATTGTAATGTGTTCATAGAGGTGCAAGGTTGCTTGTCATATTTGTTTGTCTTGCTTTTTAGGAATACTCAGTAATGCGGTTTTTTCGAGTTGGTTTTAATTATTTTAAGTAGAATAATAATGATCGTGCACGGGGCAAGTTTTTATATTTACTTACGTTATTGGCTTAAGCCTGCCCAACACCTTAGAGATCTTCAAATATTTATGTTCTGTTTAATTCGTCAGATAATTGTTATACAGATTCGGAAATTTGGGTACTGGACATGGCAAGTTTGCTTCGATTCGGTTCGCGGAGAATTAATTTCAAACAACCCCACGGGGTCGAACGCAATTAAACTACGAACACAAGTGGGCGTGATTAGTATCTTTATTTTCCTAGTGCGTACCCTGTCGCACGCATTATGACAGGATGTCAAGTTGAACATTTACCGAATCTGTACGTAAACTCGCAAACTATGTTCACATACAGGTAGCCGGTTTATTTAAAGAATTCTAGATGAGACGATATGTATGAAGTCGTCTTTAAATCACTAGAGCTTAAGGAAGTCAAAAAGTCAACAATTGTTTCTAGAAATTCATTTGGACTGAAGAAAAAAAGAGAATAAAATCGGTCGATAAAAAAGCAATAACCATTTTGCTACTGCGTTCGTTATTTTTGATGTAATTTATTTAAAAAAGTTGCAAATGTCTTGTATCTTTTGACATATGGTTATTGTACGTAAATTTCTTGCTCATTAATTATGATTCGGACGTAAATTGCGTACTAACATGAAAATTATTATGTTCATATTGAAATTGACTGATTGGCTGGGTGAACTATTATTTCACGTCTGGGAATGTCCAGAATGTATAGGTACAAATAAGTGACTAGCATTACAATTGTATATAATTAGTTTATTATGAAACTCTCTTAACAACAGGTAAACACAACCGGAAAACATCCAATTAAGGTTTGTTTAGTTAACAACATCAACTTCCAGTGAGCATATCAGTTGAAATGATGAAGTTTATCTAATTTCTTGGAAACGCGGTTCAGGGATAAAAGAGGGCTTCTGATTTTCATTATCGTGCAGGATCGCTCGAAACGAAATTGTGCACGTAGTACAGAATGCCGCCTTACGACGTAAAAGCAAAATATAGATCGAGCATTGTGCGCACGCCCGGTTGTCGAAATATCGGGCGTAGTACGCCCGGAAAGTGAAAGCGGCCCTGTACTAACTGCGTATTGTGAAAATCGATTTTGACGTGGGCTTCGTAGGTGTCACTGTTTATGAATGAATGTATATAGCGCTATCCTATTTTCAAAAAAATAAAATAGTTCTTTGTTTTTAATTAATGTCTCGGAACGTTTGCATTGATAAGAAGTGCCTAAGAGATTTCAGTTGTGTATTTCATAATGAGATAAGACCGTTCTTGAACTTACTACTTATAATCTATTCAGTCATCAGTAATTAGTACAGTTAGCATTAAAAGTAATGTTACTCCAATAAGATGTAAATGGATGGTCTTAACTATTCTGATTACCATAACAAGCAGGCGAGCAAGCAAACATCGATTGTGTGTTTGTTTGCTTGTCCGTCGACTTATTATACGGTCAGAAGTGATTAGGCCGTTATTTAACTTTTCATGGGGAGACATTACTTTTAACTATGACTGTACATTCGTGCTATGTGAAGCAAACAGTTTTGTAACAGTTTCCATGTGATATCCCAGAGCAACCCTAACAGATCTTAGTACTTTCATTTCCAGACTTTGCTGTTTTTTTTTATATTTCCGTAGTATATGTAAGAATAGATGTAACTGTTGTTTTGCAAAGTATTTTACATGCAACAACTACGGTAAAAATTGAGTAGGTAGTCCCAAGACTGGGTTAAAGCAAGAATAAAAGAGGCAACTAATTTAGAACTAAATTGCCTCAGAACAGATATTCTCTTTATTGCTGATTTTTTGAGCACAGAAAGGTATTGAAACTGAAGATGAAAGGCCAAGAATGTATTGCAATTTAATAAATCACACACAAATTTATTTCGTCTTTTCAAGTTGAGAAAACTTCCAAGGCGAGGCACTAATTAGAAATGATTTCTTACATTTATTTTGTCATTATATTATAAGGTTTCATTCTTAGAAATTTAATTTCAGTAAATTTAATTAGCGTATATTATATTCAAATTTTCTTTAAGAATAAATGCGACGCGACGCTTTTAATAAACTCTAATTGGAACAATTCTTTTCCATTGAAGGCAAACAACTTTTTAAAAAAAAAAAAAGTTAGGTTTAGAAACGTAAAAAGTTGTAATATAATATGGAATTTTTTTAAACGGAAAATTTGTTTATAGTCTACTTTAAAGTAATAATGTTCGCAGAGGACGAATGTGACGCACGAAAATTCAGGGAGTGAAGATGGAGATAAATTTCGACGAAACGGAATACGGTGGTAGACTCCTTGTCTAATTTGTTTTTGGAATTATCGACGTCTTACCTTCTACTTTCTATGTATCATATTATCAATAACAATTTATTTTTACAGCGTGAAGATTAATGTTTATGTATATTTAATGATTACATTTAATTGTGCGTAATTGCTAATTACAACAACAATTTCGTTGAAAATGAATTGATGATTATGGGTTTAAAATTGATGAAACGACTGATGATGAAATAAGGTAATTGATAATTTTTATAGCAAAATAATTGATTGTTTTTTTTGCTTGCAACATTGTCGCAATTTGCAAAAAAAAACTCGTGTTTACCTTAAGCCGGACTCAGACGACTGGTGTACTTGGCCAATATACCAATATTGGTATACTTGGCAAATGTACCAGCTCATAAAGGCCATTTTACGCAAAGGCGTTCACACGACGTGTACAATTTTTTTAAAAATACGCCAGCGAATTTATACAATGTTGGCGGAATAGATAGAAGAGTGCTGGCCATCATGGATAGCGGTCATTCTGAAAATGTTGTCCCTTGTGCAGCTTTTTAGTACTAATTTGTGGATATTATTTAAAAGTAAAAAAATCAAGAAATTCAAGTACCACTTCATTAGACCACTCCATTTAATTTTTTTATAATTATTAATAAACACTTTACCTTTTCCATCCGCTTATCAATACAAAACGAATAGTAGTTGCAAAGCAATACACAATTATATTAACAACTCGTGTGAGCGCAACTACAAGTATGAACTTGTCAAGTTGACCAATAATTGTGATTCCTTTGACTTGTGCCATTTTTACCGACAGACGATGGGAAATTGACCAGTACTCACCAGTGACAAATAATTGTACAAGTAAACCACTCACACGGCATGGCAAGTATACGCCATTAACAAATATTGGCCAAATACACCAGTCGTCTGAGTCCGGCTTTATAAATTACCAAGTCTAACAAGCGACACGGTTATTTATTTTTTATTACTTAATTTCATTGAATTGTACTAATTATGGTAATTCCTAATTTCAGTAACTTTGTAGCCAATTTGTTCCTGTTGTTATTATTATTCTTTGAACAAAACAAACAGTCACGATAATATACGCTAGCTGTTTGTCCACCTTTAATATTTCGATTTTATTCAAAGAAACGATATCTTACTTGGGTTGTTGTTAAGATTATATTAAGTTGTAAATATAATATAATTCATGCAAAGTCTTCGAGAAATGTGAAAATAATAAAAGCTGGAATGGCCGCCACATTGAAGAAATAAAAATTTGTAGTTCTAATATAAATCAGGTTTTTAACTTTTTGAATTAGTTTTAACAAAAAGTACTTCTAACATTTTTGATCCAGTTTTTAAGATTTCTTAAAAGAACTGCTATTAACACTGTTATTAACAATGTTACCTCTGGTGCAAAGTCAGCTTAATGTTATATGTATGTATAACTTTGATTTCTCCGTTTAAATGAAAGTATATAAAAGTGTGAGCATTCCACGATTTATAAATTGATTCGTTTGTTGGACATGATTCGATTTAATCGCATCTCTGAGGAGTAATCTCCGGTATTTCTTGTTTTGTTAGCATCGTACATAGATAAACTGGAACTCGTTCGACTGTAAACTGATATTTATGGAATACACCTCGACTAGCTCAATGCGATTAAGCGATTTCTAAATTTGATTTTCTTAATTTTATTGCCTCTTACTTGAAGAGGCAATCTACCGAAACGTGTCTTAATAAATGCCGACTTAACAGTGATTTTCCGGTTGGGTTGTTTTATTTTTGAAAAGCCGATGTCGATGCCCATACTTCATGCATGTAGTTGCACATGGTCGTAAAATTTTATTCGAAAATATAACGAGTAGACATATGGTTTGTGTTTTTTTCGTGGCCACGTAAAAATAACAGTATATCACGAACTTAATATACATCACATGCCAACTTTATTAAAACTCCGCAGCACTCCGAAAATGCAGACGCATGCCGGAAATAAAACGTTTCTGCTGATCTTGCAAAATGGTCAACGAACTTTTAGCATTATTATGTATACGTATGTATATCATGTGAATCTTGATGAGGCGACAGAAGTCTGGACGCTTTCCGTACTTTTATTACTTCGTCTTTCATATTTTAACTCGAGAATTGAAAGTACTGTTCGCATTTGTCTTATTGTTAGTGTCCTACTTTTATTTCCACCAAGTTTGAAACGCGATCCTTATTTTAATTTAATGTGACCGCGGAATTTATCGTTTTGTGATGTGTTTATAAAAACTGCAGACGCACTGACGAACGAGCAGAGGTTTTCAAACAAAAGGCGTTGGGCTCTTGTGTTAGGTCAGTTTTTAATTTTTGAGCAAAACCGTTGATATTTGCAGAAGTAATTCCTTATGTGATGAAGAACTTACAGTATTAATTAGTGAAACTTAATCGATTAAACTCTGTATATGTACATGTATTAAATTTATATTAACAAAATTAGACAGAATGAGTAATGAAAGAAATAGAACACAGCGAACTTGAGATGACATGGGCACATGAGGAGAATGAAGACTTATGTAAATGTGGAACAAGAAAGAGTCGAAAACGTTGGAAAATCCTACTTAATGCCAATAATTTCAAATAACTTAACACATAAATAAATTTGTAGTTCACTTGGACATATGAATAAATTGTTCACACTCCGCTCGTCGGCTTAAAATTAATTTGACAGTAGTGGTCCCCACAATAAAATATTAATTTATTTGTTTACCATGACATGAGGTCACGGACATTAAAAACCCAATCGTAAACTTTAAGCATACTGCGTGGTTAGCAACGTGTGTGATTTCTCAAAATCGACGTACCTACATTCAGAATGGAATAAATTTGCGTGTGAATTTCACAGTCTGAGTTTACGAGCAGATTTTTGAAAAATTAAACTCGGGGGCAGTTATTTCACGGTCGTGTAATTTATTTGCGTTATGTGTTATTTATGTTCCGTGCAAGATGTCGACGTTTTATTGTCACGGAAATACGGCCAAGTGTTAATTCGCGAAGTAAAATTTGTCGCGCTTTGTAAAAGATAAACTACGTAATTAGCTTTTGTTGGAATTTTTTTACACTTTTCTTGATATGTTTCCGTAATTAAATCTTTACTTGTTTTACAGGAAAGTTTTCAATTACAATATTTGTCTTGTAAAAATTATGATACTCGGTTTTAAGTAACCTGTGCTTTCAGTTCCTTAAATGTTCTTATTTCTTCCTCTTAAATAGACCGTTCAAAAGTAATTCTTTCATAAAATTCAACCTGTACTAAAGCAAAACGCATAAAATCTAACATTTCCCATAATGTAGTTTAGAATTTAGTGCCGTTTTATACGATCGTTTGGCGTCTCCCCTTTTTTTACAATAAATTCTGGAGCGACCGGCCATCATCTTCTTGGGATTAAGTGTAGGATAAATGTCATCGATACTAACACGCCAATGAATTTAAAAGGTAAAATAATTTATGCCTGGTATTTTATGTTACCAATCTAGGGGATTGAGGCAATCAAATAATTTTATTGGCGCCTTTTACTGCAGATAATCTCCTAAAGGTGGATTATTTTTACGCTCATCTAGAAAAATTTCTTTCTGCGTTTTAATATCAAGATTTTATGAGCTAGTCGTAACTTCGTTTGTGTGGATGTTGTACTACCTGGACCTCGTTTGTAATAAAACATAGTGACAGGATTTTTTTTTCAAGCGGCATTAAACTTCGTGGCTTGTCGTAAAATATATGATCAGATTGCAAAATATTTGTATCATCTCACTGGAAAAGTTATAATATTCTCTTTAAAGAAAAAAAATGAAAAATGAAAGAAATCTGTTTTGCAATTTTTGTTAATTCATTGTGACGATTTTTTTGTATATTATATTTATTTATTGGACAAGTATCTGGATCCCACCTGCTTCTTCTTTGCTTTCTTCATATTCATACCTCATACAAGTAGATCTTTTAAATGTATCTGGTACATTTGTCTGATACAAATTATTTGGTATCATATCTAAGACAAACAAAAACAAAAAAAGAAATGTTACTTAACGCGAAACCTAAATAAATATTTTTCTTTTTTAGATGAACCTTACAGATTTAAACAAAATTTATTTTGAACATAGGAACCATATATTTAGCTTATAATTAATAAATTTTGTATTAAAAATGATAAATGTAAGTAAACATAATTTTCCTCAAATGTACATATACAGGGTGTAATCAGTTAAGTTTCACATACTCAAAGCTTAGGGAAAGCGTTAAACTACACATTTTTATTAAGTGTAGTCAATGCATTTAGTTATTTGACGGAACCAAAACATTTGTTCGCATTCCCAAAATTCTCCTGTCACCAATTTGTTTCTAATCACTACACTTAAAACATACATCCACCATTTTAACCCTCGCCGCTCGCGCCCCTCTCTTTTGACCCCAATCTTCAAATGTGGTAATTTGGTTTCAAAAAAACGTATTTTTGATATTTTAAAATTATTTATTGATAAATATATATATGATAAACTATAACAAGTTAAATATACAAAGTTAATTAAGAGTAATACTTTGGTACAGTAAATAGTCTAGTCAGAAGAAGCATTACTGTTGACTAACGTTGAAGTAGAAGTAGAAGTTGAAGTAGTCACGTAATATATTTTTTTTTATCTACTTGTCGTGGACAAACGCTGCACCATCCTCGTTTATTGTGTGGTTGGTCAGGCTGTTTGCGCTGCTGAAATAAGTTCAAAAAGCCAGCATTTTCAACAGTTTTACGAATTTTCCTTGTCTGGACTTGAGGTTACAGAATTCTTTTTTCTATTTCTGGTTTTATTAGTTCCTCACCTAGTTCTAGTAAGAAACGACGCCTACCAGTTTCATTTTTATACGTTTTGTCAAGCTCCGAAAATAGTACGTAAGCGTTAATACCAGCAAAATCGACAAGATCAAAAAATATTGCAAGCGGCCATCTTCTTATCGCTCTTTTTGTTGAGTAGCTCCTGGTCATTTGGTTTATCGAATCAACGCCGAATTTAGTGGAATTATAACTTAGTATTACTTCCGGCTTCCTGTGCTCCTCGTTAGAAAGGTCAAATCTATCGTGTTGAGTAGACATCAAAACTAGAGCCTTTCGTTTACATAAGAAACTAAAAGGGTGCTGTTGGCATAAGCAAAAACAGACGATTTCTCTTTCCGACATTTTGACGGCAACATACAGGAATTAAGCTCGTTACGGTTTTTACGGATAGTCCCAACGAGTGTTAATTTTTGCTTCAATAACTTCTGCCCAAGAATGTAGCTAGTAAAGAAGTTATCGGTAGTAATATTGCGACCAGAGCCTTTCAGGTGCGATACTAAATCTAACACCACCCGTTTTCCTTGTTTCTGTTACTTTGTGTTTCCAATTTTTCCAGAATATATTTTGAAGGAATGTAAACATTGAAACCACATCTTCCTCTAAAAGTGTAGAGGTGATCATCCACAGTAATATTTGGACTTGGTATAAAAGCATTTTTGCATTGATTAACGAACATATTCGTTAGTTCAGCTATGGGTTCGATCTTGTTCTTAGTTGCTTCTTTCCTAGCTTGTCGAGTTCCTCTGTCATCAAATCGTAGACAACTAAGTATAACGGTTTCTAGACATTGCATTTCTAAAAATTGTACTTTTCTGACCAACATTCTTTTAGGTCTTTTCCGTTGCCCTTCTGAATGCCATAGAGCAAGCTTAGACCCAGAAATGCCAAAAATTCTGTACGTTGTAATTCCTTCTAATTTTTTGGGCTTGGCTTCTTGTATCTTTGTTCATTTGTCCTTTCATTAGTATGCAACCAAATTTTGTCCACGATATCGTTCGTCATAAACGCACAAAAACAGTCTGAACGGGTAGACAAATTCACTTGTTTTATAATATTTTTAGATTGTGTCTTTTTACGGGCAGGTTCCATAGTACTCGACTGTATTGCTCCACCTTTGCTAACCCACACTTCCTTATTCTCATCAAGTCATCATCAATATCGCTATCTGAATTGTACAGATTTGCTGCATTTTCTTCGTCTACCTGACCTTTAGTAAAATCTTCCTCTGCATCATTACCATCACTTTCATTGTCTATTACCTCAAAATCAGAATTATATATATCCCTCAAAGCTTCTTCTGCATTATAACCTCTTGCAAAGTTTATATTTAGGTCTGTTCCAAGCACGCTTTGTGACGGTTTCGAAACCGTCACAAGCATGCACTCATCAAAGTTTTGCAGTTGACAAAGTTGTCAAAATCGACAACTGGGCAACTGATTATGACGGTTTCGAAACGGTCACAAAGCGTGGTTGGAACAGAGCTATTATAATTCGCCATAATAGCTTATTACACCACCTATCACTCTGCAAAACAGTAAATGAGAGCGCTTCCCAAAGAGCTACATTTATAAGTACTGGCTACTAATGTGTTTCATGCTATAACTTGCACATACATGTTTCACTACGAGTTTATGCTAAACGTTATACCAGAATGATATGGAAACAAACATGTCAAAACTTGCAAAAACATAAATCATTACATGTTTATGCTAAATATTGATGTCAAGACTACGTAGTATGTTGCAACACACAATAAACAGGTCATAACTTACAGAAACAGGAATACTTTGCAAGTTTATACTAAATCTTATTTCAAAATTACATAAAAATAAATTTTAACACCCAAAGAACAAGCTGCAACATGCAGAAACATAGAAAATTGCAAGTTTATATTAGACATTATATTAGACATTATATTAGACATTATATATAACGAGAAGCAGCAGCAGCAGCAGCAGACCTGAGGAAGTTCTTCTACAATGAAGAACGAAACGTCGGCACTAGAAGAAGTCAACGTGACGCGGTTCCAACCGGAAGCCAATTCAAACATGAATGACGGCCGCATAAGCCTTCAAGTTAAAGTGATCAATGAAGTTAGATAGAAGCATACCTAGGAGTAGAAGTCATTACTCATTACACCTACATATAATAAATATAAAAAAATAGATTCTACTGCACGTGGGGTCAAAAAAGACCCCAGCCGGGCGGCGAGGGTTAACACGCAGAATTAACAAATTAAATCACGTAGTATGTTATTTGTTTACAAAATACGGAACATTATGATGTAATTATTATCGATGAATGAAACAGATGGACGAAGATTGTGTTGTGTTGCGGGCGACACTGACCCAGTGACCGTGACATTTGCGGAATTTATCGTTTTACGATGTGTTTATAAAAACCGCAGACGCACTGACGATCGAGCAGAGGTTTTCAAACAAAACCATTGATATTTACAGAATTAATTCCTTATGTGATGAAGAACTTACAGTATTAATAACCATCTCTTAGTATCCATCTCCCGAATGCTCAAGAAGACGTCATCGGCGTATCAATATTTCGGTAACCAACACGTGTACGTAAATTATATTGAGATGGATCAAACTATAACGCACGTAGTTGTTTGCTTTAAAAAATAATTAATTGAGCGTTACAACAAAAATATCACTGCGCTTTGGAATTTATCAGACGCTTCGGACAACAAAGAAATTCGGTTCAACCAAAAGTTACCCGATGGTTTGAAGTTGTTCCACCTTCGCCTCTCCATTTAAAGCTTGCAAAATTTTAATTCATTATGGGCACTTAAAACGGAACAATGGGCTTATATAAAATCCTTTGTTCACCACCGGTAATTTTTTTTTAAACAAATTCCTATTGGCTTGCACAAATCCGTTGCGTTTAAGAAAGTAATTAGTTTATGTTTTCTTCGAGATTAAGCCCAGTGACCTTGGCATATTTTCTGCTAAATATTTAGCAACGAATAAAAAAATACTTTTTTTTATGGCAAATCATAAAGGTGAAGGTCTTTTCTCGACAATTCCAAAAAAAATAATACACACATAAACCACATGAAAGGAAACAACTTTGTTTTTCTCATTTTTAGTTTTTGTTTTCTCCAAAAAAATTCTTTTATTGCAAATCATAAACATGACGGTCTTTTCTCGACCATTCCAAAAAAAATAACACTAACGTAAACCACATGGAATCAATTTTGTTCTTCTCATTCCTCCCTTTTTTCTCCAGAAAAAGAATTGTTTTTATTGCAAATCATAAAGGTGAAGGTATTTTCTCGACAATTCCAAAGAATCACATAAACCATATAGAGTCCTTTTTGTTTTTCTTTTTAGTTTTTTCCTTTCCAGAAGTTATTTTTATTGCAAATCATAAAGGTGGAGACGTCGACAATAAGTTTGGTTTTCTCATTGTTTTTGCTTCCTTTTTAGTTTTCTTTTTCTCCAAAAAATAGTTTTTATCGCAAAACAATCACTTTTAGTTTTTTCTCCAAAATATGAGAGATGGCTTGACGCCTTAATTCCCATATATTACAAAAAAAAATGACTTACTTGTGTGGCTAATATTTTTGGCGACTCTTTTGCTTAGATCGTCATTAATGGAAAGAACGGCGCTTCCATTGGTGGGTTTGAAAATGTCAACGATTTCGATCTTCTTGGTCTGGAGCGGTTCGATCTCCGGCTGGGCGACCCTCAAGTTTTCTTCGAGAGTGACAGTGACAGTGACCGTGACATTTGCGGAATATATCGTTTTACGATGTGTTTATAAAAACCGCAGACGCACTCACGATCGAGGAGAGGTTTTCAAACAAAACCATTGATATTTACAGAATTAATTCCTTATGTGATGAAGAACTTACAGTATTAATAAGTGAAACTTATTAGATTACACCCTGTATAAGTGTCTTTTAATTTAATTTGAAACGTTAAAAACCAATTGCTATTTGATTTTGCAGACCCCCTTGTAAACTATCAGTAATTATATTTCAAATTTGAAATAAAACAAGAAAGAAAATCACATATACCTAGTTGTATAACATAAAATACATTTTTGCACACCACATTCTTATTTTTATTTGTAAAGTTTTCCCGAACAACATGCGATGAATATTGTAATTTCCCAAGCACTGGAATACGGAAAAATTCATAAAAGTTCGAGTTCCGCAATTTCTTAATTTCTTGGATGGATTTCACAAAAATTAGAAAAGTTTTCTCAGAAAGTTGGAAGTTATGTACGAATGCTGATATAAAATATTACGCCAGAATCTTTACTAGTTCAGTATGTTGCGTAATAAGCATGCCTATTGATCTAGTTCCTGTATGTTTAAGATGCTTTTACTCTTTTACAGAATCATGGTATAATTGATGATTTAAAAAGAAAACTGTCTTGTGTTTGTCTTTTGCATTATTGTTCATACTGTATTTGTGTAAACTTACTAATAATTCTTGATTACTCACACCCTTTCTAATATCATACTTTATTACCATTACTCTGTGTTAGGGTAATGTGTAATTCAAGCAGGTAAATTGGAAAACATAAAACAAGAACAGAAATGGCAACTGAACGGAATTTATTAAGTAATTTACATAAAAGCGAATTCCTCCATCCCGGTTTTAAAAATCTAATTCTCGTCGAACGTTAAATTAACATATCCGGGTGAACATTTACATAACGTTTTTTTTTCCATGTCCCAACGTTATTGTAAAATATAAATGGGAATCCGAATAATATATAGATCAAGGCCTAACGAAGCTCGAACCGTACTATGTTTATTCGCCTGAATAATTTGCAATCCCACTCACAATGAGACAATTTTGTTATTCTAAGAAGCCTAAAAAAATTGACGCATTATACCGCGTATTTATTTACATATTAAATAGTTTTGTGTACGTCTGCCAGAGTACCAGATAAGAGGGAGAAAGTGATATTTTACAAACACAATAATAATATTTATGTTTCGTCTACGTACCGTTTTATTCCTTCATATATTAACACCTGATATTTTGTTAACAAGGTAACGTAGAATATTGTGTGATTTCGTATCGGCAAGTGGACGATAATGATAAATATTTATGGTATTTAATTTCTGAAATGAATAGGTGCGGACGAAAACAAGTCCATTTACGTGATTAGATTCTTCCGTAATCTCACAGGATGGAAGAACAGTATAAACAGCTGGTCGGAATAAACGCCAGATTGGAAAGCCAACGATTTACATTGACATGTGGACTGATTCGGATTTAAGTGAAGAGAACAGAATTGATTTCCCGTGTGGGGATATATGAGCAATACCAGACTGACACGTAAATTCTGGAGTGTAGAAATTCTCTTTTGTTTCAAACTACTAAAAAAAGGCACGTTACGCTGCACTACCTGAATTGAAAAAGTATTATGTTTATCTTTTGGAGAAAAATGCTGTTTTGTACCTCCGTGATTTGGGCTGAAATTTCGTTGTGTAATTCTGAACAACTTCAAACAATAAAAAGCAAATAATGATAAATGTTGCTTGTAATTTTCAGCGTGACACTTTATCATCGCCATTTGGAAGATACCAGTAATTAATGAGTCAAAACAACTTAACGCAGCAATCCTTAGTCAAAGACAAGTTCAATGTGTTTTCGCAACTTTGTATGGTTAATATAGAAGCGGCGAGGTTAAAGTTTTTGTTAATAAATTTAGAATTGAAGATATTTCTTACATTATCCGATAAGAATTGGCATAGTTTCTCTGCAATTTGAACCGCGTATTTTATATCTAGTTACGGAATGCATATTAATGTTTGCAAATTAAAAGAAAAACTTTGATGCGAACATTATTCTTGTTTCCGTCAAATAAATAAATGCATTGACTGTACTTAATAAAAATGTGTAGTTTAACGCTTTCCCTATGATTTGAGAAGAACGTTCTTAAATCTTTTACTGTTATAAAATAATAGGGTGCGATTTTGTCGCTCGAGTTTAACACTACAAACGTTTATTGTTTAATTCACGTTTGAATCACTATTTGCTTTCAGAATATTAAATGATAAACTACGTCTGATAATTAAAAATGCAAATTTCAACACAACACTTGAACTATCGTAATCAACTGGCATCGTGAACACAGTATCTTCGCGATCTTTAGGAATTTTGTTCATTTAATCTGAACGTAACAAAGAATCGTAAATTAAGAGATGACGAGTTCGGCGTGCTTTTTATTCAAAAATACTTTTAGCATGTGACCTCAATTGAATTAACTATTTTTTTTTACTTATTGTATTGTAAATTCGTTCTTAGGTGTCCGCTAGAATGTTTTTTTAAATAATCTAAAACCAACAACCGTTATAGTTTTCTGTGTTCTCAAATGGACGAAGCATGTTGTTGGGCTGTCGCCATTGATAAAGCCTACTTAGTTTAACATTAAACAAGCACTCTACAATTTAAGCAATTAAAATAGTTTCTTTTTCCTTTGAAAACTAACAGCTTCTCCGAATAACTTATGTTTACATTGTTTACCGCCGCTCTCTGAAGATGTAGCAGTTTCGATTCTGAAAATTGAAATTAGCTCGTGCTTTTCTCTTTTTCCGTAAATTTTTCTCCATACCTTATATTCCTGTACTTCCTGTGAATTTTTTCTATGCTAGTTGATTCGTGAAATCAGTTATAAGCATTCAGAGAAATTAACGCGAATTTCAAGCTAAACGACCTGTACAAACACATTCTGAGAAAAACAAATTAAAAGTAATTTGTCCTCCCGGTAATACATTGTAAATAGACTCGAATTAGAACGAGATTAAAAGAGTGTGCGTCACTAATATTCGGTATAAAATTCGTCACTTGTTTTCGTACATTCTTGTTGTCACATTTTTTTTTATCTCGGCGCACACATTTATCTAATTATTATCAACGATGTTGTTATCACGAAGCGCAAAAATAACGCGTTAACCTTTTTTACCGCGTAAACAAGGGCGTCCTCGGTGTTCCGGTAAATATCGGGAGCAGTTGACCCTAGAGAATCAATTGAAATTGAATTGTTTTCTGATGTCTCATTGTTGACGAAACTAATTCTTCAATTCTTTCATTTTATGCAGGCATGTAAGAAAAGAGTGGAGTGCTTTCAAACAAATAGGAAATTATCCTGAAAGCAATGTCGTTTACGATTTACACAGTAAACCAGTGTCACGAATACCTAGGAACATGCAAACATTTTGTACAGAAGAAGACATCTCAGCTTGCTTCATTTCATGGCTTTGAGTTAACTAAATAAAACTTTACAATAATTACTGATATAAGTTGCACCTTATACTCTTATAAATTCAAGAATCAAGTTTCTAGAGGTTCATTTAATAAGCGATTGTCTACGAATTCATACGTGTGAGTAGAACAAGATTTATTTAGCAACATACATTTGTAAATACATTGTAAACAATACCACACGTTTAAAGACACGCACTAACGCTAATTCCTTGTCAAATAAAGTTATGTAGAATTCGTGTGCGCACATACTGTCCGACGGACGTGATTAGCAATGTAATACGTGCGTTTTACGTGATAATTTGGCAACGGCAATTCGTTTTGTTGTTGCGAAGTTAACGTTTGATTTTCAGCGGAACCCGTCCACTAATAGGACGTGTCAATATTCCTTGACGTGTCTGATTTAGAGCCTTGAGGATCAAATCATGTGTAGCAGCTTTTATTTGCCGGTAATTGCGCGTACGTGATTATTACTTATTGTGGCAGATCGACCTTTGCCTGTGTTATTTAGTAACAAATAAATATGATGTTATGTGTTCTGAAAATTTTAGAAATGTTACATTGCTTAATGTTTTGTTTTTATTCAAATAAAAATTCCATTTCCAATGATCCTACTTAGTCCAAATATTTGCCTTTTCCACAAAGTTAATAGTTTTTCTTGTATAAAAAGCAGAATTTAAATACAAAGAATATTTTTCTTATTGCATTACAATTTCTATCAAACTTTTGACAGAATTTTAGCAGCATAATATAAGACGTTTCTTCCTCAATAACCCAATTTGTTTATATATGCACCGATGAGAAGTTAGCAATAAAATTCCAGCAATAAAGTTATAAAATTTCAAGACGCTGTCGCCGCTAAAATAACGATCACAGATCAATAATATTTAATCCATTGCAAAGAGTATAATGAGTACATTCTCCTTGTACAACCAAGAAATTGAAAAAATTTTTGATATTAAGTTGAAAACCACTATTTAAACCAGCATGTAACTAAAAAATTTGTTTTCAATGATTATCTTCACGCAGTCATAAAGTAAACATCCGTATCTATTCAATAATGCCTTTGGGAAGTTTTAACGGGTCGATTATAATTAATTACAAATTAATTAAAAGTACACTTTCACGGTCATATTAACAATAGTCACTTTAGGCGCTTATATCTCAGTAACCAGCTTCTGCATACATTTTTTTTACAGAATATGAAATTACACGTCGAGATCTTTCGTTTCAAGTAAACTCTGAGTTTCGGCCGGTTGATTTGAAGTAATTAGAAATTAATTAAAAGTGACGTTCACAGCAATAAAACAGTAATAACTTTAATCGCTCATATCTCATTAACCAGCATCTGTATTAACATTTTCTTTATAGAATATGAAAGTACACATCGAGGTCTTTTATTTTGTACTGGCGAAGAGCGTTTGGAATTTTGCAACAAAAATAATGGCAACATTTTTCATATTTTTTTGTAAGATTTAAAAGTGTTGCGTTTAGCAAGCCTAAAGCAGTTATCGTCATAAAATAATGTAATCTCTCAAGGTTCATATCTTTTCAGGTTTTCTGGAAAATATGCTTCGTTTCAGAAGGCACAATGTGCGTTTTCAGATTCTGTAAAAAGTGTTTATGCCGATGCTGGTTAATGTGATACGAAAATTTAAAGTTTGTATTGTTTTATTGCTGTGAACGTCACTTTTAATTAATTTTTAATTACTTCAAATCAACCGGCTAAAACTCAGGGACCACTTTCATATTCTGTAAAGAAAATGTTTATGCAGATGTTGGTTAATGAGATATAAGCGACTAAAGTGGCTATTGTTATGTGACCATGAAAGTATACTTTTAATTCATTTGTAATTAAAACTTTCCAAAGGAATTATTGCAAAGTTATGGATGTTTACTTTGTGATTGCGTGAAAAATTTCATTGAAAACACATTTTTTAGTGTGTTACATGAATAATGACTCTTGCTGGTTAAAATAGTGGTTTTCAACTTAATATCAAATATTTTTTCAATTTCTTGGTACAAGGAGAATGTACACATTATTCTCTTTGCATTAGATTAAATATTATTGATCTGTGATCGTTATTTTAGCGGCGACAAATTATTTATTAATTTCTCGCTTCATACATATAGTCAAGTAAAAATAGGAACGAGTTTGATTTCGATATGAATTAATAAAGTGACACATTTGTTCGTGAAGTAAACTGCTAGGGCGAAGCGATTCGCATTACTAATTGAAGAACAGTGTTATTTTGGAAACATAATTTACGTCCACAGGGCGTGGGCGCGTTAAAAATATAATTGTTTCACTTCGTATTTCATTCAGTAGTATTCACGTTACGAGTCGTAAAATACTGTGACACAGGCCGTGCTGAGTCTGTTTTTGAAATGAATTATTTTTGGAAAAAAAATGTTTTTCTTTCTTTTATTTTCGGTGAAAGGAGTTGCTCTTAGTGATATTTTTAACTAATTCATTATTGTTTCAAACGAGTCATAGACAATCTTTTAGATATCTTTTCGGTTGTGTTTATAATCCAATGCTTATTGTTAGTAATTTGCAGCTGACTTTTATTCATTATACAGTGTGTCCCCGGATGGACCTAACTATACTTGTAAACTTCCTTATTTCGCAGCTTAGGAAGAACAGTCATTCTTCATAAAAAGCTTTGCTTCTTCTAGCAAGTCCTAGACGATAAAAAAAATCAACTTTAAAATACAACGTTCAGATGATTGTCATTACAAACATCTTTTTCTAGTAATGATTTTACTTTCCTTTCAAATATGAGGTACTTTACTCTTTGCCAAATTTCACGTTGTCTCGTTTTCTAACCATCCTGTATGTTACCTCGAAATTTTGGTAGTGGTTGAGGACTTACTAGAAGAAGCAAAACTTTTTATGAAGAATAACTATTCTTCCTAAAATGCAAAATAAGAAAGTTTACAAGTACGGTTAGGTCCAATCCTGGGGCACACTGTGTATCACCAATTCTCATATTATATTAGAATATCTACTTACGTAATACGTATACAGTGAGAATTTTTTAACCTAGAACATACATAAGTGCTTTTGAATTTTTTTAAATCGAACATAGGCCGAAAAGTACGTGGTAACCATGGATATGGTTAACATTAATTGTCATTATTTTTCTTTCACACATTTGACATTTATTCAACGAATGAGAGGATACAAATCTACAACTGGTATCGAGTAGGATCCAGTTTAAGGCAATTAACAATTTTTATGACCGTTTGGAATATGTTCTCAAACTTCCAGAAAACTGATTAATGATTATTTTTATCTATTTCAGAAAAAGAGCTTCAGTGCTAGATAAACAAGTACAATTAAGCCTATGTTCGATTTTAAAAAACTCACCTTCAATACTGTAGCAAGGATGCATATGTTCTACGCTAAAAAATTCTCACTGTATATCCTATGTATGTGTTTAAGTATTCAGTTGACGTAGATTAAAATGAGTGCGTGAAATGAGAGCTTCAAACATCCATACGTTTGTTTAAGTTATTTAACTGGTTCAATAACCCCTTAGGTATTTGTTAGGAAATTGCTTTGTTTGAGAAAAATGTTTGCTCTAGATATTTTGAAAATTTATAGGCAGTAACTGCGATTTGCTCTGCTGGAAATTAGGGCATGAAGTAAAAATACAAGTTTAATGGCCATTTTACGACGGATGTAAACTTATTGAAATTGTTAGCCAACTGCGTAATGACTCGATATTGAGGGCAGACAGTAATTTATATTCGAGGCTTAGATCGTCTCATATTTTATCGGATCACAAGTTTAGTACCCCTCGGATTCTATTTGAGATAACCTATCTGTGTTATGCTGCGAAAAGCTTTCAACTTCTCTTCTAATTCAAGGAATAGGATTGTTGCTAGAGGATTTGTTGGTATGTAACTAAATGATTGTATTCGACATACAACTTTATACCATTATGTTTGTGCAGATACAATTTGGAGATAGAACACGTTCTATTTTTCAAGAGCTTTTGATACAATTCAATGCTATTTAATAAATTGTATGTACAAGAAATAGGAATAGTGTAAAACGGCCGTTAGATATTTTAAGATTAATTTGTTTAGTATTTGTTTGAAATTGTATTTCATAAAATAAAACATTGTAAATTTGATATATTATACTATCTGCTATTTGTCAAATTCTTGATATGATCTTTTCGTTTTAGGTCGGCTTAACGAATTTGCGATATATTGCGAGGGGATCAACGAGAATCGGTTCGTGTCCACGTTTGTGCTACGTCGACACGATCGACTGGTCTCAGATCGGTGGTCAGCTGCATTACTTCAACGAGAATGTCAACGAATGCCCTTGTCCAGAGCGTTGCAATGGTAAGCAACTTATTTTGAGTTGAATTCGACCCGCTTGACATTGACCTTTCGTCAGTATCAGCAGGACAAATTCGAAACTGACAATTTTTCCTCGAAAAATCAAAAATTATTTTGTGTGTAAGAATATATATACATAAATGTAAACTGTCGAAAGATGATAAAATTTAACCAGATGTCAATATTTTTTAAAATTTTGTTTATGTGAAATATGTGACCTTCGATAAATACCACAACAACAATAAATTAAAAAATATTTTGTAAATACAGAAGTAATCTCTCCATTTTTATGAGTGAATATTTAACTCCATTAAAGTGAGTTCATGTATATGGAATGAGGAGTTACTATAAATGTGGCGGAATTATTTCATAAAGTAAATTATTTAAGATCCTTCTTTTCTGAAATATTTATTACGTCTTGCAAAACATTATTAATTAAAAATATTTTTAGAAATTAGCCAGTTTCCGCGTATACTATTTTGTTTTTCGAGAATCGCAGTAAATATATTAATAAATTTGCTTCCCGTCGAGTCGATTCATATATGTATACAATTTTTTTAGTGATACATATACACATAGATTAAATTATTAAGATATATCGTTATAAACCTATACAGTGTGCTGATAAAGTCCCGCAACAAGCTCATAATTTGTTTATTTAATGTTTTTTCGCAAAATCCTGAAATCCTTTAATAAGGCACCTTTTAGTGTAAAAATCTTTTCTTAAATAAACAAATTATGAGCTTGTTGCGGGACTTTATCAGCACACTGTATATTTGATATACTTGGAATAAATTCGGTAAAGCAAAGGCAGGTTTTTTGTCGGAAATATGCTTGGATACGTCGAATAGTATTTTAAATTGCGCTCTTTTTCATCTAAGAACATTTTATACAGCGTGTTCCAAATTTGAGATATGACGTCATCGACTATTTTTTTAAATGGCAATCCTATTTTTCTATGACTATTCTTAAAGTGTATAATCAAGTTACACATGCGTACCAAATTTCAAATTTTTATTCCTTGTCATTTGAAAGATATTTAACAAACATTAACTAATTCAAAAAATGAAGAAATCTGAAACTCAGTCGTCATAAATTCACTTCACTAAATGCTCAAAATGTTGTCCATGTCCAACTGACAATACCCTAAACGGAACTTAAACTCGTTTTGAACATTTCTAATTACTTCGGCGGAAATTAGCCTACACTCCTGTCTTATTCGTTCTTTCAACACCTCAATATTTTCTGGTTTGGTCTTAAAAACTTTGCTTTTCAAGTACCCCCATAAGAACTAGTCCAGCGGTGTTAAATCCGGAGACCTGGGTGGCCATTCAAAGGGTCCTCTTCTACCAATCCATCTGCCTGGAAATACATCATCCAGATACTCACGTACAGGTCTTGCAAAATGAGGAGGAGCACCGTCTTGTTGAAACCAGATGTTTCTATTTGGGACATCAGCTTCAACCGGATCAGGAAACAGAGTAGCCAAATTCGGAACCAGTTCTTCCTGTAAGAATTCTAAATATCTCGCTCCATTGAGATTTTCTTGGAAGAAAATTGGTCCTATTACTCGATCACCAACAATCCCTGCCCAAACATTGACTTTTTCTGGATGTTGAGTGTGGCCTTCGCTCATCCAGTGTGGGTTGTTGTCTGCCCAATAACGACAATTTTGACGATTTACCTGACCATTTAACATAAACGTTGATTCATCAAAAAACAGGACGTTTTCTATGTTTAGAAAATTTCTGTTCAGTAGATCCATCATTTGTTCGCAAAACTGGAGTCTTCTATCCGGATCATCTTCGGTGAGTTCCTGGAGGATTGCCATTTTATAAGGATGCAATTTTTGCGCTTTAAAAATTCTTGCCACTGACGACTGGCTAATTTCGACTTCTCTAGCTATCTGCCTAGTGGGGACATGACAATTTTCTTGAACAGAGAGAAAGTACATTAAGTTTGACCTCCTCATTGAGCGCACTCTGACGATGATTATTGGTTTTTCTTAAAATGCCCGTTTTCCCGAAACTGTTTTCCAATCTTGCTTACGGTACTTTGCGATATGGGTGGTAAATCAGGATATTTCTCTCTGAATAAGTGAATAACTTCATTTTGTGTTCTTGTCCTATCTCCGTAGCCAATCATCATTAAAATTTCAATCTTGTGGGTTTCAGTTAAGTAAGGCATTTTGGCCGATTTTTCAACAAACGGTGTTTATCACAAGACGACAAACTAATAATCTCCTCACTCAATACGAGTCGAATGCGATGCTGCTTTTTTTTACTTGTTCTTAATAACTTAAGTGTTTTTATAACATTGTGATAAGACGTCATCCCAGTTTGACAAAAAATTAGTTGATGTTTGTTAAATATCTTTCAAATAACAAGGAATAAAAATTTAAAATTTGGTACGCATGTGTAAATTGATTATACACTTTAAGAATAGTCATAGGAAAATAGGATTGCCATTTAAAAAAATAGTCGATGACGTCATATCTCAAATTTGGGACACGCTGTATAAAATGTTCTTAGATGAAAAAGAGCACAATTTAAAATACTAATCGACGTATCCGAGCATATTTCCGAAAAAAAAACTGTCTTTGCTTTACTGAATTTATTCCAAGTTAGAGACTCGCACTGTATAGATCCGGATTAGAAATAAAAATTGCGTTTCAGGTTTCGATATAAACAGACGATTTATCATTTATTTGCGTTCTTTATTTACCGCGAGCAAACTATTAATTAAAAGTGTCTAATTTCACGTAATTAAGTAGTTTTTTTTGTTACAATCTGAAATTTCATTTAATTACAAATGTTAAAATTCTTTGGGTATTTTACTTGTACAGGGACAGACGAGAGTATGTACTTACATACTAAACGTGAACCTTTGAAAATTAATGTAAGACGCAACGTTGAATAATTTACCCTTCACTAACATAATATGTTACATGAAATGTTGCGATGAAGTTTGAAACTTTGCGAATAATTTCCTGTATACGTTAATTTACGTAATTCAAGTGAAGTATTAGGAATTCGCAACGGATGGAATTATAATAGTTTTGGTGTCGACTAATTCTTGCAATTTGTGGCTTTCAGGACCTTAGTCTTATTCAATTTCAATTTCAATTTCAGATTATTTATCAGTAATAATTTCTTCCCTGACAACAGAAATATCGAAAACATTCCTGGATCGGCAAATTCGATCATTTATGTGTACGAGCCCTAACAACTTAATGTTTGGACGAGAAATAGTCTTATAAAAATTGTTCTGTAACTCATAACAAAATGTTTAAAACTTTTAATATAAAAATAATAAAGAAAAGATCTGATTAACAGTAACTAATAATTTATTCAAAACAAGTTTTATTTTAATAATAAGAATACAAAGCAGATTTTTAAAGAAAAATTATAAATTATGCCGACAATTTAATGTTTGGACGAATCTAATATTTATGTAATAAATTAATACAGGTTACATCACTTTTGGGTTCTATAGCATCCTGTATTCTTTCTGGTATAATGTCCACTAAGGATTCATAATATTGCGGGGTGAAAAAATACCACATTTCCTCTATTTTAGCCTTTAGTCCGGAAATTGTTCGTTGGGGACTTTTTCCCAAGATCTTTTTCAAGTCATGTTGCAGGGTTTCGACAACATTTAAGTCGGGGGTATTCGAGGGTCAAGTCAACACTATTATTATTGTTCCTGAACAATTTTTTTGTAGATTTGGTCGCGTAAAACAAAACTTCGTCCTGTTGAAAAATGAAATGTTCTATTCCGAACTGCAACCTTGCAATCTGCAGGAGGTTTCTTTCTAAAATATCTTAATTTTTTTTGCGTTTATGATACCATCAATAAACTCTAATTTGCTGTACGTGCATCCCCAAATCATAACCCCTTGTGGAATTTTATGGTTCGTTAAAATAGTTTTTATAGAAAGCCCCGAATTTTATTCTGATCGCTCACTTCCAACAATCACCAATACAGACATCAAACCCTGATTCATCACTAAAAATTATTTGGCTTCACATTTCTTCGTCAAAATAACTTTATATTTTGCCCAGTCCAGACGTCTTTTCTTTTATGCTTCGATAAGCAGTCGTTTTTGTTTCGGCATTTAAAAAATAAAATGTATTAAAATTTAGGTTCTCAAATTTATTTGAGTATTGAGTGCTATAAATGATATTTACTTTATAAAAACCCTAGCCGAATTTGTATAACCATTGTTGGCAACATTCTCTAGATACAATTAGACCAGTTTGTTCATTCCATTGGGACTGAATTTCTTTTAAAGTACCCTGTCTTTGCCGTTTGCAAATTATTTCTGTTACAGTATTTGGTTTTCCGGGACTTTTGCTGCGAATATGAATGTTTGCCGTGTCTCCATATTATTTTTATTATATCGCCAATTGACAATTTCGATAAGTTAAATTCATTCGCAATTTTTTTACGGTTTTATCTGTGGCATATTGTCGAATTATAATTTCACGTACTTGTTTATACTTGTTTAACACTACGGGTCATATTTTTCCTAAACATTTTGTTCTTAGTATCAAAATCAACAATTAACTTGTATTGATAACGATTTATTGTTTGTGTTTTCAAGATTTTCTTGTTTTTAAAGTGTAAAAAAGTAGTCGTCCAAACAATTAGTTGCCAGCAAATTTACGAATCAATCAAATTAATTGTATTATGTAGACACAATATAAACAATTTAAGTAGACGAAATATTAATTAGGAAGTATATGTCTTCAAATAAATGTATACAATATTTTTTTTTAATAATTATAACCAGAAGAATTAACAGATATTTTAAAATAACTGTCTGTCCAAACATTAAGTTGTTAGGGCTCGTACGAGCAGTATGTAGATAATTAAAAAAAATATACAAAACTACACAAATATTAAAAGAATATAAAGGGGAAAGTGTATGTATGTAATTATCAGTTTGTCTGAAACTACTAAATACTAAAATATAAATGGTTTAATAGAACATACATTTTCCTTTGCATTTTACGTAGAATTGATTGCTTCGTTTATTCGCAGACGAAAGGTAAATGTTTAATTACGTCAAAGGAATTCCGTTGTATTTTCTGTTTGCTAATTTGATTTTCCTGTTAACGTGTGGAAGCTTTCGATTATTTTAATTAAAGTTTTCGATTCGGTCTTGTATTTATTGATCGACACGTCTACCGATGATAAGATGTGATAAATATAATAACACGTAGTATGTCCAGAAAAACAAATCGAACTCACATAGGATAATAACGAAAATTAATTACGCAAACACATACACGATTAATGATGCTAATAACAGTTTCTTTCTTATAAATGCGTATATTTTTCATTGCTCGCGATAAAAACCTTCAATTTTTATTTTATAGTCTATTCAATCGATAAGATTTTTTCCCCCTTTTTATTTTTTTTAATCTTAAAAATTCGTCCTTAAAATCGGGTTAGGTAGAGTTTGTTAATTCATTGTTTTTTTCTTAGGACTTCTTATGCGGCTGTTAATTATTAGCATACAGGTTTAAGGCCAAATTACTTTCATATACGCTCATAGGAAAAGTACTATTGGAATTGTACAGACGTAAAAAGGCGCCATAATGAAGCGCAGTATTATTGAAAGTGTAAAGACCGTCCAGACCGCTGAGCGTTCCGGTCGACATGTGTAGGACGCCCCTAAGACCCGTTTCAAAATGTATTTTTTTCTAGGTTATTGTTGGAACGAAAATGTCTGCCAAGCAAGAAAGCTCACCAATTGTCACGAAGAATGTCTAGATTGCGTCGGACCTGGTCCAGATTCAGAAAATTGTAAAGTCTGTAAAAATTTCTCGTACAACGGGACGTGCGTGTCAAAATGTCCACCTGGCACGTATGTCTTCCGAGTAATTATTAATCTGACGTTCTAAATCCGTGTTAATTTTTCAGGTTCGAGAGTCGTCTCGTGTCCATGTGCATAACCATGGAAGAGTGCAATAATCTGACGAATGGGACTTTCGTTTTCGACAACAAGTGCATGGATACGTGTCCGAAGAACTACCAGAAGGTGACGAACGAAACGGGCCACTTCTGCGAACACTGCGGAGAATATTGTAAAAAGAACTGCAGCGCGACGAGTATAAACACGATCAGTTTGCTGCAGCAAATGAAAGGATGCACTCACATCAACGGCTCCTTGAGTTTGACCGTCGATAAAAACTCTAAGAAAATGGTGCAGGAGTTGGAAGAGAGTTTAGGCGACATTCAGGAGATTAAAGGTTACTTAAAGATACAGCACACATATCACATTAAGTCGTTGAGCTTTTTGAAGAACCTGCGAAAGATTCACGGAATCGGTCTTGGCGAAAGAATGCCGTCGCTTATAGTCGTAAACAATGAAGATTTGTATAAATTATTTGATTGGGAAACAACTAGATTGGAAACTATATCGGGGAACATTTCGTTCCACGATAATCCGCAGCTTTGCCTGTCGGAAATCGAGAAACTGGCCAACCACACGAACACAACAAACAGTTTCAACAATAAAATCAACGTTTCTCCTTTTTCCAACGGCGAGGAAGCGAATTGCAGCACGGTTGACATAAGGGTTTCGGTTAACGAGAACGCCACGTCGGCCACGTTAAAATGGGACCACATAGGCGTCGCCGAGAACATAATTCGAATGGGGTATTTCGTTTATTACATGGAAGACACCATCGGACAAATAACTTTATATGATAATCGTGATAGGTGTAACGTTAAAATGTGGAATACAGTTCTAGTCCCGAATAATACTGCTACTATAACAGGTTTGAAACCTTTCACTCAATACGCTTACTATATCAAAATGTTAACTACGGAATCAGTTATGCGAGGTCAAACCCAAATCAAATACTTTACCACTTTGTCGGATGATCCGTCAGTTATTGAGAACGTTAAGCTCGTTTCGGTTAAAAGTGATACGATAAAACTAACTTGGTCACCACCAAAGTTCCCCAATGGCATTCTAGACAAATACGTCTTAATTGGTTACGCGCAAGTCGATAATCTGGATGCGTTAAATAATAGGAATTACTGTTACAAAACAAATATACGCGATCCACCTCGGTTGGAAAGCAATACAGATACTACAGAAGCGTTATTAGTAGGAAATGAAAACGGAACTTGCTCTTGCAACAAGGAAGTCCAAGAAACCATAAAGCCGAGCTTAGATAATCTATGTTATTCTTATGTTAACGTTTTCACGGGGAGTGAGATCTCAGAAGCTTGTAAACAATTCAAATACGAAGTCATTGATATCAACGCCAGCCAGGCCTTCATCGATACAAACCACATAATATTGAAAAGAACAGATGAACTGAAACCTCGAGACATTGAGAAAACCATATCGGCCAATGCCACGTCGTTCGAGATAACAGACCTTGAACATTTCACTCTTTACGTATTTTTGTTTTCGGCTTGCAACAAACAACGTCGGGGTAATCCGAATATGCAATGCAGCGAAATTTATGTGGACAGTGTCAGGACTCTAAAGGACGATGCTGCAGATGATATTCCGTCGGGTGTTACCATCGAGGTTTACAATAACGACACGTTGATTAAATGGGATGAACCGCCGAAACCCAACGGTTTAATCCTGACGTACACGGTGGAATACGTTCGAACGGACATAGAGAATGCAAATCCCATTGCGGCTTGCATCACCAGAAATCAACACATTGAGAACCGATATGAATTCTGGGTGAAGAACTTAGTTCCTGGAAAGTACGCCGTGAAAATTCGAACGACTTCGATGGCAGGAGCCGGAAGATTCACGGAATATCTTCTGTTTGAAATAAAGGCGCCCAGTAATGTTAGCGTTGGGATCATAGTAGGCCTTATCATAGGCTTCATATTAGTAACAGCCAGTGCTGCTTATGTGTATTACTATTTCAAACGAAAGCACGATTTGGATAACATACATTTAATAACCAGTATCAATACGAATTACGCTGGAACGGTGTATATAGAAGATGAGTGGGAGTTGCAAAGGAGTGACATAGAAATATCTAAGGAGTTAGGACAAGGGACGTTTGGTATGGTGTACAACGGTCAGATTTTATCGCAGAAAATCCCGTGCGCCATAAAAACGGTAAACGAGAACGCAAACGTCCACGATCGCATGGAGTTTTTGAATGAGGCTTCCGTCATGAAGTCTTTTCACGAAGGTTACCACGTCGTCAAGCTTTTGGGGGTGGTTTCTAGAGGCCAACCGCCTCTAGTTGTTATGGAGTTAATGGGGAGGGGGGACTTAAAGTCGTTTCTGCGTCGTTCGCGAGAATCATCACATAACATTACCTGTGCGGAAATGTATCGTATGGCAGCTGAAATTGCCGACGGAATGGCGTATTTAGTTTCAAAAAAATTTATACACAGAGATTTGGCAGCGCGTAATTGCATGGTGTCTGCTGACCATACGGTTAAAATTGGCGACTTCGGTATGGCCAGAGATATTTATGAAAACGATTACTACAGAAAAGAAAGTAAAGGTTTATTACCAGTGCGCTGGATGGCCCCCGAGAGCCTCGCTGATGGTGTATTTACCTCAGACTCTGACGTATGGAGTTACGGTGTCGTCCTGTGGGAAATGGTGACTCTCGCAGAGCAGCCTTATCAAGGACTTGCGAACGAGCAAGTTTTACAGTTCGTGGTGGCGAGGGGCACTCTGGAACGGCCACTGGAGTGCCCCGATCTTTTGTACGAAATCATGGAAGCTTGTTGGAAATGGAAGCCGACCAATAGACCCATGTTCACCGACATAGTGGAAAAATTAGAGTCTCATATCGGTCAAGACTTTAAGTTAGTTTCGTTTTATCATAGCAGAGAAGGTGAGGAGTACAGAATGAACATTCGGGAGAGAGTATATAACGCCCCCGCCATGGCGGTACCGGTCGACAGCGACGCTTTCGTTCACTGGAACGGTTCCGACGATGAAATCAGTCTGTATTCCGGCGAGCCGAGCCGTCCTAATAGGTTTTTATCTTTCACACACCAAAGACAAAGTAGGCCATCTTCTAATTATCATTTAGAGAATAATTCGCCGCAAAATGGGTACACGTACTCGCTTGGCTCGATGTAAGTCGTAACTTTTTTAAGAACATTTTATATGTATTACATAAATGTGATATAAAATGTAGTCATTAGTAATAATTATGTACCTATTTATGTACAGGTAAACCGAATAAGTAATTTATTACGCCGCACATCATCAAAAATATTACAGTACTTGTCGTTTGCTAAATCTCACCCGATCGTAAACGTGAATTAATTTTAAAATGATGCGAAATCATCAGATTCAATAAAAATAGTTAATGAATTGCTCCCGATAAGTAATCATTTTACTTGAAAGTTGAGTTATTTTTTACGTAAAGTAAATTAAACGCATTAGATATTTTGTACATTTCTTTGTTGTAAACTGTTAGAGTATAAGTGTGTAACTACATATTTTCACAGTATAAGAACAATTCAGTATAGTTACTCTCTGTAAATTTACTTGTTCACAGCACCACCAGTAAATTCCTGTGCCTGGTCCAGAGCCCAATCAAAATGATGCGCGCCACCCACTCACATTTACAATATGATGTTTCGAAAACGTGTTACTTATAGCCAGGGATGCGAATGCAGACCACTTACTGGGGCACTGTCTTTCAAAAAGTGTGCTACAAGGGGGATTTTTTTAATTATCCATTTTTCTAAAAGATTATTGACGCAGAAAATGACCTTGAATGGTATAGAGAGTGGGCACCTTGAAACGATGATGGTTCGAAAGTAAAGTGCCCTTTACAAGGTACGAGAAAATGTCAAAAGAATAAATCGTTCAGAATTACAAGTCTCTTATCTCAAAACAAAAAAAAATCACAATTTATTGTGAATCATTCTTTATACACACTACATTAGGAAATATTGTTGGAATTAAAGTGTCCGACAAAATAATATGAATAGGAAAACACGAAATTTGTTCTTATTTCTCAATTATTTCAATGCATTCTGAAACTTTGTGTTTTCTTGTAGCACACTTTTTGAAAGACATTGTATTTTTCAAGACCGGGAACCTGTGTACACTCTGTATAGCGAGTTTTCGTATTTTGGACGCAAGCGGTGGACTGAATTGTCTCCTGCCACACGGCATTCGTCCGAAATTATGAACTAATATAACGTGCCTTTTTTTAAATTTCTCCTCGTAGTTGGCCATGAATTGTTAATTGTGAACCAGCTTCAATCGACTTGACGTTTAAAAATGAAATAACATGACACCACCGCATGACACCAATTTTATTAAGTTAAGAAAACGTTCTGATATGGTTCTCTTGCCAGAGCATTAAACTTTTATGATCGAATCTTATTTTCGAAATGACCGTCAAATTGAAGGCAAGTGGCACTATTCTATTCAGGACTGCTTCCATGAGCTTTCTTAAAAATATCCGAATCTTTCGCTTCCTTATGACAAATTTCGCATGTCTTTGAATTATGGTGGTTAAGCTTTTTCGATAGACAGGTTCTATTTTACGCTAATAGAGCAGCGGACGTCCCACAAAAAGGAAGTAAGGAAAACGTAAGGGTACATGTACATGAATCGCCAAGTCAAATAATGGGAATTAACAGTAATCCTCGTAGGCTCCTCAACGTCAGCAAATGAATTTTATGTAGAATTCAAGACCGTTACGATGAAATTGGTGGATATTTTGATTACCTATTATGATTTTACTTTTAATTGTGAATAAAATTTGTTAGTAAAGATTTTTTTTAAATTATGACATTTCCTTCGATAAACATGAGGTTATGATATACGCTAACGCTAGTTTCAAGCAAGGCTGGTTCATAACTAAGAATTCACAGCCAACCACGAGGAGAAATTTTTAGAAAAAAAGGCACCTTACAAACATCAAAGGTGCCGACGCGGAGTGATTCTGCTGATATGTTCTTAATCTGTTAAATGTTATTCGTTGGGCTCTTGTTATAACGTAAAGCCGCATCCACTAAATTTCTAAAGCTGGGTTTCTCAGTCTCAGTTTAACCTTAAACTCCTGTTTCTTCCCACAGTAGCAATTATAAACACAATTGTTCCTATAGAAATAAACTGAAGATTAAAATTAAACTGTGACTGACAAACTGGACATAAGGTACAAAGGTACAGTGGGGAGTATAAAAAATGGACCATGTGCCATGTTAAAATGCTTACAATCTGACTGTGTGGTCATACTTTTCGATTACAGAAAACTGTAATCATCGTTTTAATGTCATTTTGTGATGTGTGTAGTTATACCGTTGAATGTAAACCTAACATAGAACGGCAACGCAATGCCTAAAACTGGCAGCTAGAAATTGGAGGTTTACGCGATTAACTGATGCATTATTTAGTAAATAATCTGCTTGTAGGATAATTTGCAAAGGTGTAGGTATAGAGACTCTACACCTTTGCAAATTATCATTTGCAAACAAGGTGTAGAGTCTCTATACCTACACCTTTGCAAATTATCCTACAACCAGATTATTTACTAAATAATGCATCAGTTAATCGCGTAAACCTCCAATTTCTTGCTGCCAGTTTTAAGCATTGCGTTGCCGTTCGTTATATTTTAAAAACTTATTAGATCCATTATGTAGTTATGTTTCTTTTATAATTTACTGAAGTTTGATTATTATTATTGATGAGTTGTAATAGAACTAGATACTATCTAAGAAAAAATAGTGTCCCATATTCCATGCTCACCACTGTAGTTACACAGATAAATCCAATAAAATGCCCGAAATAGTTTAATACTTGTAGGTGCAGCCCAATGAGTAGCATGTAATACAATGTACTTACCTATTCAACATTTGCACCTACAACAATGAGCCACAAACTCGGAACATTACTGAATGTATTGTAACGATATTACGAGTATGCATTCCTAAGCTTAAGTAAAAGTTTTAAAGAAACGAAATAAAACTGAAATCTTGTATACTTTACTTATAATAGACATGATGCTTAAAGATAAAGTTTCAGCGGTTTTAAAATTGACCAATGAAACTGAATCGAAAGATATCTAGCAATCACTAACCTGAAAATTATTGAGTGTAAGTTTTCCACAAGTTTCCTTAAAACGTTTACTTAAGCATTGTGTTCTAGGCTTTACAAAGCCTTACTTAAACCATTCAGTATGACGGTTAATTGATATGAACCATTCAGGAAAGGGCTCTACGATTTTGCTATTTTAAAGTACCTATATGATACATTCTCGTCAAGAAATCGTCAATGAATGGATCATGTACAGTGCCGGCCAACAAAATCGTTACTCCTGCATTGGAAACAACGGCTATCGTAATTCAAATTGGTTTAGGTCTCCCCACGCTAAAGGTTACGTGTCCTTCGAGTCGTAACAATTTATTTGGCCACCAGTGTACACACGTTCTGTGTAACGAAAATTTTTGTGAGTTCATAACGTAATACGAGGAGTCGTTTTTATATTCCCGGACTAGGCATGAAAAGAAAAGATTAGAACAGCAATAAAAATTTATTTTTCAATATAGGCCACTTGCTTTTGAATACAAGTATTACATCGTTTCAATAACATCTTTAGGGGCCGGTTTCACAAAAGCTGATTAACTTTAACCGATTATTAACTTCCTGGATACCTGTGTTAAATGCACAGCAACAATTGTTTTTAACGATTAATTAAATTTAAAGAAGGTTTATGAAATGGACCATTAAATTCATTATAAAAATATGCATTTGGTTTGTCCGCAAAATGCCTTTCCATAGCCGCTATAAGCTCGTTATCGTCCCTAAATTTTATACCCCTAAGGTCCAGTTGTACAATTCCAGTTTAACTTTAAGCCAAAGCTTAAACCCTTAACAACTATTGTTGAAATAATCGTTGTTAAGGGTTTAAGCTCTAGCTTAAATTTAAACTGACATTGTACAACTGAGCCTTAGTGTTTTTTTTGAGATTTTAAAACAAAAAAAAGTCACAGGGGGCTAGATCTGGACTGTAAGGCGGATGGTCAATTTCTATGAAGCCACATTCAGCAACGACAGCTTTCAAAATTCCTGACTTGTGGGGTGGTGCATTGTCGTGGAGCAAGAGGACACCTTGCGTCAGTTTACCGCGCCTTTTCACTTTAATAGAATCTCTGAGGCGATGCATTCAGCTTACATAATACTCTCCTGTTGTACAGCCAACTAACAGTTAAATTAACCTTCGGGTAAACACGGTGAAGAAATCGGCCATCAGGATCAAAATGGTTTCATTTCCGGTGACAAGTCGATTGATAATTCATTCAGATTCCTTCGGATACGCATTTGGAATGGCGAAAGCATTCGCACTAATCTTTGTCATTCCGAGGTATTCGTGTAGAATTCTGAAAACCGTGGTTTCTGAAACTCCCAGTAAAGCTGCTAACTGTCGCTTCTTTAATCTTGCATCTTCCAGTGGCAAACACTTGGTTTTTTCAATAATATCACGTCAAGTGATCAACAGGCCAACCTGGACGGGAATCATCATCATGTGATTCTCGACCATGTTTAAACAATTTTGACCATTCGCAAATGGTCAACTTAGAAGGACAATCATCCCCGTATACAGTCAACATTTCCTCACGAATAACTTTTGGAGCTTTTCCTTGTTTTCTTAGGAATTTTATAACTGCTCGAAATTCGAGGTTGCTCATTCTGATACGTGACAACACAAACTGACAGATATTAGAATTAATACTGCTGCAATTGTTTTGTAAATTGTCAAACATGTTACCATTAAAACTGAAAATTGTCTAGTCAGGAAATATAAAAACAACCCCTCGTAGATAAATTTGTTTGTGGACGCGGCTTAAGTCATGTTACAAACGAATGAAATGCTCATAGACACGTGTTGTGAACCCATAGTACAGTAAGAAATGCTTGATGGCTCTTTTAACAGGTAACATTGAAATAAAATAAATACTTACAAGTCGATGGTAACTATTCGACGTAACCGTTATCAAATTTGGAAAATTGTTATTGCTATTTCTTATAGAAAAATATGAATTAGGGAATTGATGTAAGTAAGGAATGCTTAGTATTAATTATAGAAAAATGTGTTATTAAAACTACCAAATTAGTTAAAGACAAAATATGAGAAATTGAAAATGTTTTCTCTTGAATCACATAAGTGGACTGGTAAGAAAAAGAAGAAAACTTTCTTTCTGATTTTTGTACTCAATTTTTGAGTTCGTTACTTACTTTAATTTGTCTCTATATCTGAACAATTCTATTATTTTGTATTACGTTCCAACATATCCATATTTATTTATACAGGGTGTTTTCTAAGAGTTTCAGGGTGTAATTACTAGCGATATTTGAATAAAAAGCTTTTATATAAACATGTGTCCGGAAACGCTAATATTCCGAGATACAAGGTGTAAAAGGAAAACTTCAGAGTTTTTTTTGCACAACAAAAAACATCTCTTCTATTTTTGACCTAATACTAACCGATTATGTATTACAATTATTATTAGAGAAAAAGCCCGGTATTATAGTCACAAAAATATTCAATTTCTACACTAATCAGAGCAAATGTTGAAAATGAGCACGATTCCAATTTCAAATCTCTTTTACCTCCCGTATCTCGGAATGTAAGCGTTTCCGGACACATGTTTATATAAAGGCTTTTTATTAAAATATCGCAAATAATTACACCCTGAAGTTATGGACCGTACTTAGGAAACAGCCTGTATATATCTGTACAATTTCTAAATTGATAAAATAACTAAAAGTGACAGTGAATAAATTTATGCGAATTTAAAACGCAGAATGTTGAAGATATTTAAATAATTTGTAAGATAGGATCGTTGACACTTGTTGTAATGTGTATTGTATAGGAAAGCTCTTAAAATACATACAATCAATTTTAAGATTTTGTCGGAAATTTTCTGTCGATAAATAATTTACATAAAAATAATAATTTAAACACTAAGGGGGTCGTCCTAATCGGGGTTGCAAATTACAATTTGGTATGAACATTGCCGAGATTGCAGTTTCTTATCAGTTACTAAGGACTATAGTACCACCGTTGCTAGGTTGCAAATCCGAATAGAATGATCCCCTAAGTAAAATTGAAAAAATAAATAGTTGAAAGGCGTATTGTAGGTTACGTCGTGGCATTTATTTAAAAAAAAATTCAGCATTACATTTTGGTCACTACATACTCCTGTACATAGTAATGTAGCGATAATTAGTTTTTCTTAGAGACAAGAACTGTTAAATGAAAAAAGATTTGCGGTGTTCTTACACAGTATACTTGATATAATTAATTAATTAACTCACCTGCGATCGTAGGTAGCTACGAAAGCACAATAATCAAACTGGACCGTACAAAAATAGTTATCAAAACTGAAAGGTATTTAAAAAAAAGTTTGAACTTGACATTAAATTAAATACATATTAGAATATAATAATCTGTTATCATTTTCTATGTTGTAAAAGTTCTACTGTTTTAAACTATTTTAAAATAAACGTGTAAAGACAGCTCTTAGAAAATTATTAACACAAAAATAGAAGAATATAATATATTGTTGATAAGACTGTTGTTGTTGATATTATCATTTTGTTTTACAAGTATTTTCTTTGCGTAACTTGGGAAGTACTATTGAATTTCCGTTTTCAAAATACATAGAACTTACCTAGACTGAAAGGCTGCTATTAAAAAAGTGTGTGATATTTTTGATGATGCAAACTAGATAGAGCATTTAATTTTGTAAAAACAGGACGGTCTGCAAACGTTGCACTTTGTCGAAACCCCCCAACGTATATTAGAATTTCTAAATGAAAATTACGTAAATAGGATAATTATAATTACTTAGCTAAGTAGTTTCACCCGATGTATTCATTTATGTATTCGCTAATTTGTGCTTGAAATTGATTTGTACCGACGACATAGAAATAGATTCCTAAAGCGCGTTCCCTAGTTAAATATTTAAAGTTATTAACGATCTGAACTATTTCACTGTTTGTAGTTATAATAGTTAGTTTTGTAATTTATTATTTTTTGCAATGCCGAAAATATTCTGTGCCTTACTTATTTATACTGAAAGTTAAATCCGTTTGCCTCCTTACTATGTAGTATTAGAAAAAAGTTACCAGAGCAAATTCAGTGTCGCATTTCACTAATATCTGACGAGAGAATGAGAGACTAGAATGATTTTTTCTGTTCAAATATTAATTTATATGTAGTTTTCTACAACATCAAATGCATTAGAATTTTTTCTTAAGATCACTGCTGCTCACATTCCAGTACAGTTTTTACCGTTTTGCTTATAGACAGGTTTCCACAACCACGACATCAATTCTTTATAAAATTTAAGTTTTACCATTGCGATTGGCAGTGTCGCATCAATAGTAGGTATAATAGTATGTGAGTATGGATGTAGTGGACATTTGGTAAAATGTGGTATGAAGATAAAGAAGAAGTTTTCATCTGAGAGAGAACACCAAACATTATAGAAGTCTTTTGATTTTCCTTTAATTTAAATCAATTTTAAGCACGATTCTTTTTTTTGTTACTTTAATTATTAAATAGTTGATTAATTCGTATGTAATCTGACGACTTATTAAGTTACTGATACGTTTAAGTTATTTTTAGCCAAATGACCTAATTTGTACGTATATTTATTAGCAACGTGCTACAACTACAGAAGTTCCTCATATATTTATAATGTTTTTACTATACCTCTTCGAACACACAGCCCGGAAATAACACGAAACATGCGCGCCGTTTGTACAATTTAGTTAGTTCATTTTTTGAATAAACGAATATAGAACAATAATGTGTATATTTGTGTAAATTGTAAAACTATATTTTGTAAATGTTGTTTTTTAATAAATATTTCTTACAAAAACAGTTTTCAACTTATTTGCTTTTAACAGACAAACATTACAGCCTGTATATTACAATTACAATACAAATCTATTCCCCACTTTCTTTAACAATAATAAATCAAATAATAAACAATAATAATCAATATTTATATTCAAGCCGTACTCTTTGTTTGTTATCGTTTGTTGACGCAGTATTAATTATTCATTCTTTGACCAATCATTCTAGGAGCATCGCCATAAAGTCTGTTTGTTTGCTTTCGTACAGATTAGATTAGAGCTCCATTCGCTTCATTAATTAAAATCAGTTCCGAAATGAATTCAAAAAATACTTTATTTGTGTTGTTATCTTTATCTATCTTACAAAATATAAATACGAATTTAATTAAATTTGCAGTAGTAACACAGACTCGTAACAAAATATACGCCGAGCGTTTCGGCAATTGGAAAATATTTACAGTGAGATCTTATTTACAGTATCAATTTAATTATGGCGCTACAGCTATGATGGACTCTCATTAACTTTCTTAGGTCGTACAAGATAGTCCACTAGCCACAGCACTACGCAGGACAACGATAAAAACGTCGACGTGTGCAGTGAGTAAATGTACGAGTTGCTAATATCGTGGGTGAGACCTAAAAGCACAACGATCAATAAGCAATCAAGCTTCCTTTTCCTGGTGATGACTTGCCTATCAATGGGCCGATTATGAGCGAGAGAATACCATTGACTACCATTAAGAGTCCATTGGCTGACGCCAGCTTATCAAAGCAAACGTATTTTGGAAGAATTAAAGACTGAAAGACTGCCTTGGAGCCTTTGCCTAAACCTAGAATGGCTACGCTTGCAAAAGCCATGTTCTTCACATCGTACAGAGAACTCAACACTGAAAAGAAGATAAAAGTTTAAAAAAAGTAAGTGCCAATTTGAGCGAAGTGACTTACACGTTCTCCCAATTGAAGATCCTATTAGCGCAAAGGCATAGGTTGCTTTGGGCGACCATCCACTTCTATACGCCAAAAAAGGTACTAACAGTCTTCCTGTGACGTCGGTAGTTGCTTGCAAAGAGGTAGCGAATGCCAGGTCGCTCCTGGTAAAACCGCTTAGTTCAGTTAGGACGAACGACGTCATCAAAATAGTGTTCAGTTCGGATGCAAAAGAGATTGCCATTCCTATTACTATCACCACGTAAGTTCGTTCCGCAAACAGCTCGAAATTGAATGTTTTCTTCAAAGTGACCAGTACGTTGTTAACTTTGGTTCCACTTTCACTTTCACATTTTGGTATTGTGGTTTGATTATAAACTTGAAGTAACTTATCACTTCCACCATTCTGAAATATTTTTCTGTTATTATTAAATTAGAACCGCCATTCTTCAATTGAAATCTACTCGTTTTTAATTTGGAGTATATTCGTGGAAATTGTCATCAGAAAGACACTCTTGGCCATTAGTCAATTGAAGACCCCGGTCGGTAAAAACCATTCAGGATGAAACGTAAATATATTCAAAATTTTGAGCCCCGAAGTTGGGGCTACTTTTTATCAAATTTCGTTAGGGGTGGAATGAAAAATCCTGCTTTTTGTTACTCCGGTTTTTTCCGAGTTCTCCGATTGAAGTCCTCAATTGCTATGGCGTTTTAAAATAAGAAAAAGTAGGTGACGTTACAATGTCCAAAAAATAAAAAATAAATAGTACCTATACATACTATTTCGTTCTGATTTTCCCCGGGAAGCATTGGTTCAGTTGCAACTTCCTGACACTTTACCTTCTCGACAGGCCGAAGCATAATAGCGGCAGGAATTGCGTGGAAGGAAATACCTGCTAGAATTAAAGTGGTACCATGGATGCCGTAATTATTTAACAGGACGTTGCATACTTGGGGCATAAAGATTCCCATCAGGCTAGATCCAGTCACTTGAAAACTGATCGCGAGGGTCAATTTTTTCTCAAAGTATGTATTTACTGCCATGTACGTGCCCGGCATCAAAATACCATTTCCGACACCTGAAAAAAATAGAAACCAAAATCCCTTTTTGTTAAAGAATCAATTAATGATTTCAAAAGTGATCCATATTGAAATGGCGAGGAGTCTCTTTTAAGTTTTCAATAATGCAGTTTGTACTGTTATGATCTTGTTATAAATTAAGTACGTCGTGACTTGTTTATATTTAGAATTTACGCATCAAGGTTAAACGGAAGCAGTGCGAGTTGCAAATCTCTCACCTACCTTCACATACCTAGTAAGATACTTATAGTACAAATAAAAGCCGCGTACGAGTTCGCGAACGACGTCAAAAAAACCCCTAAGCAGCACAAAGATGTTCCCATTAGGGTTACCTGTCTGTAGTCGAATTTTTTCAACAGCGGTCCACTGAATAAACCTGAAAAATTGGGACCTGTTACAAAATAAAAAATTCAGAAAAATAATGCGAACTTACCCAATGTGCATAGCAACGAATTGTTCAAATGCAACAGGAATGATATCTGAGAGGCGGATATGTTCATTTCGGAGAATTTGTTCTCGTAGATTATTCCGAAACATAGTATGATGGGGACTAGGGATGACTAGAAAGAAAAAAATCACGATTTAATAGAAAAGTCTATGATTCCCGAGTTAAAAGTTTTCATGAATGGGGCACACTTCAAGTAGGGACAGTGGGGACACAATGGGATACGGGGTACAATGGAACGACAGCGGTACAGGCTCCGGAAATCTGATCGGTAGTACGGTATGTAATGAGTGAAACGCCCACTCACAGTCGGCATACACGAAACTCCGTTTCAGGTAAGCAAGAGTGAGACGCCTACTCAGGATCGGGATACACGAAACGTCCGTGTTAGGTAAACAAGATTGAGATACCGACTGAGGGTCGGAATACACGAAACACCCGTGTCTGGTAAGTAAGAGTGAAACTCCCACTCTGGATCGGATAATAAACAGGAGGATCGGTTGCGGGTAACGCGAATGTAGCACAGGTCGCTTAGCGCGATTGAGTCAAAACATTGGCGGACGGATGATTCTGTGAATGACTGCCTTCGAGCCACAACCGGCGGCTCGATGGCCCAGCGAGTCACGACCATTGGCTCGATGACTCGGCGGATGACTGCCTTAAAGCGTGCTCTTGGCGCGCTTATAAAAGCTTGCGCGTGGAAGGGAGTCCTACTCTTTTGGAACTCCCTCCTAAATTTTGCTTTATTCTGCACAAAGACAAACGGATTCTTAACTAACTAAATATGTACAAAAATTAAACAAACATTTAAAAAAAATTCTAAATAATAAGCAACCAGTGTCACTTCGTTACAAGTTTTTTTTATGTTCGTGTTTGAAACTTTCGAAACTCTATGAGGCACCTTCTAACGGGGCACAATGGAACACTGTTCCATAGAACCCCATTCACTTTATTTGTTTTTTGTTGCAGATTTTGAAGTCGTAAAGGTTAAAAACCGTGTGAGAAAAAGTGATAGGGACCTGCATAGTGAAGCTAATATGCGAGAACTCGTAGAAGGAGGAATGAGTTTGCGAACTGCTGCTGAATTAAAATATGTCAAGTGCACTATGTTGCATCTATATGTCCAAAAGATAAAAAGCAACAGGGGACGGAATAGAAATACGAATGACACCTACCTATGTAGTCCCAAAGGTATTTTCAAATGAACTCATTGGAACAATATCTGGTGACTTGTTAAAAAATGCGCTACAATCTCGACACTTTAGAAACAAGACGGTTAGCTTATGAGATGGCACAATCTTAAAATTCCTCAAGCTTGGGAAGAGCGGCTAGCATTGACTGGCTTTACGGCTTCAAAAAACGACACCCCGAAATAAGACTTCGTAAGCCTGAAACCTGTCCAAGGCAACGTCTTTTAATAGACACAATGCGCAAAAGTTTTGTGACAATCTGTTTGCTGTTCTACAGAGGTATCCAAGTTTTGGGGATGGTGCAAGCGTCTTCAGTTTAGATGAAACTGGAACAAGCACGGTTCAAAAGTTCTCGCTTCAAAATTATACAGGCAGTTAAATAAAGTCACCAGTGTAGAAAGGGGGACATTAGTCACTATCTATTGCATTTTTTCTGCCGCTGGTTCTGGTTTGTCACTAGCGATGGTGTTCCCGAGAAAGAATATGTTGACGGAAGCAGCTTCAAGCACATTAGGCCTTGCTCAACCTACTGGATGGATGACCAGCGTTCGAGAAGGCTGTCACATCAAGTAACATGAAATCTGGATTTAAAAGGATCGGAATTTTTCCGTTGAGATGTCTTTACCGCAGACGAGTTTCCTACAAGCGAAGTGACAAACAGATCATTGACAGAAGGACCCGCAACTGCAATCAAGGGATCTTATAACAGCTACTATTGATAACCAGCTCAGAAGCCTTAAGAAAGGTTATTCCAAAGAAGTACGAAAACATTTTGATAGTGCAAATTACCCAGAGACGGCAAGTTTAAAGAAGAAGTGCCATTGAAAGGGACAAGAAAGGAAGGTAAAGAAAACAAAAGTTGTTGAGAGTTGACTGACGATTCGAATATCAGAACTGCTAAGAGAGAAGTTAAAGGAATAGAAGAAATGGAATGAAAGGTTAATCGAAGAAATTTTGGATATTGATTCAGAGGTTGACAGGTTTAAAAAAATGCTGAGGGTAAAAGAAAAAGAAATACCTTGAAAGATGGAAGGGGATTGGCGATCGGAGATTCAGAAAGAAGCTGAAGATAAGGAAGCAAAATAATAAGAAAGAAAGATTAATCGAAAAGCACGAAGAAATTTTGGCCATAATGTTGATCCAGATACGAGAGTAAAAAAAATGCTGGAGAAGAAAGGAAAAGAAGTACCATGAAAGGGTCAAGAAAGAAAGCTAAAGAAAATAAAAGTTGTGAGTGGGTTGACGATTTGAAAGAGTACGAAGGAATTTTGGCTATACTGTTGACCCGAAAAAGACGAGCTTAAAGAAGAAGGAAAAGAAAGAAGTTAAAGAAGAAAATCTGCTGAATCCAAAACAAGTTGGTTTCAGACAATAAACAAATGTATTTAATTTAATAAAATTAGTAACTGTAAAAGTGAAGATAACTGAAGTGAAGACCAAGTTCGTCTGTCGTCTACAATTTAAGAATTTCGACTTGATGTTTAAGCATAGGTAATCTTAATCAAAAATTCATTATGGATGGAAATTACGACTCAATAGAGAAAATAGAATTTTCCATTAAGAGATAAAAAGATGCCATCATAGCCAAATAAATCTTCTTCTGGTTCTGACGACGTTTCGTCCTTTATTACAAAAGAACTTACTCGGGGCTTCTGCCGTTGATGACCTTCAATTATGTATGTATTTTTTCCGCCAGAACTTCCCGTCACCACTCTTCTTCTTTTGATAATGTCTTCTTTTCTTCCTTTCAGAACAACATCAGCAAATTAGAGCAGGTTCTTGTCCGATGAAAATTGTATCACGAAATCTTTGAACCGGACACTGAATATGCGCACTAACACTTAACGTTTCGCCGTCGTTCGACAGCTTCGTCAGAAGTGTCCGGTTCAAAGATTTTGCGTCATCAGCAAAGTTGTTGCGTCAAAATATCCAAATAAGTCTTCTTTATAATTCTTCTTCTGCCGACGTTTCGCTGCTCACGTTCAATTAAATATGTTTTCCACCTGGACTTACGGCCACTACTCTTCTTCTTTTGTTGATGTGATTTTTCCTTCCTTTCAGAACAAGAACATCAGAGTCGTTACGTCAAATGATTGATGAGTTGATGACATATTTCTTCTGCCAACGTTTCGTCCTTTATTACAAAAGGACTTCGAGTCTGCTACTTCGTGTTGCTGCCGCTGCTGACATTCAATTAAAGTTTCCACCTCAAGAGCTGCGCTCCAAGAATCTGAAACTCAGGTAAAAAGCCCGTTGGGATGCAGCGACTATCCCAAAGCAGGGCCCAGAAAGAACACTAACAATAGAAAGAAAGGAAAAAGTTTAATACTGACTGACACTCTTGTGAAGAATGAAATAGAAGAACGTGCACGTGAAAGAGGAGAAAGCAAAATGAAAAACCAAAAATATAAAAAGAGTCAAAACTGAGAAAGTGACCAAGACACTAGGGTTTCCTAGCCCCGAACTAAAGGTCGATTTAGATGATAATAGATCTTTGAATGAGTCAAGTGATGACCAGACGGACCTACCGGTGTGTAGCCTTAAAACACCAAAATCTATTTAAAAAAAAAACTTTGAAGCAATTGGTGTTCGAGGTCTTAGAAATAATAAGGATTGTAGTCTTTAAGTGAATTGAAAGACTTCTTGTTTTAATTTTACTCAACTCTGATGTAATTAAATAATTTATTTGAAATTGTTTCAATTAGGTCAAACACTTACTTCCCTTGACACATTTGTTTGCTGCTATATTTTTATGGACGTACATATAGACGTTTCTTATGACCGGTTTACACTATAACATTTTCTAACTAAAATCTGTTACTAAGTGAGTGAGAAGTACTAATTCAACCAATCAGAATTCACTGTCCGTACTTATCTCTCTCACTTTGTACCAAAAAATGTTATAATGTAAAACAGCCTTTACAAATATAACTTGTTTTGGATAAACTTGAAATCACACAGAGCATGAGACAACCTAATTGGGAACAATGGAAAAAAAATATTGCAATTTGTCAATCAGCAACTCATATGCTTGAAATAATATAATCTTATTCATTCAAAGTACTTTTTAGATAGAATCTAAATGTAAATGTAATCTGAAAGATCGCTAAATTAAATTCTCGTGAATTTCAACTGTAAAGGATTTTACAGATTGTTCAGATATTGCATGCCACTGATACTTATAATTAATGTAGATAAGTTTTCAGGTGTTTGTTAACAATTTACGTTATCGCTGTGTAATAATGCATTAAATTGTTAATTGTCAAACTATTTTTGTCTCCTTAGATAAGAATATATTATTTAATCGTAGACTCATTCTTGTTTGTCTTTTAAAACGTTAATACAATATTTTAAGATATTTTGATAATTTACGTTAATGTTGTAGTAAAAGATTGTTGTAAGTAATATAAATCACTAAACAAAAGGCTTTGTTTTCATTCCTTCTTCAACAAAGATACGAAAATAGAAGCTACTACTTTTGCTTGCGATGCATGTCATCATCCACTTTGCGTACCTACTCTTGTTAATTTTTAATTATGCATTACAATAGACGCAATAATACTCTACGTATTATAAAGGCACGTATTTATATTGCAGAATGTAATAATTAGAATTACGACTATTACGAGTAGTAAAGGAAATATTTTATTTATCTGGATGAACTTACGTTTATTAATATGCTGGCACCGACGATGATCCATCCGTAGCCTCCATCCGGTGTTACGAATCTCCTTTCGTCGCTCGTCATTTTCATTTACTGCCGATAATGCGCTCCTGGGACACTTTTATTAAACGTCTTATCACAACTATAGTTCTTGTTATCATATTTACTTAGAGCTGAAAAGCTTCGAAATAGAAACGAATGTCTGGACAAACCTAAACAAAGAAGGACAATTATTTTATCGTCGTCTGTGGATATTCGCTTCGGAACTAAAATAGACTCAAGTTTAGGTTCACGAAAATGTACTGGTCACCTCTAGGAAGAGAATGATATCGAGCTATTTATTGTACGTGACCGTACGTGCAGCCGTTTTAGATCTGGACTGCCGGAGATAAATAAGTTTTATCTTCATGCAATTTTAAATAATTATATTTAAATTTGTGCTGTGAATAGCAGTGCCATCTAGTGGCTGAAAGCTACGCGCGACTTCAGGAAGCTTACAGAAGTATTTTAGAAATTTCTACAGAGATTTGTTACGTGAAGAATACCAATTGATTATTTAATATTTGATTATAACGTTGATTAATTATCACTGAGCAACGAAATTTAACTTTTTGAATGTTTCTGAAATGAAAATGCTCAATTCTGGTAAAAAGTAATGTACTAAACACGAAGCAAATAACGAAAACAATTTGGTAGCTCTAGAGTCTGAATAAAGAAAAATTACATTGTTTGGCATTTTTTTGACTACTTTTGAGTTCATAGCATCAGATTAAATCAATCAGATCAAATGAAACCAGATGAGCCAGTATCTTTTGGCAAAGGTACGCAAATTGTGATCCAATGCCTTACCAAAGTTTTTAAAGAGACCTAAGTTTATCAATGGCGGTAGCAAAATTTTGTTAGACTCAATGAGTAATGAATTTTGGACTCAGTGCTTGTCGAGAAAGCCAAGTTCATTTTATATGTATTGACTTTCTTTATCTCTACTGGCCCACTCGCAAAGAAAACAGCAAAATTTGGTATATCCCAATTGCAGACCAGCGAGAAGAGCAACGATTTAAAGATCGGAGCAAATTTGCCAATTATATTGTTTATAGATTAAATTAGTAGTAATTGCTTCATGTTTTGGTAGTTTTCCTTCTTGTCTATAGAGTACTGAATTGGAATAGAAGGCTGAACGTTACCATAATGCAGAAGGATTGCTTTCAGGCTTGCTTTTGAGAAGTCCCCATTCGTTAGGATCATGATGCATCTTGTCAATCAGTATCTGTGTATGTGACCAAATTGCCAGAGTGTTATATATGTACCAAGAGAGGGTGCCTGTACTAATGGTGGAGGAAAGAAACCACCCCTTCTCTTTTTCTCTTGTTTTTTTTTCGCCCCTTCGTACGAATGTGTAGGACAAAGGATTACCAAGTTATTTTTTTATATTATATTTAAATTGTATGACACGTTTAAATTTTTTTAACACAGCTTATATGTATTTATGAGCAACGTTAAAATTGGGAGAGAATATCTCCGTTTCTTATTATTACGTGAGGGTAAAATAAGATGAAAATACTCTGAGAGTGCTCTAGAACAGTCAATCGAAAATGCTATTAAATTCCACAATTAAAAATTGCATGACAGACGATTACTAATGAGTATCGTTATGATGCCTGCGATGCGACCATGTCCATGATGATGTATTTACGATTACATACTCGCATCGGCGATTATTAATCGGTTACATTTTTACGTACTCGTGCATATCTCTAGCGCGAACGTATGAAGCGACACAAACATTAATGTGTAATGATCGCGAATCAATTAAATTACGCGATGTGGAGTGACAGTAAACATTAGTTTGGTGTATGAAGTCGTAAGAAATTGAACAGATTATTAATTTGATTGTAAATAAACAATTTAGTTTGTTTTAAAATAACTATAATAATAATTATGCCTTCAATTGTTATTAACTGTTTTGTAAACAAATGGCCATTACAGGAACCTAATTTATATTTGTTAAGATAGAACTCTAAAAGCTGAGATGTAGAAAGTACAGTTCAGACGGAGAAGAAGGGTCGTCCAAATAAAAGTTCGTCAAACATGCAAAAATCTTTAGAAAGAAAACATGTCACAGGACATTCAAAGACTGCATGCTGTAATAATATCAAAGAACCGTCATCATTTAATGAAGCTATTAAATTCCATCGATGCAGTATATTGGCTGGAAGCGATGAATGAAGAAATGGAATCAATGAAGAGACATGATACATGGGAAGTTGTCAAATTGTCGCCAGGAGTAAATCCCGTAAAATGCAAGTGGGTGTTTAAAAAGAAAATGCAGGGAGAAGTACAACGATATAAAGCTCGACTTGCTGCGAGATGGTTTACACAAGAAAAGGGAATAGATTATAATGAGGTTTATGCTCCTGCATCAAGTTTTGAAACGATGCGATTACTTATTGCAGCCAGTATAGAAAACAGTTGGTATTTGGATCAATTTGATGTTCAATCTGCATATTTGCACAGTAAATTGAAAGAAACGATATACATGGAACAACCAGAAGGGTTTGTTAAGAAAGGCGAAGAGAAAATGGTTTTGTAAGTTGAAGAAATCTATTTACGGTCTAAAGCAAAGCGGAAGATACTGGAACGAACATCTTGATCAATCGCTAAACAAATATGACTTCATTAGGAATGAAATAGATCCATGTGTATATGAATTAACTTCAGAAGAAGGTAAAGCAATTCTTACAGTTTACGTAGATGACATACTCACTTTAACTGAAAATGATATAATGAGAAAAAGAGTTGAAGAAATTCTGGAAGAATGTTTTGATATTAAATAATTGGAAACGATATCGGATATCTTAGGAGTGAAATTTACCAGAAGAGAGGATGGAAGTACTTCATTATCTCAAGAAGAATATATAAATCATTTATTGAAACAATATGGTCTGCCGAAACTAGTAGAACACCAAGGAGGTGAGTTCAAATTTTCTAGATATAGATGGAAATGACGATGAAGATTACCCGTACCGAGAATTAATTGGAGGTTTGCTTTACGTATCACAAAGGACACGGCCAGATATTGCATTTTCAGTTGGAAAATTCGCACAATATTGTTCAAAATATAATCGAAAACATTGGGATGCAGAAAAGAGGCTTCTTCGTTATTTAAAAGAGACAAAACATTAAGAAATTGTTTACCGAGCAACAGGTAAACGTCTATTAGCATTCACTGATGCAGACTGGGCCACATGCATTACAAATAGATCGGAAGATGTGAATGGATATGTATTATGTATTGTTGCTTGGAGGTGCTCCAGTCCTTTGGAGAAGCATCAAGAAACCATAGTTGCACTTAGTACTATGGAGGCAGAATATGTTTATCTAGCTTCTTGTGCAAGAGATGTATTTTGGACAAGAAATTTATTAGTGTCATTCGGTTCACGAGATACCGAAACTGAAGCTACTACAATTGGGTGTGAGCAACCATTGCTCTTACTAAAAGTTTCATTTGTAAATTAAGAACTAAACATATAGATATTAAACATTATTTTATTAGAGAGAAGTTATAGAAGGAGTAACTGATTTAGGATATGTAGCAACTGATAAGAATATAGCAGATATACTTACGAAGTACGTCATGAGATTAATTGCATGAAAATGGTGCATTCCACGAAATGATCATTGTAGGTTTATTTCGATGGTCATTTCGAGGGGAGATTCATAGAGCGTCCATAGATTTTTTTATTAATTTAAAACAAAAGGAAAATAAAGGTGAGTTGCTCCATTTGATAGTAGTGACCAGAATTAAATTAAAAATTAAATGCGAAGTTTGGAGATATGTCATGGTCACTAAATAATTAACCAATCTAATTCATAAATTTAATAACATCCAAAACGTTTCGGATGCAGGAAAGTAATCATCATCAGGGGGCTTGTTTCTTAAGCACCTAAACCATATTCAATTAACTAATTTAATGAAAATGCACAGGTTGTTAAACAAATTAAAAATAATGTAAAAAGGGACGAAACTACAAGATAAAAATATTGAAGCACATGTTCGACTAGTTGAGGAACTTAAACATGTGCTTCAATATTTTGAAGTTGTCCCTTTTTACATTATTTTTAATTTGTTTAACAACCTGTGCATTTTCATTAAATTTGTTAATTGAATGTGGTTTAAGTACTTAAGAAACAAGACCCCTGATGATGGTTACTTTCCTGCAACCGAAACATGTTGGATGATTATTAAATTTACGAATTAGATTGGTTAATTATTTGGTGACCTTGACACATCTCCAAACTTCGCACAAAAGAAAAAGGTTATACCTTGAAACTAAGAGAATCTCATGTACGTAAATGAATATGTACGTTATTGAAGCATCAACAAACAAAATTAAGTTTAATTTATTAGTGAAATAAAGTTATTCCTTAAATTTTGCATTACTTTCTATTTAACTAAATAATTATTAGAGTAATTATTTTAGGATAAGAATACCGTCGACATGTATTGGAAACGTATTATTCAGATCATTTTGCTGCTTTCAGACAGAAAAATAAAACTTCTTACAGCGCATGAAAAATAGAATCGATACAACAATAAAGCGAAAAGCGTCTCTACCAGAACAAGAAATCAATGAAATCGCTGCAATTAATGCTTCTTTCTACTCAGGAGCAAAAAAAAAGTTTTTCTTCGCCATGATAAATGTATTGAAGGTTTTTAAACCCCAAGCCGTATTTGTGTGTTTCACTCCTTGATGATATTGTTAAACGATCAAGTGTCTCTTAACTGGCACAGCAAACACTAATCGTGTCAAATTTTGCGTGACAACGTTAAACATTTTATTTATACCTGGGTAAAGGCGATATTTAGCCAATTTATCAGTGTCTAATCGAACTATGTATTTATTTTCAAAGCAATCACAATTATATATCGCATATTTGCAAATGCAGTTATTACCTAATAATAACGTCACAACTTCTCAAATATTTATCGTCATGTTTGCCTGCTTTCAATCTAGGTGAGTTTGATTATGCTCCATGTTTAAACAGCACAATATCTTATAATGAGTATTTTCCTGTGATAAAAAAATATATTTCCATATCAATATTAAAAAAAAAAATCGTTTCCTGTATGCTTAATACTGTAAATAATAGGCATCACTCCATGCAGATACACATCTAAGCGCATGATTTATGCGAAAAGGTAAGTTTACTTTCAAGATTATGATTTGTGCTTTCACCACTAGATGTGTCATCACATCGGCGAAGAGAATTTGGAGACAGTCTTACTACTTCGGGAATGTCGTTTACATAAAGAATGAAAAGCAGAGGTCCCAGTATGGATCCTTATGGTACTCCAAGTAATACTTTACCCCATTCTTATTTGTTTACCGCTGCTGTCACTTATTATTACACATTGTCTTCTGTGGGATAGACAGGGTGCAATCCTCGGAAATCCATGACCCACATAGCACAAACATCTAGGAGATATCTAATGGATGCCGTTCACATCCATGTTATGTCCAATCCATATAAAATATCTACTGAATATCTGACAAATATTGACTGTGGATATCAAATAATGGATATCTAGTAAACATTCACAATGGATATAGAAGAAAAAGTAAACAATGTATGTACATATTAAATACTTAAAAAGATTGAAATGTTTGGATATTCCATAATGTATATAGTAATTTTGAATCAAAGTAGGGAACGAAGAAAAATTCTATGTCTTACATTTTTTTCTAATTAAATTGGTACGACCAGTTTCAGCTTACAGGACAGTCTTTAGGTAACATATTACATAGTTAAGAAATGTTCGTACACAATATAAATTTAACTTTAATGCTCCTTTAGATCGAAACATTGTATCAATTAGATAAAATAAATTTTGTCGTATAATACTCTGCAGTTTATTAGACGTTCCATAAACATCGACAGGGATGTTTTATGTATGTCTATAAATATCCAACCTGTTATGGATATAAAAAGGACATTTGGATATCCACTGGTTCTCCACTAGATATCCAAGATATCCAAAGGATATCATGGATATCCAAGAAGATATCTACAAGACATCTAACGCATATCACTGTGCTATGTGGGGACTTTCATTTTTTGGAGTAGAACCTCATGATTCACACTGTCGAAAACCTCAGTAAGATCCATGAAAGCCCCTACAGCAGGGCTTTTCGAGTTGATGCTATCCGAAATCTCTTGTATTAGTTGAAAAATAGCTCTTGTAGTGGATCGATTTTTTATATACTTATATATATTTTGGGAATAATTTAGTACATTTATTCATAAAAGTTATAATTCTATTGAAAACAATTTTCTCTATTGTTTTTGATATATTTGACTTCAGAGCAATTGATCTGTAGTTCCTAAATTCCGAGACATCACCTTTTTTATGAACAAGAAAACAAGTGTGTTTTTCATGCTGCTCGATTGAAAAGACTGGTTTATGATATGAGCTATTGGTTCTGCTAGGATTTCGATTTAGTTTAGTTAAAATTAATAAATAAGTGTGTTAACAATTGGTTATATAAAGTACTGTTAACACTGGTTGGATTTTAAAACAAACTGATTTAACCTACATACATATTTCCACTTAAGCGCGCTTATCAATAAGAACTTATCAACGCGCGTTGTAGTAAACAAAGCGCGTTATTCTAGTGAAAAAGCCGCCCCACCTTTTGGGGAACGCTGGTGCGTGCCTGCAGTGGCATAGGCCTACAAAAGCTATGAAGAATGACCGCTGGTCTTAAACCAGTGCAGAACTACAAACTAAACGGAGCGACGTGCGCTCCCAAACAAAATGAGGCGGAACGTATAGTGTTTGAAAATTGCTCGGTTTAGCTTTGTTTGTCCAGGAGGTGAGTGACTCTTTTATACCTTTTTAAATTTATTTTTCTATCTTGTTTTCAAATTTATGTTTTATTCGATCATCGGGGCAAAAATTTTTAAAATTATTTTGTGTATGGATTCGGCTTTTTTTTACTTGTACTTTGTACTTTTAAGTAGATTTATATTATTGGAAATTTGCTAACGCCAAACAAAAATAATACCGGGAATATACAGAACGATTTATTATTCTAAATTTTCGCTGCGTGTCTGCTTGTGATTTACGATTTTCTTAGAATGTTTCTAGAAGCAGTAATTAAATAGCTGCAGTGAGCTTACGGTTTCGTTCATAAAATTATGGATCCGCAGCCGGTTGAGACTGTTACTTTTTCTTTTTTAAATAGAAAACCGTATAATTTTTTTTATTTCGAATTTAATTTGTGTAAATAAGTTGAATATCATCCATTACTTAATATCATTCAATTCACAAAGAAAAATGTACGGATGTATTGTACAGCGTTGGAAAGTTCCATGCATCGATAAAGTACAAGACTTTCGAATACAGCGGGCGCCAATAAGGCACTTAATTGTCGGGAAAGGTTTATACCATTTTTCTCGGTTCTTGAGAGCATTTTTATGGTAACAATTACGTTCCGAAGCGACTGTCATTGCTCTTTCTTTTCCTTTTTTTTTAAATACATACATAATGTATTCATAAAGTCGACTTAAATCTAATCGATCTTTTTTTGCTTACTTATGCGATTGCAGTTATTATTTAATACTCGAGTGGTTTCGAATTTTGAGAAATGAATTAAAGATATTATTCACGAAACCTAAACCTCGTATTTAATTTCAATTTTACTTGCCTGTGGATAAAATTTCATTGTTTTAGAAACGTGCGAGTAGAGTTTTCAGAAAGTTAAAAGTTCGATAACACCATTCTTTTTCCTTTTCTGTAAAAGGCAAATATTAAATTGCAATTAAATTATGGCTTGAAATTTTAAGTAAGTACAGTGGAATCCCCCTTACAATAGTCACGCAATAGTCATGGAAACTGTAGCCACAAGCTGATGCTGAAGAAGAAATTTTGTAGAAAGTGGGAAATTGGCCGGAAATCATTACACGACGCCTTGCTATCTATGTAGGCAGGAGAGTCACAGTTTGTGGTTTATCGATCTTTAAGAGACTAAAGTCTACATTGCTACTACGTCTAAAAAATACAGGCTCTTAACCCCAAATATTTATATCACAAACTCTTTTAAACGGACACTAAATGGCGTATAAACACTTAACGTTTCGCAGTCTTCTTCAACAAGGTGAATTTTGTACCTAGTTAATATCTGCGCTGGTGTTGAAAGGAATTGTTGAAGATGACCTTATTGATTCTTACGTTTTGCCCAGACGCTTGAATGATGATGGTTACCTGAAATTTCTGGATACCATTTAGCTTGAGTCATTTGAGGACATTTCAGTGCAGATTCGACGTGATGGTTACCTGGAATTTCTGGATACCATTTTGCTTGAGCTACTTGAGGACAATTTATTGCAGATTTAACGTGAAGGGGCACCACTTCATTATGCTGCACAAATAACAACTTGGATGAATCAAAGGTTTCCAAATTGTTGGGTAGGTTGTAATGGACCCTCTTTGGTCGTTGGATTTGAATCAAAACGACTTCTTTGTATGGGGGAAGTCACATGAAACAACTAGTATATATAACTCCACTTGACACTGCAAATTCGTCAAAATCTAGGAGTTTTTGACCGTGTTCGGGTTTGTTGGACGCGTGTATTGCTAATTTTATGGTGACCAATATTCTGGTCAATTTCTTAGTGGTTAAGCCTGTTTTATTTGTTGTAACAAATTTGTTACGAAGTGAGTGAGAAGTGTCAACTCAACCAATCAACATTCACCGTGTTAGCTTATCTCTCTCACTTTGTAACAAAATTGTTATCAAATTTGTCAAGTCCAATATGGCCATTAGTTTTCGGAAATGAAACATGTACAATTACCGTTTATTACCGTCAGTCACAAATTAAATTATCCCTAACTCGTCTTGTCGTTTATTTTTCCATCTTCTTAATCCAAATTATATTATTCATTCAACCAAAACAATATTAAACTGACGAAAATAAATATCACTTGACTTGATTTTGTAGTCGCCAAAGGTGCGTGAGTCATATACGAGTATTTTGTCTCCCTTTAATATGTGCTGTGTAAAATATTAATTATTATTAAACCCTGATTATAATGTACAAAGTATACCTACAAACATTTTTGAAAAGGGTATTTGTACTAAGTCGTTATGGCTTTATTACAGAAAAAGTCAAGAAAATTGTTGTTAACAGTCCTGATTGATTGTAGGTACATATAACATAACATAAAATATTTTCCGTTTTCATTTAAACCTGCTTGAGTCAAAAAGTGCAAATAAATTTTTAGACTCTAATTAGCATTTATGTATTTTGAAAAAAGTCTAACATCGTATGTTTGGTTTTAAAAATATGTTTTCTTCATAATGTTAATAAGGTTAAAATTAAATTATATACAGGGTGTAATCAGTTAAGTTTCACATACTGTAACCACTATTAATACACAAGAAAATAATAATAATAACTTCAGTTTTTACATAAAGCGTTTGAGAAGCGCTGGCTTCGATTTAAAGCCCTGCTAGAGCGAAATTCACTAATGTGCGCAATAAATGATAGAGCAGTAAACCCGCAGATCCAATACAGTAAACGTTGAGGCAGGTCATTTATTACTTTCGAACCTACGAAAGAATACGGCGATTTTTTAAATTAATATTTAAGTAATAGAAATGCAATTCTTACATAATAATATTAATTTATTTCCTTAATTTAAAATAAAACAGTAATCATGAATCCTACCTAACAATAAGTAAAAAAATATAATTCAGTTGAGGTCACATTCTTAAAGTATTATTGCAATAAAAAGCACGTCGAACTCGTCATCCCTTAATGTATGATTCTTTATTACGAACTAAACGAACAAAATTCCGAAAGATCGCGAAGGTACTGTGTGTACGCCTGATCACAGTGCCAGTTGATTACGATAGTTCAAGTGTTGTGTTGAAATTTGCATTTTTAATGATTACACGTAGTTCATCATTTAATATTCTGAAAGCAAATAGGGATTCAAACGTGAATTAAACAATAAACGTTTGTAGTGTTAAACTCGAGCGACAAAATCGCACCCTATTATTTTATTACAGTAAAAGATTTAAGAACGTTAAGAACGGTCAATGCATTTAATTATTTGACGGAATCAAAAAAATTGTTCGCATCGCCAAAATTCTCCTGCATGCATTCATCACTTTAACATGCGAAATTAACAAATTCAATCACGTAGTGTGTTATTTGTTTACAAAGTATGAAATATCACTATGTAATTATTATCGATTATCTAATGAAACAGATGGACGAAGATTTCGTTGTCGAATTGTGGCGACGATGTGTTTATAAAAACCGCAGACGCACTGACGAACGACCAGAGGTTTTCAACCAAAAGGCCACGCGTTCTTGTGGTAGGTCACTTTTGAGCAAAACGATTGATATTGATATTATGTGAAATAAAAAACTAAGTATTAATAAGTGAAACTTCTTCGATTACACCCTGTATATTAGAAATATTCATATCATCACAGCTACTCACTTCAATTACGTTTGTGCATCGTTTTATACCGATAATGAGGACTCTTCTAATTAGTCTAAAACCAAGTTCATTGAAAGCACTTATATACTTCCCATAATTTTCTTAAATGTGTGCTGTCATTTATTTATTTAAAGTTCATAATACATATATTTACGATAATTACAATTAATTTAATAACGATATAGATAAAAACTCATTTTCTTAGAAGAAATAGCAGCAGATAATGTTTCCAACCATAGATTCCTTTTGTATGTACCCCAAAAGACGAGTGACTTACACATTTTGCTTTATATTTCATTTACACCCTGCATATTTGTTATTTCTTTCACTACCCCTCATGTAAAAAATATATTATTTTACACGTGCTTAAACCTTTTTGAGGAAAAAATTATCTTATAAAAATTAACTGATTCGTGTTCTTGTAATTAACTAATATTACCTACGTAGAATTAACAAATCGTAATTTGTGACAGCAAAAGCAACAAAATAATTTCACGAAATCGCGCGCGGTTAATACAGAAGCTGTTGTATATTAGCACCAACTTGCAAATAATAATTTAACACTAATGATTTATTTGCTTACCGAATTATCAGCTGTAAAAATAAGGCATGATCAACAATTTTTTTACGAAACACTTTCAATAACATCATAATCTTTTTCTTTTTTAATTTTTGTTTTCGACTCTATCTACTGGTAAATAATTTATTACTTGAAACGCGACAAATAAACAAATAAATAACATATTGAATTCACATCAAATATTTATTTTAAAATAGCCAAATTCTCAGATAAACATAACATACTAATACATACGATATAAGCAATATCATTTTCCAAAGCTTGCGATTATACGTTTTTTTTTTGTAGTTTGTTGACCATCAGGACCAAAAGTATCCTTTTTAATATCCTTTAATATCCTTTAATATCCTTTTTTAATATCCCTTTTAATATCCTTTTTAAACGTACTTGTAATTGTAACGTCACGTCTTTGTAAGGGGGGAGCGGGGGCTCCTCCAATATCTTTTATTGCCTATGTTCGCGCTTTAAAGCATTTACCTGTATATTATCAGTATCAAAAAGAAAACGAGCTTTTTTTGCCCTTGATAATACCTGACATGAAACATGCTAGTGCATTTCCCTTATCTACGCAACCAATCCTTTAAATCTACCCTCTAAAGAAGGTATATTACTTTTGGAAGACAAGTCGAAAATGTGAAAACAAATTATACAGTGCGAGTTTCTAACTTGGAATCAATTCGGTAAAGCAAAGACAGGTTTTTTTTCGGAAATATGCTCGGACACGTCGATTAGTATTTTAAATTGCGCTCTTTTTCATCTAAGAAGATTTTATACAGCGTGTCCCAAATTTGAGATATGACGTCATCGACTATTTTTTTAAATGGCAATCCTATTTTTTTATGACTATTCTTAAAGTGTATAATCAAGTTACACATGCGTACCAAATTTCAAATTTTTATTCCTTGTCATTTGAAAGATATTCAACAAAAATTAACTAATTTAAAAAATGAAGAAATCTGAAACTCAATAGTTATAAATTCACTTCACTAAATGCTCAAAATGTTGTCCATGTACTAACTGACAATACCCTAAACGGAACTTAAACTCGTTTTGAACATTTCTAATTACTTCGGCGGAAATTAGCCTACACTCCTGTCTTATTCGTTCTTTCAACACCGCAATATTTTCTGGTTTGGTCTTAAACTTTGCTCTTCAAGTACCCCCATAAGAAATAGTTCAGCGGTATTAAATCCGGAGACCTGGGTGGCCATTCAAAGGGTCCTCTTCTACCAATCCGTCTGCCTGGAAATACATCATCCTATTCATCCTATTGGTCCTATTACTCCCTGCACTAACATTGACTTTTTCTGGATGTTGAGTGTGGCCTTCCCTCATCCAGTGTGGGTTGTTGTCTGCCCAATAACGACAATTTTGACGATTTGTTCGCAAAACGGTGTTTATCACAAGACGACAAACTAATAATCTCCTCACTCAATACGAGTCGAATGCGATGCTGCTTTTTTTACTTGTTCTTAATAACTTAAGTATTTTTATAACATTGTTATAAGACGTCAACCCAGTTTGACAAAAAATTAGTTGATGTTTGTTAAATATCTTTCAAATGACAAGGAATAAAAATTTGAAATTTGGTACGCATGTGTAACTTGATTATACACTTTAAGAATAGTCATAGAAAAATAAGATTGCCATTTAAAAAAATAGTCGATGACGTCATATCTCAAATTTGGGACACGCTGTATAAAATATTCTTAGATGAAAAAGAGCGCAATTTAAAATACTAATCGACGTGTCCGAGCATATTTTCGAAAAAGAAACTGTCCGCTTTACTGAATTTATTCCAACTTAGAGACTCGCACTGTATATGTGGTTATGCATAAGTAGAGAATCGAGAGATCGTCAGTTTCAATTTTCAAAGAAGTAGTTGCATAGAGCAGGGAGACGAAGATAGATCCATACTTATAATATGTTTTGAACCGAAATCGATTAATTTTCATGAATCCGGGAAAGTTGCGAACCTTAACATTTGCGGATCCACGCGCACATGTGGCCAATACCAGATAAGATACTTCTGCATGTTTATTATTACTATCATTTATAAACAGAAGTGCACTTATCTTCGATAGTATTTTTTTTAAATATTTGTTCAAATCACATTTCTTTTTGTTTTTTAACGTAATTATTTGTATGCGCCCTAATACTCTCGTGATATGAATGCAAATAAGAAAGTAGTCATTTAATTAAATAAAACATTTCTTTCATTCTTTGCACTGGTCTATAAGACTGCGTTTGTATGTTTATCTATGAAAACTCATTAAAATTGTAATTATTTATTTATTTGGTAGCAGCCACCTCATCAAAATCCATTTTGATGATGCCAAACAATTAATTGGTCATAACTTTTTCATTTTGTGTACGATGAGAGAGTACTAAAAGAGCGTATAATTAAATGTAAATGCAAATATACCAAACGCGCAAATGTACGGGATCATAACTATCCCGACACCAATTTTCAGGACGTTTAAGGAAATGATGCATGTCGGTTGCTTCTTCTAGTTAATATAGGAAGTATTTTTTGACGATTTAGTAAAAATAAAAGCAAAATTTGAAGATTATGTGTAAGGTAGGACAATTGAGGCAGAGATCGACGTGTTTTCACGAAACGGTTGCAAAATTCAACTTTTTTTGTTGTACATTGGTACTTCTATTTGTGGATCAACTTTTTTTGGCTCATCGTATATGAAATTTGAATATCATGAGTGACTGACAATAACGTTAATCTGTTGACTAATTACACTCATTAAATCTCCGGTATTAACAGACCTGTTTGTTTATATAAATACGCATTAAAAAAATAATTGACGTGTCAACTACTAATAATATTATTATTATGATTGTTAAGCTTTTTAATCCCCAGTATTACATTTTAAAAACTGTTTCTTTTTCTTTGTTTACTTAAATTATTTACTGAAACGTTTAACAAAGACGTTGTCGATTATCTTGGATGATGCCACATGTACATTTTTTCAATGTTTTGTGCAATTTAATCAATTCTATTAAAATGTAATCTCTGAATCATTCAAAAATTTATGCAGTCTTGCAAATACTGATTTATCGGCGATAAAATGTGTAAGTGAATCCCAGGCTTTACGATTAATACTGATTGACAGATAAAAGTCTTGTTTTCTTTTTTTTTTAAACAAAAAATGCATTTTTCATTGTCTTCTCGTTCAGTATAGGTTTAGGTATCGGGAAACCTGTGCTTCCACCATTTGGGTGATATCTGAACGGAAAAATTGTCCCAAGTAGAAAGTTGATTGGATATCCTGCAAATGTTTAGCTGCTGCAAGAGTGAATGTTATTTGTTGCATGGTTGAAGTTCGCGGACGCGAAGGTCCAGAATTCCAGATCGCAGTCAGCTGGGCAGGTACCACGTGGTATGCGCGTGAACGTCACGTGACGGTGCCTGTGGGATCGATGAGCTTATGCTGAACGAAATGTATCATCGGAATCATCAGTTGTTAGAGCAGCTTGATTGACTGCGTCACGTGACACGTGAGATGTGTATGTATCTGTTAATTGTATGATAATTTTATCGCTTCTTTGCAAACTTCCTTTTTACTCGCCGTTTGGCGACGGCGCTTTGTGTTTTGACCGGATCCGGAGGATCCAATTAAAAATATTATTGTTGACCTAGATGACTTATTTTTTTAATTAGTTGCTCGCCTCATCGCATAATTTTGCTCGTTTTTTTTTGTTTTTTTAATAGTCATTAGCATGCCTTCCCGTCATGCCTTTAATTCCATACGCATTTACAAATAGTGCGCTTAAATAGGCTTGTTTTATTTTGTAAACCAAGTCATACTAAAAACGATTAATTTTTACTTTTATCACCTACATAATCAGCTTGAGGAGGTCGTTCACTTCATTGTGATGATATTTGTCGGATTCATCGTAATTCTTGCGCGTACGCACAAATGAATTCCAAAATCCCTTACGAAGTGCACTTTTTTTTTCTTTCGTTTAAATTACGGAATGCTGCATGGCGAAACTGCAGTGGAAAATTCCCAACTCGAGTATCGAATTCTACAAATTTGTGTATGCGCAGGTCACTAACCTTGACCTTGTATAAATTTTCGAAGTTAGTATTCCTCAAATCCCCTTTATTGTTGCTTATTACTTGCCCATTCTATTATAGTTCGATTATAAAAAAAAATATTTCTGTCTGCATTTATTTTTCAAAAGGCACAGAGAGATCACAGAAATTTCTCTTCCAAGCTCACTTGGATTCATCCGTTATGTGTAACACAATATTGATTTTAAACTAACTACACTTGGCGAGTTACGTGCTACTCTATTTAAAAAAAAAATGACTCATTTGACAATAACGTTACTAATGGGGTAATAAGTCACATTTTATTATTTTTACGTAATTCTTTCAGGATTACAGATTCTAATAGTTTTCTATGTTCGGTTTTGAATTTTTTTTTTTTTTATATCTTAATTCTTGACATTCTTGCAATTGTCCTGAAGTTATGTTACGTAATCCAACTCACGTGCTAATATGTGCTAAGTTATTTGATCGAAATGTTAAACAATTCCTATCGCTTGCGTTTCGATACGTAATTATGTTGACTATTCCGTCAAAATCTCGCGTGAATTCGATGTTTGCATTAACCGGGCTATCGTATCACATTATCAGCATTGATCCAACAATGATGCATTCGTCTAGCCTTATTTAGGTCAATTGATCATTACGGCACGGCCTTCGGCGATTGCTAAATGTGCTCCGAGTGAGTCAACTTTTATCAGTCAAGTATTTTATTTATAGAAAACAAGTTTGTATTTCCTTATACAAATGCACTTTTCCGCATACATTGTGGGCAATGAATAAATAACTGCATTTCTTTGACACTATTGAAGGAAAATTTATTGGATATTACGATGAAATTAATTACACATACTTAAAAGAACCTATTCATTTAGATACGACGAAGCAATTTTCTTTACCAGTTATACGTATAACTAGAATCCGGTAGAATGCTTTCCCTCCATCCTTCTCTCGTGTATCCACCGTACGAGGTACGTCTCACTCATTGCGTCTTACGTCGAGCTATGCATATAACAAAAACTGGAGAAAAATCATTAACAAGTTCATTGCTCAGTGGTTTTTGGGGCTTTCGTTGATTATTCTTATGGTCTTCCTTCATTTCTACTAATTTCATTTTTACTAATTTCCTGTCAGCACTTACCAACGTTCTAGACAAGTTCTGTACACTTGATAGCAACTTGATAATTGTAGGGGATTTCAACGTAAATTTTTTAGAAGAATCGTCCAGAAAAACAGAACTAAGGGACTTACTGCACTCTTATAATTTAAGTAGTATTGTGGAAGGTTGTACCAGATTTGCGGACAACCATGGCTCTATAATCGACAATGTTTTTACTAACATTAATCATCTTCTTGCCAAACCATATGATAATAATTTATCCGATCACAGATTTTTGCTGGTTTCTAATACTCTCAGTCAGGAAGTCTTGTCTGATAGTACTATTAAGAACACATTCTTGCTCTATCGACCTCTCACAAATTCCGGATTAACTGGGATGTACAATTTGTTATCAAATATTGACTGGAGCTTTGTACATGCTACCAGCGATGTAAACGTTGTTTTTAATCAGTTTTTCTCTATTTTACTCGATGCACATAAACAATTTTTTCCCTTAAAGAAAATAAAAAGATCGGGTAACGGAAGACCATTAGTGAACTGGTTTACTAATGATTTACGCAAAATGAGGGATCACTTAAATTTTTTATTGGATGTAAAAAAAAGGTATCCTACTTCACAACACTTAGTAATATATAAGAACTGCAAGTTACTTTACAACAAACAATTAGAATTATCAAAAAAAGTTGCATACGAGAAATACATAAAAAATTCGCGTAACAGTGCACGAGCAATGTGGGATATAATTAACATGCAAAAAAAGTGTGCATCTGACGATTTGCCTGTAGAACATAAAATTTCAGTCAATGGTTTCAATAATTTCTTCACTAACATAGGAAAGGATACTATTTCCAAAATGGATCCACCACCAACTTCATTTGATTCGTTTCTTCTCGATATCGAGAAACCTGCTCAAGTTTTCCAGTTCAAAAATGCAACTTTCATAGAGGTTCGTGATATCATTGTACAAATGAAGTGTTCTAAAAGCTTAGATGTATATGGATTTAACGTTTTACTTATAAAAAACTTATTGTATATTCCTCTCACTAACCTCATAAATAAAATATTTGAAACCGGCATATATCCCGATGCTTTAAAGTTATCTTGTGTTGTACCTATATTGAAGAAGGGCAATCCTGATGAATGTAGTAACTATCGACCTATTTCCTTAGTTCCAGTGCTATCTAAAGTTATAGAGACTGTAATGAAAAATAGAATATGCTCATTTTTTGAAACGCATAACTTATTTAGTAGACATCAGTATGGATTCCGTAAAAGTCGATCAACTGTAACAGCTATAAACTCGCTTGTCGATTATATCACGAATGTTTTTGAGAGGAATGAATACGCTTTTTCTGTATTTTTTGACCTGACTAAGGCATTTGATTGTATCTCTCATGATATCCTAATATCCAAGCTAAAATATTATAATTTTGATTTAATGAGCATAAAGCTAATAGCATTGTACCTAAGCGATAGGAGGCAGGTTGTTCGATGCCGGGATAAACTTTCCGAATCAATAGACATTTCAGTCGGTATCCCCCAAGGTTCTGTTCTAGGCCCAATTTTATTTTTGTTGTATATTAATGATATTGATCGATGTGTTCCTAATTTTAAGATAACACTACTAAACAGTGATATTAATTTTATTAATGGATCCCAGAACTTTGCGGAAGCTGTCACAAGCATTAAGAATTGGTTCTTAAGCAACAAACTCAGTTTAAACGATGAAAAAACGCATTTCATGAAATTCTCTCTAAGAAATTTGGACCTTCAAGCAGATAACCTTGACTGTGTGAAGTCCATCAAATATCTAGGAGTATATTTGGATTCCACTTTACAATGGCATGAACATACAGAATACATTGCAAACAAACTCACTAAAGTCATATATCTTATAAGACAATTAAAAACTTCTGTTCCCTGGAATACTGTATTATCTGCTTACTACGGTCTGTTTCAGTCAGTAATGTCTTATGCAATTTTAGTCTGGGGCCATTGTTCTGAGGCCAAACGAATTTTTATACTTCAGAAAAGAATAATACGTATTATGGGTGGCTTAGGATATAGAGATAGCTGCAGGGAAACCTTCACAAAACTGAAAATATTAACATTTCCGTCACTTTACATTTTAGAATGTTTACTCTTTATAAAGTCCAATATTAATAATTTCATTGACCACCAGGATAACCACGAATATGACACCAGGTTTAAGTCGGATATAGTGGTGCTTCAACACAGATTGAATAGATTTCGTTATGGTAGTAATTATTATGCAGTCAAGTTTTTCAATAAACTACCACCTGATATACGTAAGAAGCCATTTCCACAATTTAAATCTATCATCAAACAGTATTTGACAACGCATTCCTTTTATTCCTTTGAGGACTTTCTTCGCCATTCTCATGTCTTTTAAACTATCTACATGTATTTTCTATTATGTGATTGCACCTTCTTGTATAACTTACTATATGTTTTACATTGTTTTTATACATATGCCCTATATGACGTGTGAAATACTTTTGTATTTATCACAAATAAATTATTATTATTATTATTATTATTATTATTTCGGTTTACATAAATAATGTTAATCGAATTGGCGAGAGTGTGGACTATTTTCAAGAGTCTTTGATAATTCAAAGTATTGCTATGGAACAAGAAAAATCCAGATATAATTTAAGCAATTACTTGACGAAGTAGTCGAGTACAGAAGACTGAGAAATAGGGGCCTTTTTCAGTTAAAATTGGGCTTCAATCATAAGGATGACGAAAAATACGTATTCTATATTTTTGAATGCAGGCTGACTCATTTCAGTTATCAGCTTGCCAAAAAAAATAACATCGTGACGTGAGTAAACGATTCATTCACAAGTTTAAAAAAATTGTAAACTAGTAAATTCCATTTTATACACGAACCGATGACTTTCTTTCTTATTAGTAATTTTAAAGTGATCGAAACTTGTGTGTAAATTTACTAAGAAAAGTATCGCTTTATGAAATTATGAATTCTACTTACGGGTTTGTTTCCGAATATCGAAAATTTCTCGTCTTATACAGAATCTTCGTCTATGCTTTGTGCGCTCTATTTTTAACGGCTCTATTTCTAGTGAGCACCCACTTACGAAATTTCCCCGCAGTCTCCGAACTCTCACTTTTTTTATACGTATACATATAACTGCATATAAAGAAAAGCGTGCTCATGCACCACGCGTTCAGTATGTAGAATACACTTATTAACTAAAGAGAAACGCAACGAAAACACTTGGTCACAGGATTCGTATTAATTGTTATTGTCGGCGCACAAAAGGCCACATTAATTATTCAAATCGTGTAAAAAGTCGCCGCGCTGATAATAATAGTTACGCATTGTTGTAGTTTAACATGATCGGAGTGTTGTGAATTGTGAATGTGAACGATAAACGTAAGGCTGGGTGAATTGTTTTATTTTTAGCCAAGTGAAAAGAGTGGTAGGTACGTGAAGAAAAAAAGAATTACTGGACTTTCGGCCGGTATTACCAACATTTTAAGGAGACCTTAAATTTAAGTCATGTTTAGATTGTGATTTTTCTGTTTCTCATCAATCACATTCTAAACACGAATTAAATTTAAGGTCTCCTTAAAACGTTGGTAATTCCGGCCGTTTGTGGCTTTAAGTATGATATCGTCAATGGAAATTGGTACGTGTAGGTACTACTTGTTTCGGTCTAATAAACAATGTTTAACATCTTTACCGTGGGTAACTTTTATATTTTAAACGTACTTTTGTCTTTCAAAATCTACCGGTCATAAAGGAAAGTTTGGTGTGATTGTGATGACTCAAACTGCAACCTTTGTACAATCACATTGCGTTCGAGTGTACGTGAAATATCTTTCAGAATTTCATTGCTACATTAACTATTAACATTTTAATGTATTATGTCATCAAAGAAGAGTTACTTAATGATTTGATGGCCTTCGAAAGGTCGATCTTGAACTTTTTCAGAACCGACATTGATTTTTATAAATGTGATTAAATAACGATTGTAAAGAAATGCAACAGTGGTATCAAATTAAATCTTTAAAGTTGGTTTAAAGTTGATTTTATGATACAAATTAAATCGTTTTTGTACGTACATAAAATTGTTGTAACCTTCAAAAAGTATGCGGTTTTTTTTGTTGAAGTTAATCAGTGCTGAAAGTATGTACTTGGTTTTTCACGCTTGAGATATAGCGTTTCTCTGTTTTGACATTTTTGAGAACGAGAAAGTTCTTGTATTTTAATGAAGATGAAGCACATACATAAATTTACTGTAACGTTAAGAGCTCTATTTTTGTTAGAGTAAGATATTGTTGCAAGCTTTTGTCTTTTAAAGTTGGATGGATTCAAATTAGTATGTTGATTGCTCTTTAAATTAACAATCGCAAAAGTGTTTGCTCGTTACCTATTGAAAAACTAAATTAACGAGATACGCTTTCTATAATAAAAATAAGCCATTATCAACTGTTAATTGTTAAAAGAAATTATAGCATGGCTATTTAATAATGGCTCTACTCATGCAGTCATTGAAATAACACCTTCGATTTTAGTAATTTTGATTTTGTTTGAAGAATGTGGACGATTGATCTTGTGCCTCATCATGAAGAAAATTGGTTTTTGAAGATGTTAGTTAATGTGAAAACCTCAGCTGTTTTAATAAAATGTCAATAAATTCTAGAATCGTCTAACAGAAATGCGCTAAGGAACTGCAGTAAGCTTCTCGATTATCCGAGTATTTTGTTGTAAAGTGAAAGTTTCACTATAATAAGATTGTTGCTCTTTACATTGTTTTTTGTTTTATCCACCTTCATGTGACTTACATGAATTTCTTCACCACGCAAGGATACTCTTGTAAATTCGTTTTCTGCTTGTACCCAGCTAATTTTATTATTTCGATTATAGAGGGTGTTTCATAACAGGTGGGAAAAAAAATGGAATCTCATGTACAGAATCTCATTTTATGTTAAAACGAAAAAACAAAAAAAAATCAAATTTTGCTTAGGTTAAGAGTTATCTGAGTATGAAGATAAGAAACTGAAATAATTTTTTACAGCATAAACAAAGCAGTTGATAAAAAATGTGAAATCTGTTCGGTTGTAGAAAAAATATTGTAGTGTAAACGTATTTTTTTATTTCGGCTGACGCCTCGAGTGCGAACATTTTCACACTCAATTTAAAAAGACCTAGCACAAACGTATAACGATGCAGAGGTGGAAGCATTACAAGATATAGAGGAAGCTTGGAAAGAAATGTAATCAGTGATTATAAAAAAAGCTACGAAGCAACACCCAAGAAATAGGAACTGGTGGGATGAAGAATGCATAAAGGAAACAGAGCTAAGAGAGAGACTGAGAAACAAAGCGCTTCAAACAAATCAAGAAAGAGATGAAGAGATATATAACAAACAGCTAGTAAAAGTCAAAAGAAGCAACAGACAAAAAAAGAGAGCTATGTACGAACGCAAAGTTAAAGAAGTAGAAGATTTCTACCAGAGGAAAGAAATAAGGAATTTTTATAGGGAAATAAAAAAAGGAAAAGAAAAACACATGGTGTACATCAAAGAAAAGAAAGGGAAGACAATTGGAGAAGGAGAGAGAATAAGAGCCAGATGGAAGGAATATTTTTACGAAACATTGCAAGCAGCTGAAGAGGAAGGGAATGACGAAGACGATGTGCAATTAATTATAAGAAAAGAAAGTGAATATGGAAATACTGAGTCAACAAGAGAAGAATTTGATGGAGTGTTAAAAAAATTGAAAAACAACAAGAGTCCGGATCAGAACGGAATCGTAGCAGAAAATATAAAATGTGAAGGTGAAATTATATTAAAAAAAAAAAACTGTGGGAACTAGTAAAGGCGATTTGGAAAGAAGAGAAGAGTTGAAATGCTGGGAAAGTGCAACAATAGTATCTCTATTTAAAAAAAGAGACGACACTCAGTCACTCAGTGTACTAATTATAGAAGTACACTCACTTTCATATGAAATGCACCACCTAGAAAAAAGGAAGAAGATTAAATCGGGAATACACTACTGTCGCCCGAATATGGTCTTCATGGTCTGAAGAAGGCAGGAGGCAACATCGTCCGCCTGAAAAACCTTCTCGAAGCAGCAACGAACGTGATTTCAAACCGATTTCAAACGACGAGGTCTGTTGCTGTGGAATGGATGAGAGCTCTCAATGCCGAGTGTCAATGGCTACCGTTTACAGAAGAATTTCGTCCTTTGGGCTACATTCTTATCGACCAAACCGACGCCTTCCATTAACTGCTCCTCCTCCTGCTAGACTTGAATGGTGTCAACAGCGGCAGGGTTGAGATCATCAGTGGATCAGTGTGACCTTTAGCGGCGATCCAAGAGAGGTGCACCAAGGACGGTAGTCACCTAGAAAAACAAGGAAGATTAACATGTGACATATCGCGAGATTGAGACATCTTTAGGCTTTACAAAGATCTTAATCCAAAAAAAATCTTGCATGATGAATTGGGAGTGAGAAAACAAGTTTCCCGTTGGATCCCGTATCTTTTAACTGAAGACCAAATGACGGCTCGCGTCAATTATCGTGAGTGGATTGATATCTATGAACCCAAAAATAAACGTCAGTCCTCTGTTTAGATGTTCCAAAATGAGGAGAATTCAACCAAAAGTTATCCGTTCCCGAAGTATGTTGAAGAAGATGGTCGCAACGTTTGTCTCAAGATCAGGTCATGTAATGTAATTCCTTTACAAGATCCAAGAACGGTTAATACCAATTGGTGCTCCGAAAAACCAACTGGTAATCTTCAACAAAACAATACGAATTCATACACAGCTGGAAAGACAATTGAGTTTTTAGAGCGGGAAAACATCGAATTATTAGATCATCCTCCGTAGAGTCCCGACCTAAGTCCCAACGATTTTTTTACACTCCCAAGGATCAAGAATGGACTGCGTGCTCAACGGTTTCAGTCGCCGAAAGAAGTCTTCGAAAGTGCGATTTTGACTGTTCCCACTGATGATTGGAATAAAACACGTTACTGTTTGCTTTTATGGCTACAGACAAAACGAAAAAGACAACCCTCGTAGATCAGTTAGAGGACGAGAATAATATTCCACATGGCTTTTACCCTTGACGAAAATATGTTTTAGAACGTTTCTAAATCTATTTTTTTCCTACAGTTCCTTTGTTACATCGTTTTATTTCCCGTTTTTGATATTACTCTATTTTTTCTTACTTTTATTAGTTTAGGAAATCTTTAGCTAAAAAGAATTGTATTCTTTTCATTGTCTTTATTTTTCTTATTGGGGGTGGTTTCTTCTTTTCTAAATCTTTTTAATGTTATTCGTAGTTTTTGTAATTGAGAGAAGTGACGAAGCAAAGAGAAAATTTGAAATAAATACACGAGCAGAATGTTATTCGAACAAGTGGATCACTTCGTATACTTAGGAGCACTCATAACAAATAAGTATAGTGAGGAACAGGAAATTCAAGCAAGAATAAATAAAGCAAATAAGTTCGCCGGAATGATGAATTACCTACTACGCGCGAGGAGTACGAAAATCAGACTTTACAAAACAATATTAAGACCAATCGTATTGTACTGGTGTCAGTAACGGCTGCTAAGTAAGAAGACGCAAGAAATATTGATGAGGTGGGAAAGAAAAATAATCAGAAGGATAGTAGGAGGGAAAAAACTGAATATGGATATGAAAGAAGAACAAACCAGGACATTTATAATATATACAAAGCGCCGAAAATAGATATGGTAGTAAAAGCAAGAAGATTACAGTGGCTTGGGCATCTCGAAAGAATGGCGGATCACAGAACGGCAAAGGTAATAGCTTGGAAAGTACCAGAAGGAAAAAATGCAGAGGAAGACCGCGAAAAAGATGGAGGGAGGGAGTTCAGGCAGATTTAGAAGAGAGAAATATAAACAGCTGGAAGAAAAAAGCAAGAATCAGAAAAGTTTGGACGCAAATTGACCTAAAAGGCTACTTTACACACTAGTTATATAAATAACTATTCCTGGTTATCTAACTTTAAGTAAGTTCACCTAATTCCGAAACTAAGCAAATTTTGAAATTTTTCTATTCTTTCATTTTAACTTAAAATGACATTATGAACCTGAGATTTCATTTTCTTTTTCACCTGTTATGAAACACCCTATATTTCTTATACTTACTAAATTTAATGACTAACGTCTATTTTTGCCCGAAACGAAATTATTGCGGTTTGGTACCATCTCTGCCAATTAAACGATTTCTCGGCCAAGTCGCAGTGCTGGTTCGTACCAGCGGAGCTTTTTATATGTATTAAAAGCTCTCATTGATTGATTTTGACCTGCGTTTAGTTTTAGCACAGATCAGATAAATCCACGAGTTGAAAAGCAGCAAGCGCTCCAGAATTGTAAAATTCAAAGCAGCAGAATTCCCGTAACGATTCAAAGCGCGATATTCCGCCAGGACCAAGGACAACTGCGCAATAAAATTTCAGAGATAATTTTGAATTAAGTTTAGAATCAATACGTCTGGCGTCTGGAGCAAGGGACGGTCTTTTAATTTGTTCATTTTGCTAGCACATAAAAATACTACTGGGAATGGAGTGGAAAATTAAAAAGTACAAAGTCCGTTCTTCGTATGTTTAACTTTGTCTGCAGTAATTAAGCAAGCGTTACAGTTATCTTCACAATAATTAATTATTAAACGTTAGAATTTAGAAGTAACGAAAAGTATTTAGGCGTTTTCTCAGTCTAGAAATTATTAATCAATTTTTTATTTAAGAACTCCACGATTAAAAATGTAAAAATATATGGGGTGTTCAATTTTTTGTGTCACTTCATATAATAGTGGAGTTATTGAACTTTGCCACGCCAACGTGCCATCAACTATTTGTGTTAATAATTTGTTATTTTTTTGCAGCAGGTTGGATAGCACAATGCTTGTCGAACAAACAAAGATGGTACCTCCAGATGGAGGATGGGGTTGGATGGCTGTCATAGGGGTTAGCATTGTTAATGTAAGTATACGATTTGACTCTGTGGAATAGTTTAGTTCAATTTAGTGTATCTATACAAAATAAATTAATGATATAGGTACCTCATTATATCAACCCTTATTTAGATACTTAATGTCAATGAACCGGTAGTTTGAACAAGGAAAACATGTTCAAAGTGGCCAAAATATTTATCACTGCATGCTTTAGGAGCGTAAACTGTTTTGTGTCGGTTACGTTTACTTTGGAGTGATTTATCGATTGCTAGTGCTACCGAACGTAAGCTTTGATAGAACGTAGTAAACAAATCTGTACGAGCGACGTACCACTTGTTAATTTTGTTCCTAATGTATTATTTATAGCAGATCTCCTTCTGCAGTGCAAGTTGTGGATCAGTTTTAAGTGTTATTGGCGATCACACGACAGTGATTTCATTGCACGTCGTCCATTTAAACGAGTAGGCAAACATTGATTTAAACGTGACGTGCTTATCTGGAAAATATCGATAAATAAACTTCAGTTTGTATGTTTGCCTTCAATGTACACTAATAAGAATTTTTGATGAATTTAAATTATCGAGGAAGTACATAAAAGTTCTTTTTCTTTACCTGTTTGTGTTCCAAGTGCTGATGCATTGTCAAGAACGCGGTAATTGCAACGTAAACGTAGATACTTGAAATGAGCAAGTGTTTGAGGCCAACAGTTTTAGGTCGGGTAATTTTCCATTCGGTACACCCTCATTATGTAAGAGGAAACGCTATACCTGCGGCTGTGCTTCTTTCCCTGATAAAGCGATACCGCTCGCCAGCGGTAACAAAACTGTTCCGATTAATTAATGAATTCGTCAGAGTCATAATTGGAAGTTTTGCAAGTTTGCGTTGTGGCTAGTTTGTGGACTTAATTTATTAACATGTTGTTACGTACCGTGTACATGGTCTAATTAAATGGTAACATTTAAACGATGTGTAAAACCGATGTCGATTTTAACATCTATTTCAATACCTTTAAAGGAACAATAAATTCAAAGCAAATACTTTCAAACCTGATACGATTAGTCCAAAAATAGAAAAAGTTTTTGAAACTTTTTTCACTCAACTTTAGGACTGGTTTACACGGTGCGTGTAGACCTGCGAGTTGGTAGACTGAAAGTCGCATATAGACAAGTATTAAATAAATAAAGCCACTGATTTTTCACTTAGGAAATCGACGACTGGATTACTGACTACACCCAGTAACCCCCATCGTGTAAACCAACTTTTAGTCTCTCGTGCAGTCACGATGACATAAAGGCTGGTTTTGCGGTTTAAAACTGAGATCTTGGATGCACTGAGATGCACGTACACGTGGAACTTATTAAGCATAGAAATTCAATAACTTGATGACGGTGGCTGATTAAAAGTACTCAACCACGAATCATTTGCTTAACTGCCTCCATATTGATATTGGTCTTTGATGCGGAAGGTTTTTCAACGCAAACAGAAATTTAGCTGTTTTTAAAACGAATTACTAACTCATAGATCTTGGTTCGATTTAGGCCACTGTCATCTTAAATGAAGAAAACATTCGAAACAAGGCAATTCTTCTTGAAAAAGGGCGCCTTCGCCTTTCATTTTAAAAAAAGAAGATTTATTTCTCGTAACATTCGCAACAAAACAATTCTTCTTCAAGACAGAGCCTCATCCTTAACAGAACAACATTCATTTTAATGAAAATTATTGCTTCATCAACATCAAGTCAGTTAGGTTCAATAATAAGGATCTTAGCGTCACTTTAAATTAACTTAAAATCCGAACAAAAAGAAATACCCGCGATTTACGAGTATATAATCCCTCTCAAATTTTAGGAGTAAGAAGTACCTCCTTACATTTAATATTATTGATTATACCAATGTTATTGATCATTGGATTACTATAATTCTCCAAAATCATTATATGTTTAACCCAACGAACACCCAAAATCATTTTCTTCATGTCATGTCGTAAGGAGGGTGATACTGCAAAGAAAAAAATCTTTATTTGGTCGGCCAGCAGGCGACATCGACGATCTTCAAAACTGACATAGTTATTTATGTAACAAGGCAGTAAAGTGGCACTTTATGGAACGAGTTTGAAAATTGCGAGCCAACGCGAAGCCGCGGTGAGCAAGCAAATGAGTTCGATAAAGACACGTTACTGCCGTGTTGCGTACAACATTTTTTCGACTACCACTTTTCACTCTAAGAAGTACATGATGACTCATTGAAATTTGACCAGCGGATGATCAGTGATGTAGGGGAGACAGATAACAAATAAGCCCCAATAAGGAGTGACGATATTACTGATAAAGTTGTTCGGTAAACTTCGCGTGGCTGCTTTCTTATAGAGCTTTGGAGAATCTTCGGAAGACATCGTCAACGGCAATCCAAGTATCAGATGTGTTGGATTCACCCCCGTTGTCGCCTTCTTGGTTGATGGACGAGGGTACCTACCAAGTAAACTCCCTTTCCTCTTTTTGCAGCTGCTAATTTTTGGAATATGCCGTTAGGCAATTTCACACTGTCAGGTGTTATTATTTCAATCTTTCTGGTTTATAGCCATTTGATTAGGTTTCGGTCTTTTCCGGGTATGGTCTTTATGTCCTTATCTTCTCTGGTCTTAGTTTCCATTATATTTCTCAGGATATTCGTTACGTGTTGCCAGTGTTCTTCATCCTTCAGCAGGAAGTCGGCCACTTACTCTATGGAAATTTTTCCCCCGCAATTCCTGTCTGCCTCGTCTCTGATTTCGTTCCATCTAATACAGTCAAAAACCGTATGTTCTGGCGTGTCGGTTTGGTTGCAGTACCAACAGTTGTCGTTTACTAGCTTACCTATTTTAAATAGGCAACTGGCGAATACCCCGTGTCCTGTCATTGCTTGCGTGATGTAATAGTCCACTATTACACCATCTGCTTAGGTCTTTAATAAAGATTTTTAGTCAATCCACGGTAAGAATCCCATGCGCTTTGCCACTTTACCATTAGGATTCCCTGGACATCAGCGGTAGCTGTTCTGTCCCTGCTGTATTCCTGCTTCCGTTGCTCCACTTTCAGCTTTATGGGTGGTACAGCTGCGGTAGCTAAAATTGCCTCCGTGGCGACCGTTTTATATGCGGAGGTAATCCGGATGGCCATTTACCTGTTTATGGATTCCAGGAGACCCTCGTAATGCTTGTATTTTATGACTGATGCCCATATTGGCGTCGCCTACATTATAATGGAAAGTACGACTTCGGTTAGGACCTTCGTTTTTTTTAGGTCTTGGTCCGCTTAAGTTGGACATAAGTCTAGCCAGCGCAAGTCTTCTTAACGTGGGTGGTCATCCTTAGATGTCTATCTGGGTAGACGCCCAGGTACTTTATTTTGCTTTTAGTGCTGATTACCGATCCTTCGTAGTTTATTGTCATGGACTTCAGTTTCCTGGGTCCTGCCAGTATTATCGTTTCGGTTTTTGCTGTTGCCTGCTTTAGGTCATTTCTTCCAACCATTTTTTGATTCTTAAGGTCGCATGCTGCACCTTCTAGTTGGGTGCTTGTTTTAGCAGTGATTAGCACCGCGTAGGCAATAGTTGTTATGCCTTGGCCCAATTTCATGTGCAGAATTCCGTCGTATAGGATGTTCCACAGTGTCGGCCCTAGGACCGAGCCCTGTGGGAAACCGTATGTCACTGCTGTCTCTTCCGCGGTTGGTGTAATTATCGTTCTGTTACGTAGATAGGACTGCAGTATTCTGATGATGTATTAGCTGGTCCATCTACAATATGCAGCCACGAGATTGAATTAAAGGCATTTTCGATGTTTAATGCCAACATTAGACAGTACTGCCTGTGTTGACCCGCGACCTCCTTGGTCTTGTGGACGATGTTACTTACTTGGCCAGTGCATCGGTGGTGGATCTACCCGGCCTGAACCCAAATTGGTGAACGTGTAAGATGTTATGATCATCCAGTTCCTCCGCTAATCTTTGACGAGCGATTCTAATAATTTAGCCGCTACGCCTAGGAGGCAGATAGGCTTATAGGTCGACGAGTCCCGAGTTGTCTTTTTCACAAGCACAAGCTTTGTCCTCTTCCAGATGTCCGGGAATTGACCCTTGGTTAGGCAGTCGTTCATCACCTTTTGAAACGCGTCGTTATTAGCCCGAGTAGCCACTTTCATGTCCTTCGGGAGGATATTGTCGCGACCTGGTGACTTCTTGTTATTAATTTTGTGTACAGGTTACTTAGTTCAAATCCAGATCCGTAAATTTCCTTATGTCATTGCTGTTAACTTTGATGGTCGGCCAGTCTATCCTTGGTTCAATAGGAAACAGCTTTTTTATTTAAATTTTGATTTCAGAGTCGCTCATTTTTACTGGTGGCCTCAGTCTTAGCTTTTTTGTAACGATCTGGTACCCTTTCCTCCAGGGGTCGCCTTCCAGATCGTTACACAATTCTGCCTACAGGGTTGCCTCCCTCTTTTTTATGACCCGTTTCAGATCGTTTTTTTGCGGCTTTGTATTTTTGCATGATGTTTCACGTCCAGCCGTCTCCTGTTAGCTCTTATCAGGGCTCTTCTTTTCGTGGTGGATTCACTCCTCTTGTTAGCGATTTCTTCCGACCACCAATAAACTGGTCGTCGTTGATGTATACTTTTCGCTCTAGGAGTCAGATGCTTGTTGCATAAGCGACCGAGGTTCTTGATGGGTTCCTTCGGGGTTTGTTCAATGTCAGAGTTTGCAAATTTGCAATCTCTCGCCAGTTGGGTTAGCTTCCTTTCAGAAACATACCAACCACTTGTTGTCGTAGTCTCAGCTGTTCTTAAGGTAACTGTCCACTTGTCACAAAATACTCTCGAGATTCAGTCTTGAGATTCAATCACCAATGGACAAAGGACTTGAGAGCACTCTCGGAGACGGAGCTCTGTCTCCGAGTGTGCTCTCAAGTCTTTGTCCATTGGTGATTGAATTTCAAGACTGAATCTCGAGAGTATTTTATCACAAGTGAACACTTATCTTTAGTCTATCTATTTTGACCGTGTATATAATGGCTCATGCTCTCGAGGTTTTCCATTCTTTGACGCTTCCAGACAGAGGGGCAGCTGTGGCTGCTAGGCCACTGTACTCCAACCTACCCTATAATTTTAAATATGGATTCGCCTAACTAAAACTCGTTTCTGCGCATTGTGTACTTCTTACAGTAAAAAAATCGCTACTAAAGTAAATTACTTGAAGTGTTCAGAGCTTATAAATTTAAATTTACGTTTATAGCTTCATAAATTTTTGAAAAATGTATTTCATTTACCTTATAATGCGTTTTATAAAGGACGCTGGCGTTTCGATGAAACCAAAAGATGCGACGCAAGCACAAAAATGAATTCCTATATTCTGCTATGTTATGATTTATGGTATTAATTCTATGCAACTTTTTCAGCTATGCACACGGGCAATCGAACCATCTTTTGGACTACTTTTTGGAGACCTGCTTAAAAAACTCGGCGTCGAAACTACTGGCGCTGCTCTTATAATGAGCACGCTAGATGCCCTAATCAATTTTTCTGGGCTGTTCGTAGGACCTCTAATCCGTGCCTTCTCTTATCGTAAAGTGTCACTCGCAGGATCTGCCTTATGCGGACTGGGTCTTATAATGACATATCCGGCAAACAGCATGGCACACATCCTAGCAACGTACAGTATTATTAACGGTAAGTTAAATCATATCCCATTAGATTAAGACTTGTGGATGCCTGACTTAAAAACCTGAAATCCTTAAGCCAACTTGTGTGTTTTTTAGGTTTAGGAGTTGGATTAGCAGCATCAGCAACATTCGTTGCTTTAAATCATTACTTCGTGAAGAAGAGGGGACAAGCAGTTGGTTATTCGTTAGCTGGCACCGCAGTGGGTATGGTGGTTTTACCTCACGCTGTCCGTCTACTCTTAGAAAAATATTCTTTTCGTGGTGCTATTTTAATACTGGGCGCATTCGCGCTCAACTCAGTAGTCGGTTCGATATTACTCCAGCCTGCGAAATGGCATTATGTTCCCGAAGAGAAACGCGAGGAGGAAGGCGTGTACCATCAGGTTCGTACCTCACGCACGTTCTACTCGTCCAGCTTTGTGTGGTTCAGGTTTGGGCTAAGTTATTTTCTCGTGTTTTATAGCTGCAGGGAATCTCTTTCTACTTTTCGTCCTCCACTGAGGTAATTGCCCGATTTTCGTTTTTGCCTTTGGGTTCGGGCCCTCGCCAAACACGGTGTAATCAACCATGATTATGCTACGTGTTGTGCTTTTAAAAAGATGGACCTACACCCTACACTTTTGCCAATTTTTTTTCCAGCATTTAGTGATAGAATTCATTTGGTTAGCTATGAACATACTTTTTTGATCGCCAGTATTTACATTCACACAGCATTATTTACGAATAGTCGAAATGGCTTGAGGATTATACTTTACTTAATTCGACATACTTAGTTTCACATCAATACCTACTACCTAACTTTGCTGTTACTCATGCTGTTTGATATTGTTTATTTTTGTTTTGTATTATACTTCTTCTGATGTTTTCATACATATAGGGTAAAGTAAGTTCACGAATTAATGGCTTCCTTTACTACTTGTTTACTTTAATCATTTGGAAATATTTTGCACTGCTAATTAAAACCTCTATTATATGCCTAAAGCATATTATGTATAAATTATGTAAAAAAGTTGTCTATGCACTTTTAATTGGCAGCGTTTACAGAAGGCTTCTTGCATTAATTTATTTTATTTTGTAATATATTAATTTCGTGATTATGGTAAAAATTGTTTTTGATAGGAAATGGAAACGATCAAAGAGACAGATGATGAGGAGTCAGAATTGCAAGAGGGTATGACTTTAATCAGTAGTAATCCAGTGATGAGGACGTTGGAGGATCTCGAGAAGCAAAACATGAACATTCCGAATTTATCGAGGAAATCGACTTTTCCTCGCAATTTTTCCACGATGAGCTTTGCCAGCCGCAAAAGGAAGGAATCGAGCGGTTCGATAGTATCTAGTTATTCGAGGCTTGATTTTACAGGTTCTAGTCTGCAACTGCATTTACAGGTTAGTCCTAATTTTTATACTTCTAATCCCATCCGCCTCTAATATAATCTTACCAGCCTGAAAATGAACGTAGACCAAGCATGTCTGATGGTTTGCACATGAGGCGCAATATGAGTTATCCTGGAGTCCAGTTGACGTCGCAGAGTAAAATTCTAAAAGACTTTCCGCTTGAACCGCTTAAACTACCAAAGAAAAAGAAAGAGACTAAATGGAGGAGGGTGGTGAACTTTATGGACTTGGACTTGCTGAAGGACCCGATCTATTTGAACCTGGTGTTTGGGCTGTCGGTGTTTTATGTGGCCGAGCAAAATTTCAAGATGCTGACGCCGTTCTTCCTGGAAAACATCGGCTACGACAAAAGCAACACTGCCATTTTTCTTTCCGCTCAGGCCGTCTCCGATGTTTTTGCCCGACTCGTTCTCCCTCCCGTTTGTGATAGGCTTGTCATATCAAAGAGGACCCTTTTCATGAGCGGAATCTTTGTCCTCGGCATCTGTCGATCAGGTAGATATTACAGTTTCTATTCCGTTTTTCAGAAAAAAATGGAAAGAAATTTTTTCAAATCAAATATTTACTTGGAGATATTATACTATAGTTGCGTTCGAAAATTGTGCGTCCAATGTACCTGGAGCGAATGATCTCTTCTTTTTCACTCACGGTTTTTAACCTATATTGCATCTTGCTCATCCGTTTAAAAAAAATCAGGTTTATATTATTTCGATGACAACAGGCGACCTATTCACACCCTACTTTAATGTGGAATATGAAAAGATTGCCAGTTGTCATGGAAATGATATAAACACAAGATTTTTTAAACGGACGACCGAGATACAAAATAGGTTATAAATCGTGAGTCTAGATGCATCCGACGTATAATTTTCGAACGCAGCATTATGTATAAGAATAGATGTCTCGTGCAGTGTTCTTTCTGACTCCTCTAACTGTCACCAATATCTTATACATCATTTTAGATTCATATTTAGATGCTTTGTGGTCAAAATGTTTCTTAAATATTCTTCTTAGAGCTTAAGTACTTTTTCAATAATAAAAGCAATTTGTCTTGCATCATTAAATAGTGCCGTGGAATGATTTAAAATTGCATCATGGTATTTCTTTCCATTTTTTTTATTTAATGGTTGTTGATTATAGACCATAACCAACGACTATAATTTATAGTTTTTAGTTTACATCTGTTGATGTGTGTAACATATTCCTGATTTTTCGAACAGAATATGCATTATTTGCTCATATGTTTGCCAAATGGTTTATGGGATTGTTTAGTTTGTTTTAGTTTTCTGGTGCTGCTCTCTTTGTTTAGATTAAATTATTGCAATTTTTCATTAAGTGACTACTACCACTACTACTACCAATCAAAAGAATAACAAACTCTTTTATTGCCTGAACTCGACATGGTTGATAAAACATTTCTGTTAGATTTATTTTAAAAAAAAATAGTCTCGTGAATCTAATATGCATCTAAATTTATTTTCTAAATAATTGGTAAGAAGGAAATAAGTTTTAGATTTAGGAAAAATAACCGAAGAACGTTTCAATGGCTCAAAAAAAAAACTGAATGATTTGAAAATTTTACACTTAACTGTACTAGTGATATATTAAATGCGCTGTCTTATTTTCGACGAAGACTTTTTAAATTTTGGCACTTAAAATGATCAGTTTTGAAAAAGTCACATAGATGGCGCCACTGACACATTTTTCTGGACGATGCGACTTCATGTAATTCAATTAAAAATTTGAATTCACAATATAAACAGACTTTTTCCTATCGATTTAATAATAAACATCAAAACCAAGAAGCTTTGAAATTTTTCAATTTAACTTACTAGAAATATCATAGGTAGGGCCACCAATACAAGGTTCGTGTACTCAAGGAGTTCGTTTAAGAATTTGGGCTCCAAATCAAACGAGCTATGCTCTTTTCGACGAAGATTTTTAAATTTGGCGGTTAGAATGATCAGTTTGGAAGATGTCACATAGATGGCGTCACTAAATTCATTAAATTTTCGTGATGGTTACGAAGCTGACGTTAATGAAGCCGCAGAATTCAGAAAAGGTTTTGAAACAAAAATATGGAGGCCTAAGAAGTTCAGTTATTTTAAATCACAGCTATAACACACTCCTCTTTCCTTTGGATACATTTAGCGCATAAAAAAGTCAATGCGAGAGAAATTACATACATGTCGCGACTAAATTCACTTTTTCATGGGCACTGAAAAGCGCGTTTAGCGTTCCATTAACAACTTGAATTCGAAAAGGAAATACTTTTAACTTCCGGAACAATTTAAACTTGGCGCCTGGAGAATGTAGTTTGAGAACGTGCACCAAATTAGATGGCGCCAAATTAAAATTTATCTTTTGCCGCCAATATACTACGAGATCGAAAATAAAATGATTCAGATTAGGCCGCGGTTCAAAACTCGAACATTTTGAAACAATTAAAATTGCCAATTTTTGTTCAATATCCATGGCTTATTCTGAATCATCTTATTTTCTAAATATTAGGATAGAGTTGTTTTAAATGTCCCCAGTTTTATGCCTAGAAATGTATAAAAAATTCCGTGAAATATCTAGAAACGTAGGTACAGATGTGTTCAAAAAGGTATGGTACAGCTACGTTTTAAATATCTTTGCTTTTGAGCGGCAATTGGATTTTCTATTTTTGTGTTCAATAATATTATCATTGCCAGAAACCGTATATGTACAACAATCTTTTGCACTTTATCATGAATGCACATACAAGTTTAGACAGTACAAATTCTTACAACAAACTTTTTTGAACACGACTGTATGTCTAGACTAAAACGCCAAATTCTCAGCGTACGTTTGTCATAAATGTTTTACTATATGTATTTACTTAGAATAAAGCTTGTAAAATTTGACCTTGCATAGCAGATGTGTTAACTCCATACAAACACAAGGCCTCGGGATGCGCGGTTACGACCTCGGGTCGATCCGAATGCTGTCGGTGGTCAGTGTAGACGTAATACTTTAATTTTAAGTTTAGTTTTTACTTTTTGTTTATAAAAATGTCTTTTGCGAGCTGCACACTTGAATGCCCGGTCATTATTGCCTAAATTAAATGATTTTATCTACGACCACTACTGTAAATGACGAATTACGTACAACACATGAATTAAGTAAGCGGGTGTTTACAAACGTCTTGCGTAAAGTAACAGAAACGCATCTACTTTACGCACGTTTATAGTCAGATCTACGTATCTGCATCACATTAGATTGACAGTCGTTGAAATTGCAAGTGTCATTGCTGATTATTTTGAACTTGAATAATAAGGTAATTTTTGTGGTCGTAGATAAAGTATAGTACAAAACTCGAGTTGTAAAGCAATTTGTGGAATTACTTGCATTCGCCGCTGCGCGGCTCATGCGCAACTTTTCCACCGTGCGTAATATGCTATTTACAACTCTCGTTATGTAATATACTATTGAACAACTGCTGAATGATCATAATATTGATGCTTTGGGCGTGTCTGAAACTTGATTGTCAAATGAGATTTCATCTAATGTTGATGGATATAATTTTTCCGAAGTGATAGAAATGGGCGAGGAGGTGGTGTAGGGATTTTTATTCGTAATTCCTTTCATTGCAAAAAAATAACTTCAAGTGATACACTTGAACAAATTTGAATTTCTGTAACTTTTGAATCAATCTAATGTTAATTGTAACACTTTCATTGAGGAAATTGAAACGCAATATGCAATGTGATAAAGTATTTTGCCTTGGTGATCTCGATGTTGATATGATGAATTTCGATCACCCATTTTCGCAGAACTTAGGACATACTCTTAACGGCCTGAACATAACTCAAATAACTAAAGAAACTACTAGGATCTCGCAGACATCTGCTACATTATTAGATCTGATTATGGTTTCTCAGCTTCAGTTAGTCTTGAATTCCGGGATAATATACACTGAATCATTAACTTGTATATTGTGAAATTATTTGCCACAGTCCTGCAGTGATCCCTATTTATATGTATAACTTATCGTGATTTAGCTTCTCTTAATCATGATGATTTTTTAAACGCTTTACACAGCCTCCCATTGCATCTAATGTTTCACATGGAAGTAAATGATAAAATTACATTTTTGGATAATCACATTTTAAGTCTTTTTGATATTTGCGCTCCTCTAAAGACTATAAAAATACTCATATCATCAACTTGTGTTTACATGAGCATATTATCCCTCAAGCATTGAAAACAGCACTTCTTTTGCCTATTCCTAAAGTTGATTCGTCTTCTGATTACTGCAACTTGCGTCCCATACGCATCCTCCCAATCTTAAGTAAAATTTTAGAGAAAATTATTTTCGAACAAAATTATAATCACCTAGAAATATATAATTTGTTACCTGAGTGTCAAGCTGGCTTTAGAAAACATCATAGTTGCATCACTGCTCTTCTACGAGTTTCGGATAACATTATCGGAGCTACAGACCACAATAAACTTACTCTGTTAATTCTGATAGATTACAGTAAAGCATTCGACACCCTTAATCATCATATTATATTACAAGCTCTTCTTCGTCATATTGGTTTTAGTAATGAACCTTTGTCTCTAATGAATTCATATTTAATTAATCGGCATCAATATGACACTGGGACACTGCAATTCGGAATTACTATCCTTAAAAAGGGGAGTTCCCAGGGGTTTATTTTAGGTCCTCTGCTCTTAAGCATTTATATTTTACTACTTCCTCATACACTCAGATATTGCAATGTGCAGATGTATGCAGATGACACTCAAATATGTATATAAATCTTTTAAGCTTAACGAAGCTAACACTGCTACCTCGAAATCAATGAAGACCTGAAAATAATTGCAAGTTTTTCTGTTGATCATTCACTTATTATTAATCCTAATAAATCTCTTGCTATTCTTTTCGGCAAGAAAGAAGATGTATGTAATCTTCAGGATCAGTTATTTGTTCAACTAAGGCCCGGTTTATTCATCTCTCAGTAAAGTGCCAAGTTATTACTTGACGATTAGCGCAATGCATTTGCCTATCTTGGATCTATCCATTATCTTACTGGTCACTTACTGAGAGATGAATAGACCGGGCAAACATACCTCTCATTGAGCAAGTTAAGAACTTAGGGTTCCCGATGGACTTTACTTAGAAATCATATTTCTAGAAAACTGGCGATTGCATATGGTAATATGAGATTACTGTATAATTTTAAACCTGACCTCAATATCAAAACAAAAACGTTATTATGCGAAAGTATGATTTTATCTTTGTTTAATTTCTGTTCACCTGAATATGGTCCCTGCTTAGACACCTTTGACTCAGCTCGTATCCAAAAGGTCAAAATGCCTGTATTTTCGGTCTGCGTAAACGTGATGGAGTGTCCCATAAACTGATATACATATTTGGGCTGGTTAAACATGCGGAATAGAAGGATCCTCCAAACATTAACTCTTTTTCATCAAGTAATATGCATGAAACCTCTCCCCTCCTTATCTGTATAATAACTCGTGTCTAAATAAAAACCTGGTCAAGTAGGCTACATTTAGTAATTCTGCTATGTAAATTCAATGGATAAATTCTCGATCACAACCCACTCGACCAGGTTTTTATTTAGACGCTCGTTAGAATACGTTTTCGTACGGATATTCACAATAATAATGTTAGAAATAAGAACTTTATCACTCCTCCGTGCACCATAAAACATCTTTGTTTGAACGTTCCTTTTCTTTTAATATTTATCTCTTATACAACAATTTAAGTATTGATACAAAAAATATGAATCTTACCTCGTTTAAGGGTGCACTTCGGAAAGTCTTTTTGCCAGTCAGCAGACAACAATGTGCTACTTTCATTACGTCACCGTTTAGTTATCATATATATATATATATATATATGTCTTGAAGTAAGTAATTTCTGATTAGTTCATTTAGTTGTGATTGCAGAACAGTTAGATTAAGTATTATTTTTATTTTGCTAGTTAATATTTTGGTCGACTTTTCTATAATGCTTTTATATTTGAATGTGTTTTGGTCGTTAATTTCAAGTAAGAAATACTTTTATAAATCATTTATTTTAATTTATAGATATTTTCAATCTGTAGTTTCTGATAGAATGCAAATTTACTATAGTTCTTAGTGACTTTTATTAGCGGAATGTATTTTAAAGATAAGAGACAGAATTCTGAGGGCTTGGACCGTGTTTGGATTTATACCGGCTCCGTCGAATTGGGAGGAGAAACAAACATCTGTAAGTCGGTCGCAGCCACTATCGGCAATACTCGGATAACTAGCTGGTACACTTCCACGACGAGCTTGAGAGCATGGGGAAAAGATGGTGCAAAATAAAAAAATATATGAGTGTAAATAAAAGTAGAGTAAATATTGATGATAAAGCAATGAAGTACTTTGCAGTTACATAGTTAGTTTTACCGTAAATTTTTTGATACTTAGAAGTGATTCATTTGGTTAAAAGCAAAAAAAAATCTAACGAAATGTTTTATTATAATCTTACTTCTGAAATCTTCTCAATTCTGAATTAGTGGTTATATTTTTAAAAGAAATGGTTATTACAAGGAGGTTTTTCCCAAATGCCCCTGTGTCAATTACTTTGTAATTCGTTTGTTATGAACATGTATTCTAATATTTTTATGACTTTTTGTTGGCAGCCGAAGGGACCTAAAGAATAGGTAAACAAAATCATAGAGACGTAAGCTTTACAAATAATTTTGTATATTTATGGAGGCATATTATTTCTTGTTCCGTTTTTCATTTATTTCAACCGCAGGATTTCTCTTATGATTTTTGCTTTAAGGTCCGTTTTTTGTTTTCCTTTCTGTTTCGCACAGAGTCACTCTTATTTTTTCGTTTTTTGTGTTTTAACCGCCATTCTCTGTTTTTTCCAGTACTGGCCGAACAGACCGAATGGACGAGTATTTTAGTATGGATCACCGTTTGCGGATTTTTCCGTGGGGCAGCTTTTATTAATTTTACCATATGCATTTCTGAGTATTCGTCCTTAGAGAAACTGCCAGCTGCTTTTGGTTTACACATGGTCGGCAAAGGTCTATTTGTTGTTGCATTGGGACCTATTTTAGGTAAGAGGAATATTTCAGTATTTGAATTACACAATTCTAAATTCATTTTCTTTTGATGAGATGAACCCATTGAAGTAATGACTCATAATGGAGTAAGATTTTAAAACGAAGAGGGAATATAAACACATCCATTTAATAATAATATTATATGGAGAAGATATGTGTTTATATTCCCTCTTCGTTTTCATTTTCTTTTGTTCAATAATTTTTTGGCAAGAGTTAAATTTGGTGGTTATGTTTCGATGGGGGGTTTTAAATCTTAAAAACCAAATCAAAACATTTGAATCCTTCATTAATAAATGTAATCTGTTCTTTCAGGAATTATACGAGATACAACCAGTAGTTACCCTATATGTCTACATTCTCAAACATGTTTGATATTTTCTTGCTGCGTTGCTTGGTTGATCGAGTACGTCATTCGTTGGTGCAAATCCAGAAATGTCGAGACGGAATCAGACACGACGACCACCTGACAAACGGAGCAAACCGACGATTTTTAAATAGAATTCTTTTTAGTTCGATTTTTTTAATGTCGGGGCCCGCTCACTCTTTTCTCAATAAAGTATTCGTAGAAATTACGCGGCCACAGCCTATGTTTGTTTCGTAGCTACTTAAACGACACCCCTAGCACTTACGTAAGTTTACCAGCGACGAGGAGTTGTACTGAAGAAGGATGGATGCAATTTTACGTAGTCGGACGGGCCCCCCCTTTCTGTTTGTTTTTATTTTGTTCTTGATAACAATACACTTTCAGTGTGATATTAGCTGTAAACAAGACTGAATCTGTGAGAACGTTGTTCTAATAAGAGATAAGCGATAATATAGTATCTGTAAATAGTTTTAATGTAAGTAGATGAATGCAAATGTATTAGAACAAATTTAAAGTCAATGGTTTTATAAATAAATATTTAAAATGTGCGTAGCCTATTCATTTAAACCTAAATATCCACAAGGTATCCACATGTTCTGTTTGCTTGTAATGTGTACCCATTACATTTCATGAGATATTTTGGTTACATGTTGCATATAACTATTGATATCCATCAAAAGTACGAACGGGGATGGATAACTAAGTACTCGATGTAAATCACATACGCAGCAGAACGGTGGTACGTGCATGTGTACTATTTATTCTTTAATGATTTAACGTCCAAACAAATTCAAAACCTTTGCGATTTTAAATTCCTGGGGGTTCTCACGTACTAACCTTGTGTTACCTATACCTAGATATAGAACCTGTGTAGCTAGTTCACTATCGTAATATGAAGATTTTAATAGGTACCTAATTTGACTAAACTGGCAAAGCCGCACTGTTTTACTGTCAGACTTGGAGATGCTAATTATTTATTTTTCCTCGGAGGAGAATGCAAACAAATCTCAAGTCCAACTTACTCCTAGTCATAATCCTTTCAATACACAATTATTGGTAGTCGATGATAACCTTTGTTTAAAAATATTCAACTGTGCGTTATCGTAGTCGCTAATAGAAACTTTCGGGATCAACACTTCTAGTGAATGTTTAGATTACGTTGTTTTTATGTCAACGATGTTTACGCTGCATCAAAGAAGTTATCATATGTGCATCATTTTTTACTTGTCACCGTTTGATTTACGAATTCGGGAAATTTTCACACGTTATCATCGTACGAAAACTCCTACCTCGACGTTACGTTTGAATTAAGAGAGGTAACCTGCCTCTAGGTTTAAATATTTGTACAATTTTAATCTCGTGGAATCTTAGGACAAACACCAGACTAAAATAAAAAGAAATATCTGAAAATATACCGCGGAGGAGTAGATAAGGCTTGAAAGTTTAAAAGCACCATGTGTTGTCTTTTTCTTGGTACTCTGAGAATGTAAACTGTGCGATTCGGTCACGTATTATTTTCGATTTTCGACATGACAAAAGCGACTTTTGTTAAGGATGGAAAAGCGGAAAAGTATGAGCTCGTTCCATCCGAAGGGGGTTGGGGTTACGTTATAACCATGGCAGTGAGTCTGACCTTTGTAAGTAAAATATTTATTAATTATATAAATTATTTTTAAAAGATATACAACGTTTATAAAATTTTCTCCCAAAAAACTCTTTATCACTTTGATAAGCTTCTATAATGCAGAGTGTAATTCAACAATAAAATTAATCTTGCGTTTAATCTTTACAACTGCAAGTACATTTATGACGTAGATATGGAAGAACATTCGGCGAACATTTATTCCGTCCTTATTCCACGATTGTAAAACCGGACCTTAATAAAACAATTAAACTTAGAAGTTACTAACTCATACTGATAAAATTCCCAAGCAACTACTTTGTTATTAACTAACTACAATCCATATTTAATGCTACATTACTTTTAACATTTATAGATTGTGACTGTAGTTCCATTGGCGGCCTTTGGTTTAGTATTCGGGGAATTTTTGGCAAGCCTAGGCGATGAAACCGGAGGTACGACGCTGGTAAATGCAATATTTAACACGGTGCTGTCTTTCACAGGTAACAAAAACGTCTTGTTGAAAATAGACGTCGAATTTGTTTTTCCTTTAGGGTTGGCGGCAAATCAGCTCTTGCAAAAGTATTCATGTAGGAAGGTGGGTCTGATGGGGGCCTTCCTTTTCTTCCTTGGTTCGTTCGGTACCATATTCGTGACCAGCCTTACGCAGATGGTTTTATCTTTTGGAGTTCTTCAAGGTAAGACTTTATGAACTTGAATGTTGTTCAAATTCATTCGATTAAAAATTATTTGATCTTCCAAAAGTGGTACAAACTCATTCACGCTCCATAGGTTCGAAGAAATAGAAAAGGGGAAAAATCCATTGAATTAGTTTGAAGCTTAAATTTAAAATTCAAATTGTTTTGAAGATGAATGAGCAGTTCGTTCCACTCAAAACCTATTCAAATTCTAACGCAGAGTGAAAGATAAGGTTCATATTTTTAGAACAAGCAAAACCAGTGTGTGTAATGATGGTGCACAAAACGAATTTTGCACCTAAAACGTGACTCTTGTGTAAATACTTATTGTCTGAGCTTTACGTAAGTGCAAGACTGGTTTGAACTTGATAGGTTTCAAATTGGATATATCTATTCAAAAAAAGTAATAATAACTTTAAATTGTATAAGTGCATAAAGCCGAACTTGTCAGCTTTGATGCTGTGCATCGTCTACAAGCCCTACTTATAGAGAAAAAAAAATTATGCAGAACTTAATTTTAGGATTAGGTTTTGGTTTAATGATGCCTTCAGTCCTGACGAGTTTCCATGGATATTTCAAGAAAAAACAAAACGTTATGATGGGTACGTCCCAAGCTATCATCGTAGCCGTCACCATAGCTTGGCCAGTAATCACCAAATGCTTAATGGAACATTATGGATTTAGAGGAACGGTAGCCATATTTTCCGCTCTCAGTTTAAATTGCTTCGTCGGAATGTGCACCTTACAACCAGCAAAGTGGCACTTCAAGAAACGCAAACTCTCTGTGCTTGAATTAGAAAAAAGTAAGTCAAGTCAGTTGTTTTCCTGTTTGAATTGGCTTCTGGTTGGAACCGCGTCACGTTGACTTCTTCTACTGCCGACTTTTCGTTCTCCGTTGCAGAAGAACTTCCTTAGGGCTGCTGCTTCTCGTTAAGTCTTGAGACTGAGTGTCAACTGAGTCTCAACGACTAACGAGAAGCAGCAGCAACGCCACCACCACCACCACCAGCATAAGCCCTGAGGAAGTTCTTCTGCAATGGAGAACGAAACGTTGCCAGTAGAACATGGACGACGGCCGCAGAAGCCTTCAAGTTAAATTCAGTGGCTTTCCTTTTTGTCTTCCTTTAAATTTACACTTGCTTCAACCAGTTCAGAATCATGACGAGAAAACCAAGCAAAACGATGGAATGGAAAAGACAGCGGTGGATGCAGAACCACTCTTAGATGACCAACGTGACGGATTTTTCCCCCTGAAAGCGAAAACCGTATCCATAGTTAGCTTGAACGGATATGCAGCTTCATCACAACAAATCGATCAAGTCGGTGACGCCTCTAACCAAAAGCTTGGACTTTGGTGGGTAGATAAACAAAAATATTAGATCTATTCCAACAACGCTTTCTAGACGGTTTCGAAACCGTCAAAAGCATGCAGTCATTAAAGTTTTTACACTTGACAATGTTGACAAAATCGATCATCATTTCGGTGGGCAACTGATTATGACGATTTCGACACGGTCAGGAAGAGATGCTATTTCTTGCTTTATTTCCTATTTTGATGTAAATTCTATTAGGCAGTCGATCGTAAAATCGTTGGATTTGACCTTGTTCAAAGACCCGAGGTACTGCAACATTTCGTTCGGATTGTCGCTGGGGATCATTTCGGATTTGGCCTTCATGTCGATCATGCCGCTCTTACTCGTGAATTACAAGTTTAATCCGTCGGAAATAACCTTGATCATGACGATATACTTCATCGCCGATTTGGTTTCGAGGATTATGCTGACCGTAATCAGCGTGCTGATAAGAGTTTGGAATAGATACGTGTTTTTGGCCGGGGCGATACTTTCGGCGGTATTCAGAACAGGTAGGCATTTTTATGAGTACGATTACGAAAAGAAAGAAAGTGCTGAATATTTAAGTCAACAATAATAAATAAATTATCGTAGACTTAATTATTTATGGTACTTGTGCAGATGACTTCAGAAAAATGAGAGATAACGCTTATAATAATGATGATGATTTTCAGTTTTTTTGATGAACGATTCTTTTCTGTGGACAGCGTCGGTAACAGCAATCCTCGGGTTCTTGAGGTGTTGGATTCAAACGCCGTTGCCTTTGGTGGTGGCCGAACAATATGGCTCCAGATTCACCACTGCGTTTTCCCTATACATGGTCGTATGTGGTGTGGTTTCTCTTACAGTAGGGTTACTCTCAGGTTAATGACTGCAACCGTAAATAGGCTTCAGGATCCAATAACGTTAATATTGTTTTAGGGTTAGTGAAGAAACTTACCAACAGTGACGAAATGGTCGTCCATCTATTGACCTTAGTGTATTTATTATGTGCGATACCATGGAGTATAGAAATAGTAGTTACGAAGCTGTGGAAGAAACAGAAAACAGAAGGTCATACTTGAATTCGTTTCAAATTGTGCAAAATTTAATTATTTCTATGAAATAAAAAGATCCATATTGTAACGTTTTTATTAAAAGTATTAATTAAAATAACATTCTGTTTAAATAAAACTATATTCAGTAACGAATTGCACAAAAATATTAATCTTAAGGACTGTTAAATAAACACTAATTTATGTCGCGCAATATTTAGTTATATGGTGCGCGGGAAGTTGTGACTCACTCCATCGTCCGACGAGGCGAGTTTTATATCTCTGTAGACTTTCTGGAATCCTCTAGACGTGGGACGTCTTCGATGGTCTCCGTGTTGTGGCCTGGCGGCGTCGTGGTCTTGACGTCTCTCCGGTCTTACGATTTCCGTATAATATTATTTTATTATTATATCTTAAGAATGTGTAAGTTAATATTTTTTTAATAAACGACGTACGTCATGGTACCTGCTCAAAAAATAGTACGTTACTAATATAATTACCAATTACTAGCGTTATAATTTATCTAAACTAAATATTTACGACCATGTATAGATGCCATAAACAATAGTAACTGATGATCTATCGAAATTTTACTTTCAGGACTGCTTTTGTACAATCTTATCGACAGATTTCGGCACGCCCCTCCCATACTTAACCCGCGCTACTATATATTAAATAGTAATTTAAAATTGTTAGACAACTTTACGCTATCATTATCAGCGATAACGTGAGGGAGGAGCGTCCGTGGACGAAACGTCGCGTGGTCGCTGGCGCCGGTGAGGATGCATGCTGCAGAAAGAAACGGACACAACCGCGTGAAGGGGATATGTTAATTGGATGATGGAAACGTTTGAAGGTGTGAAGATATAACGCCGTTTATTACAGACGCCCGCCGAATATCGAAATTAAAGGCGAAATAAAACCAAAACAGTTATTTATCGAGGCCCCGAAGTGTTGATAAGTTGCCGTGCGATATCTGATGAAATCGTAATAGGGAATCGGACTACCATTTAGATGGTGTTAGATAAGAACCTCCTCCATAAATCATATATCTCGGAGGTGTTAACAATTTACGGCGTAATACACGCAGACGCTATTAAAACAATTCCATTGTATCCCGTACGTTGATTAATTTACTATATTTTCTACTGTCTGGAGGTCCGACACTTTATAACGTTTTATAACCAGACAAAGCATAACATTTACAAAAAAATTGTTTGCCGAAATATTTGCAGACAAAATAAAAGCAAAACAATCTTCCCGAATTGTTTGTAATAATTATTAATAAGACAAATGTCAAAATCAAAATCAAGAACAAAATTGAATAATGAATTTTGATTTCCAGGCTCGTTACCAAATTCCAGAATTTCAAATCAAACGCCCATTTCCAAATTTCCATTTCACGTTTCATGTCTTCAAAAAAAAATCTAGCTTATGAAACTGTTGAAAAGTAAAGATGAAATTGCATCATTTTGTCAGTTTAGCTTTGTCTTTCTTAGTTCGAAAGTGTTTTTGTTTGTCTTTTTAGTTTTTGATTTACGGTGTCAGTCGTTTATGATTTCCCACACTCTTACCTGTCACGACAAAACAGCAACTTGAACAAAAACACATTTACATAGTAAGGACGTGGTTTTATAATTAATAATATTTGCATTTTAAATCAGACCACCGCCGGTATTTTTGCACAGCTACCGTTCGCAAAATCCATGTTCAGTTCGCTCCCGGCGCAATTAACCTCCATCAGACGTGCTTAATCTGCGTTTCAAAGGCAAAGATGATATTAATCAAAACGAATTAAGGATTTTCACCGGAGATGTTTGCACGACATTAAAATTCAATTTGTGTAATATGTATTTACTTGCTTTATAATTTGAATGTGGATGTAAATTTTTACGCCCCGAGGGGACTCGGAATTTCTACGAAAACCTGTGGGTAATTTGGGGATACTTTTAAGAACACATATTTAGACTAATTAATGAACTGCAATATACATACATAAATGTCATTTTCGTGTATTATTTAAATTTCCTGTTACTATACTATTTATCAGCTGGACAGGAATTGGCAAATGGATTTAGCTATTTGAAAGCAGAAGACTTTTAACTTTCAACTAGTAAAATGAAAGCTCATCTGATTTATCACCTTTTTCCCCGAAGAATCTCAATTTATCCTCAAAAAAACCCAATAATCACTTGCAATTCATTTACATGAAAACAGGTCGACACGTGCAAGTCAGCTTAATGGCCAAGCGATTACCGTTCGATATTTCATCAATGTGTATGTGTGCTCAATTTGTGGCAGTTCAGGAGTGGGACTAAGTGAATTTTTAATACCGAAAGCGTTTAATGCAGCAAAATAAGACGAAAGAGCCACGCCACGTTAAAATTTGAGCCGTCTTCTGTACTTATTACGGGTGCAAGTGCTGATACGGGGGGGTGTGGTCTCGTGATTGTCGGGTACTGCTGTCAGGCCGTTCGTACACATATATCATTGGGATGGAATTATGTTAATTTCGCTAATTATCTTGGTCGTCTAATTACCGACCGAGTTGTTATTAGTACCCGCCGTGTTCCAAATTACCGGGCGCATTTTGCAAATCGATGTAACGGACACGATTTGTTACAGCTTAGGATGTGGTTTAACAAAAAGTGAAACGAAATTTATTTGATTTTATAAACTAGTAACTTGTAGTTGGTCAATTTTTCCATTCTCACAAAAGCTTTCTCATGGCGTAACCTTTTTGTTTTAAATTAATGCAAATCTATGAACGCTTTTGGGTCCTTTACACGTTCGTAGATACATAATTACTTATGTTTATAAATAAATCAAAATAAGCGCAGCTCAAATTAAAATTCATTATTAATAATTTCTTTGTTTGCAACAACAATGACTGTTAGTTTGTTTAGTTGAATTTCATACAAATTGGGTTCCTGTATAGGTCTTTTCTTTATATACGTTTATCACAAAACAGTTAATAACAATTATTATTACTGTTATTGAAAAGCAAGTTCTAAATAGCCTTATTACAATCAAATTAATAATCTGTTCAGTTCCTTACCATTTTGGGCGTAAGTGAGTTAGGCCACGAACGCAAAGATAATCTCCTAATAGCAATATACTATAGAGATTATAGCAAGATGAGTGAGTTGGCTCGAAACGTTGATTTGGTATTATAGATATCCTTTGAAGTGGGGGAGCGGTGATGACAAGGGAAGAAATAAAATCCTAGTAAATGTCTAATTAGTATGTTATTGCCAGTGAGACCAGTAAGATCCAAGCAGACGTCTGTGGTGTTCTTCTAGAGTTAAAAAAAAATGCAAGGTGGTACAACGAAATCAATATTAAGTTAAAAGGGACACGAATTATTAGTGTTCAGTAATTATCAATTTTCCCTGAACGAAGTTCTGAAATAAACGGTCAATTTCGTCAATCTGCACAAAATCGTCAAGTCAATGGTCACAATCATCGACTGGAAAAATTGAATACTTACTTCACTTAGCCCTGCCTACATTAACCTTAAATATTACTATTAATACGTAGTATTAATCTATTTTTTGACTGTAACAGTTCTATAAATATGGATAATGGTGAATTATAGGTTAGCCCGTCAAGCGTCTTTTTTTAAATAACGGAAAAACAAACGAACATTTAAAACTTAAGTCAATCAAATTGATAACATTTAAGTTTGGCACAAAACAAATCAAGAAACGCACAGCATTGAAGACCGTCACTTGTTTTTTTTTTTATTTCACTTCCGATTTGATTCAAATTAAAAAAAAAACAATTGATGATTGACTCCTAACGATTAATTTGGGGGGGGGGGGGGGCTTTCGCGGTAGAAGATCGACTTTTAAAACTCGGTGAAACGAAATTAAAATTAACAAAAAACGAAAAGAAGAAGATGAAGTGCACGTCGACGTTGACCGTCAATTTCTTTTTTTTGTACTGAAAAAGCAAACGGATATCGACTTTTAAAAATTAACTCAATCAAACTAATAACATTAAAATTTGGCACAAAACAAATTAAGAAACGCGCAGGCAGCATTGATCGATTAACTTGGGGGGCTTTCGCGGTAGAAGATCGATTTTTAAAACTCGGTTAGACAAAATTAAAATTAACAAAAACATGAAAGCACGACGATGCTTACTGTTAAGTTTTTTTTTTTTTAATATCGGAAAAACAAACGAAGATCGACTTTTCAAACTTAACTCGATTAATCAAATTAATAACATTAAGATGAGATAAAAGGAGGCAAGAAACAGGCAGAATTGGGGACCCTCTTTTTTTTTAAATTTCCACTTCCGATTCAAATTGAAAAAAAATGAGACAAAACAATTGACGTTCAACTTCTAGAAAATAATTTGGGAGGGTTGGGGGGCGCTCTCACGGTCGAAGATCGACTTTTAAAAGCGATTCAAATTAACAAGAAATAAAACGAAAAAATGAAGTGCACGAAGACACCGAACGTCCGTTTTTTTAACAATGAAAAACAAACGAAAATCAAAACTTAGCTCGATAAAATTAAGAACATAAGAATGATGTAAACAAAACTTAACACAAGACGAAGCAAGAAACGCACAAAATTGAGAACCATCGTTTTTTTAAATTTCTGCTTCCGATTCAAACTGAAAAAAAAAATTGAGAGAAATCAATTGACGATCGACTTCTAGAGAGAAACTGGGATCGGGGGAGGTGCCCCGGGGGCTTTCGCGGTCGAAGATCGATTTTTAAAACTCGGTCAAACAAATTGAAAATTAACAAAAAGTGAAAACGAAAAAAAAATTAAATGGACGACGACGTCGGCCCTCAAGTTTTTTTTTTTTTTTTAAATAACGGAAAAACAATCGAAGATCGACTTTTAAAACTTAACTCGATAATATTAGGAACATTTAGGTAAATGAAATAAAAAAAATTGACACAAAACAAAGCAAGAAACGCAGGACCATCGTTTTTTTAAATTTCCAGTTTCGTTTCAAATTGAAAAAAAAATTGAGAGAAAACAATTGACGTCCGACTTCTAGAGAATAACCTGGAGCCGGGGAGGGGGGGGGGGCTTTCGCGGTTGAAGATCGACTTTTAAAACTTTGACGATCGATTTCTGGAGAATAAGTTGGGAGGAGGGGCTTTCGCCCGTTGGCGGTCGTGTTTCTTGTTTTGTTTTTTTAATAACGGAAAAACAAAGATTGATTGTTAAAACTCAATCAAATAATTAATAACATTAAAATGAAATTTAAAAAAGGCAGGCGTAAAACAAAGCAAGAAGGCGAAATTGAAGATTGTTACTATTTTTGTAATTTCCACTTACGATTATTTATATAATGATGACAAACCCAAACTAATGTTTACTGTTACTTCACCTTGCGTAAATTTAAATTGATTCGCGATCATTGCTCATTAATGTTTAGTGTCTCTTCATGCGTTTAAACCCGTGTATTCTTTTAAACTTCTCTCCCAATTTAACGTCGCTCGTATTTATAAGCTGTATTAAAAAAATTGAAACGCGTCACACGTCATGATGAATATGGAAAAACAATTTTTTGTGAAAATGCCAATTTAAATCTAATATACGTATATTTTTTTATAACTCCTAAAAAGATCTGCGATCTGCCCGGTGGGCATTGGACGTTTTTTGTGGCTAGCATGTAATATCATGTAGAGTGTTAGTCCAGTGAATGATCTTTACAATTATTCTAAATCTTAGATCTAGAGCTTATTTGTCTAATGCTGGGTTTCTCAGTCCTAGTTTAACTTTAAACTTCTGTTTATATCCATAGGAACAATTGTTTTTTATAATCGCTAAAGTTAAACTAGAACTGAGAAACCCAGCCTAAGTGATCTTAAGTCTAAACTCAGTCTAATCCGAGTCTTGTAATCAAGTCGAGTGACAGCAGATGTTTTAGCCTAAGCACTTCATTGACATCGCGCACATTTAGCTGGATGGCTAGCACATTAGGATACACTAACATCACTGCATTTCTCACTGAATCGTTGTATGGATTCCAGAGGGATGTCATGCTGAATCACTTCGTTGTGGACGATGTGATGGCACGCAATACCTTGTTCTGGAACCTTTGCAGGATGTTGCATATTCTGGCTGAATTTCGTAAGTCCAAACGGTCTTAAGAATGGACTTGTATAGTAATAACTTGTTGTCCAAGGACAATTTAGGTTTATGGCCTAAAAGCCAATACTTATGGCTTAGTTTTAGTTCTAGCTGCTTACGATTGGTGTATTTACGTTTTTTTCGAGGCATCGATTCAAATACATGCCGAGTTGACAGTTATTAACCTTCACAGGAGGACATGTTTTTCTTCGTATTGTAAATGTTTTCACGCATGGACTTGGTTTCATTAGATTTGATGCGCCATATTTTTAGCCATTGCTGAATTTTTGTAGGAAGGGTCTGGGGTGAAAGTTGAAGACTTTCCCCGTTTTTAACCCTTCTTACTTTGGCATGTAACCAAAATAAGATTGTAAAAATTTATAAGAAAAAAATAAAAGAAATCTGAAATAGAGGAGTTCTGGCTTAAGGCAGGATATATTAAAGATATGCTGAATAGTCCTGGAGGGCAATATTACATGATATGCACAAAAAAACAGATAAAATAACAGATTCATCTACCGGATAGGGGGTTCGAGGTAGATCTCAGCAGCAGTGGGGCCTTTTATTTATTTCCCTTTTCTGGGATGGGGGCTCGCTGTAACCCTTTTGAGGAAGATTCGGGAGTTGGGAGTTGGAGTTCTTGCTCCTTGCTCCCACACTTTCAACCACATCTGGTTTAGACTTAAACCGCACCCGCGCGAGTGTTACAAATTATATTTAGATTAAGTTAATAAAAAAAAAACTATAGTAGAACAAAGAGGGAATATTTAAATTTCTGAAAAGAGAACGTTTGTTTGAGACTATGGTTATACCGAGACTAAGCGGACATTAATTAATTTTTTGAAACTCTCTCTCCCCTTGGCCATTGTTTACAAATTCAAAATCTTCCCCCCTCCCTTTAATATTTCTCTTGAGAGATGCTGCGCTCTGGCGGCTAGTCGTTCAACCTTTATCGACTTATAGGATTTTAAATCACTTTAAATTGCTTTAGATTGCCTAACTTTAAGGTGTTATTGGATCTACTTTTGCTCAGCGCTTATCTTCGCACGTGGGTATCGATTCCGGTCTCACGCCTTATCGCCAATTTATTTATCTTACGGTAATCTAAATGACTCTTATCTGAGAGTGGTCTCTTATGTTGAGACTAATTTACCTCCAGGGCATGAGAAAGTTTATATTAATTTTGAAATTCCTTTGCGTATATGGTCGAAGTAAAACCGATTTTAATTTAATAATTTTGAATTTAGATTTCCGGCCGTTTACATTTTATTTAAATTTATTTGACGGTTTTTGGAGGCTGATGTTGGATTCGTGTGGGATGCTAAGACTGCTGTGTCGTCAGCGTTTGTTACAATAGTGGTAGTTCTTGTTGTCAGGAGGTCAGCTGTATATAAGAGGTATAAGATTGGACCAAGTGCGCTGCCTTGAGGAACGCCTGAGTATATTGTTGTTTAACCATAAAGTGTCTGTCTGTTAGATAACATTTCAATAGTTGAAAGTGGGGGTAAGGAAGGAGTCTCTTTAGTTCGACTTGCAATCCAGTGTGTCACACCTTGCCAAAGGCCTGAGATATATCGAGAAAAACGGCTGAACAACATCTTTTAGCATTTAGATCTCTGTTTATTTGGTTGATCAGCCTATGCACATGTTCTATTGTACCGTGCTTATTGCGGAATCCAAATTGATGTTCAGGAATTATCTTTCTTTCGTCTGTTATATTTTTGAGTCTTTTAGCATACAGCTTCTCGAATACTTTGGATAACATACATAGGTAGGAGGCTTATAGGTCGGTAGGAGGAGACATCTTCAGGCTTTTTCCCGGGTTTGAGAATCATGATAATTTGAGCCACTTTCCAATTGCTAGGGAAGTTTTTTATACGCAACATTGATGTATGACAAACCACGAACTATTAATACATCAAAATCATAAGTACAAAAATATTTTTTTACAACAGCTTTCAATCTTGAGCGCTAAAATAACATACTTAAATGTATGTAAGTTAATTAGCAAGCAAAGGAACTAATGAGGGAGACTGTAAGTGTAGTACCTAAGTATATAGGTTTTAGTTAAGCATTTACATTTTAGGAACACTAAAAGCAAAAAAAAATTTAACCCAGATCGGTCATAGACAAACCAAGAATACATTCTAACTACTTAAACCGACACGTAATTATTTAGTCGATGATGAGTAGGGGCTGCTGGGACACCTGCGATCCATTTTAAAACCGGAATGGATTGAGGGTAAGATACATAATTAATTCAGCTTACAATTAGTTAAGAATTCTAAAGCGTTCAATTAGAATATTTGATTTTTAAAGTAAGACGTTCGTCTCTGCACCGAAGCTTCGTGTGTTGCGTGTACTCAGGCGTATTTCATCGCACTTTTCGACTCGGATTCGATTTTTATCCCTCAAGGAGGGTAAATTAAAACGTATTAACGCGAGTCGAAGAAAATAAACGAGCCAGCACGGAGTTAATATCATATAATTACCGCAAACTACTTTCTGGTCTCAAAAAAATGGAGAACTTTGATTCTTAGCAATTAAAATGTATAATTATACCGAGCTCTCTGAACATGTATAGGTGGAGGGGCCCAGGCAGCGTATCATTAACCCGCACAACCGAAATTCAAGTGCGTGCGCCGTGTAGTCCAGTTTTAATTAAATATTCGACGTAATCAATCACTTAAATCACCGTACACGTTCCCCTAAGTATAGCTCGTGTCTTTCATACTTCTTATAAAACAAATAGCACGTCTCGTAATTAATAACCGTATAAATGCAGCGCAAGCGAAACTTAAAACTTTATTTTATGTAAATCGCAATTAGCTAACCGTGCGTATAAAATCGTAATGCGCTATTACTTAATTAATATATATTTTTATTGGTATGTTAAGTACAAGAACCAGCTTTAATTATGTTAAGTACGTTTACGACCGCCCGAGCGACGGCAGATCTTGAAATGGAATCCTTTTGCGTAAACGGCGTTTTATAGTTGCATTTAAAATTCATGCTTAAACTGGACGTAATTAGTTATGTAGGTATGGAGATATGAATGTCGTACACTGGATGTCATTTATGAGTTTGGCAGTAACAGATTATGCTGTCAGGAACAAATATATGAATAAAATGAATGATAGTGAATGCGCACTGATAAATACTTGCAAACGCAAGTTACTTTGAAACTATTTTTTAGTCTTTTTCATTTAATATAATAAAGCAAGTATTCGGATCTAAGTTTTGTAATACAGAAAGGAACTTATTGTTTTATCATTCATCTTTTTAATCGGTTAGGTTCCATGAGAAATTCAATATTTAAACGAACATTTGACAGCTATCAGGCAAACTATTCATGTCTTCTCTTATTTATCTGAGTTACCAACCAACACCGTTCCACAAGCACAAGTATTTCAACAAACATACACCAATTTTCCAACTTCCACGCAGCCAACCTTTAATGAGCCCAGTAGATCATATACACGTCAACCAGAAGTGTCAACACTTCAAACAATAGATAATTACTTTAAACCAACAGCGCCCAATGGATTACAATTAAATTGCTATTATCAAAACGTTCGAAGTATCAGGAATAAAATGCAGGATTTTGGTAGTGCGGTGTGTGATAACGAATATGATATTATTGGTTTAACAGAAACATGGCTAACTTCTGATATATCAAGTTCTGAACTTTTTTGTGATAATACTTATTCGGTGTTTAGAGGGGACAGAAGTATTAGGAGTAACGGTCCGTCTCGAGGTGGTGGTGCCCTACTTGCAGTCAAAAATTGCTTTGCTGTAGATTTACTAGATTTAACTGCTTTAATTCTTTGCCAACTATGGATGTCATGGGCTGTAGATGTATACTTGAATCAGATATATTGTACGTGTTTATATTATATATCCCACATTTACCTAATGTTGGTGATCTAGAATTGTTGCTCGCCTACTTTGAACAATACCACATCCATACAAATAAACTGTTAATATTAGGAGATTTTAATGTTTCAAATTTCTGTAATGATCTTATTAATGATGCACAAAGTATATTACTTCATAATTTTTTGAGCTTGATGAATATGTCTCAATTTAATTGTATTCGGAATGAACAACGGCGATTGCTTGATCTAATTCTTTCTAACGTTAATTGTAATGTTTTGCATGATACTTTACCTGTTGTCCAAGAAGATAAATTTCACCCAGCACTTAGTATCGAACTGAACCTTTCTACTGTACCTCACTCTAACTTTGAGCCTAATTTGCTATTCAAGAGCTATAATTTTCAAAAAGCAAATTTTCAAGGTTTGTATGACGCCCTACTTACTTGTGACTGGTCAATACTAGAGAGAATTAATGATATTGATGCTGTCTGTAACGAATTTTATCAGATTATATATCGAATATTGGATGTATACGTCCCATTACACAGACCAAAACAGAACAATTATCCACATTGGTTCACGCATAGCATTATTAATAATATTAAGCTAAAATCTGAATATTATAAGAAATACAGGCGGAAAATTGCCAATGTCTGTCCTATCTTTAAAGCGGATGATCCTACACAAGTTTCTAATTATCGCCCCATTTCTATTCTTTCTAATTTTGCTAAAGTATTTGAGATTGCATTGCACGCAAAAATGTATCCTTTCGTTAAGAGCCCTCATATCACCCTACCAACATGGATTTATGGAGAAGCGTTCCACTGTTACTAACATAAGTTGTTTCTCTCAATTTGTTTCAGAAGTTATGGGTAATCGTGGCCAGGTAGATGTGATTTACACCGACATTAGTAAGGCTTTTGACTGTGTCAATCACGTTATTCTTTTATCTAAGTTGTCCTTTCTTGGCTTTAGCGACTCTCTAATAAATTTCATTAGAACCTATTTAGACAATAGATTGCATTATGTGTATTAGAATGGCTATACGTCACATTACTTTGTTGCTACATCAGGGATTCCACAAGGATCCAATTTAGGACCTCTGTTCTTCACTTTATTTATCAACGATTTATGTGATACGGTTGACTGCAGAGTAGAATTGTTTGCTGATGATGCCAAATTTTTTTCTGTCATTAACTCAATTGAAGATTGCATTAGACTGCAGAATAATATTAACAAGGTCAATATTTGGTGTGTTGAAAATAAGTTACAACTTAATGCCCGTAAGTGTAAAGTCATGACTTATACCAGACGTACAATTAGAACTGATTTTGAATATAACATTGAACGGCAACCTCTTGATCGCGTTACCTTGATTAATGATTTAGGAGTGACATTTGACATTGAACTTACTTTTTCTCAACATATTTTGTCTTGTACCAATTCGGCCAACAAAATGCTTGGATTTATTATTAGGAACTGTAGATCATTTAACAATATTGAAGCTTTAAAAACTCTTTACTTTTCTCTAGTTAGATCTAGACTTGAATATTCTTCTTTAATTTGGCACCCCATTTACGATTGTCATATTAAAACAATTGAAACCATTCAGAGAAAGTTTTTAAAATACTTGTGGTTCAAGAAGTACCATATATATCCGGTCAGAGGATTTGATCATAATACGTTATTAAGAGAGTTTAATATTCCACTGCTCAATAATAGAAGGGAAGCTACGACCCTTACATTCTTGTTTAAACTATTGCATAATCGTGTAGACTGCCAATATTTGTTAGGAAAATTAAATTTTCTAGTTCCCAGAATTGCTGCCAGAAATGCACCTACTTTCTATACCTCCTTGGCTAGAACTAACATTTTGTCAAGATCGCCCTTGTTTATAATGTGTTCGACTTATAACGAAGTTTGTAATAAATGCGATATATTTCACGACAATCTTAATACTGTGCTTCGTAGTTTGAGCGAACCTGTTTAGTTTTTTTTTAGTTTTTTTAGGATTAGGGGTGGTATTGTGATTGATTTGTCATTCATGATGGGGTTTATGCCCTTCTAATCATTGTTGATTGTTCTGTGTATTATTGCTTTCTTGAGGTTTCTATTTTTATTGTTATGGCTTTCTATTCTTAAGAGTTTAGTCTTACATAGTATTAATTTACTGGTGCATCTTTGATTATTAATGCTGCCTACAGTTGCTTTTTGTAGTTTATTATTACTTTATTGTTGCTTCTATGCTGTTATGCTTGAGTTATGTTTGCCCGGTTTTTGGATTGTATTTTCTGTTGGGCAATATATTCATTATTATTATTATTATTATTATTATTATTATTATTATTATTATTATTATTATTATTATTATTATTATTAAACAATTACCACTTTGACAACTTCAAATCAGGCGTCTACAAATAGGGATGTGATGGAAGAATTCTTATGTTTTCAGAAGCGAAATAATCAGTAACTGATTACCGTGAGAAACTGATGTACATTCATTTGAACAATAGATCAATTTGGTCGCAGTTTTGCGAAGCTACTTGAGAGTCTTTCTACCTCCCCAGTACAATACAAAAATGATTTGAATTTGGCGCCGATTAACTACCTCCTTATCCCTTCCCATATCTTTCTTTTTCTTCATATAGTAAATGAGAATAAATTAATGTTATTAGCTTAAGAAATATATTAAAATGTTTCACTTAAGAAACACATATAAGTAAAATATGAAAAGGAAATTCAGAGAAACACATGAATTCTGTAAAGAGGAAAATAAATATGACGTCCCAGCAATAACTACTTGAAAGGCTGCGTGATACCACGCAAGTATAATGACAAATTTATATCTGAGTTACACGCCATAAGTTATGGTGCTTTTGCTCGACGTTCACGCAAATTTATCGCCAAATATAGAACGAGTTTCAAAAAATCTTCTTAATAATTTGATGCCCATTTTCATTTCTCCAATTGGAGTTTGCGCATGCAAGAGCACAATTTTTTTCAATCGTAAATAAAAATTAAGCACACGTGAAAAAACAGGTGCGATTTCGTTTATTACTGCATCACGTGCCCATATATAAAAGCGATGCCTGACGAATGGGTCTTTTGAACTACCGAAAGTTTAGGTCGTGATTGATATGAAGCTCGTTTCCAGATATCACATTAAAATCATACTTAAACGAAAATTAGAATTAAAGGCCAATTATACTGTGCTTAAGACATGATCCCGAGATTAATTGTGCGAGCGACCACACATGCAGGCAATGCTCACCAGAAATGCCCATGCTCTTCTCATGATCGTTAAGTCATTACTACAACAGGAGAGATTCAGTTTTTACGATAGGTATGTTTAATTGGGATCATTTATTAATGAAGTAAACGTTCGGCTTTTCTGCCTTGTAATTATGAATGCGGGGATTTAATTTTGCCGGAATAACGGTCCGCACTTTGATACGCATTGCGAATCCTGGCGCACATTATATTAATTTATCATACCCCCGCAGGAGATTTTATCCGTTTTATTACGAAACAATACCCGTGTTACGAGACCCTATCGGCTTGCAAAATCAACAATGAAGTCGGACAAATCGTAACTCTCATAATTTTCGAGACACTTATCTGATTCGTTCCGCTTCATTTACCTCGGTGGGTACGTTACTGTATGGTATCGTCAGAATTTATCGAAACTACTGTTCTTGCTGTAAATTATTACCGTAAGCTCGCTCAAGTGGATTTATCTTTCATGCCGAACTGCAAGGACCTCAAAGCTCCCGTACATGGACATAGGTACATACATTCCTTCAAACCTTTCAATCAATCAATCCAAACTGTAGTAACTGTAAAACGTTAGAAAGCGATTAATAATGAATAAGAATAAGATTATGAAGTTTTATTAAATCTAATTAAACTGTGTGAGACGTGTAGGTTCTTACTTACACATTCTTTGGACACTCTCCAGTGAACATCGTCGTGAAGTTCGTGGACGAGATATGATTATCGAGGATATCACGAGTAATCTATCTAGTACAGGTGATGACCCACGTGGACCGACAGGTGAATTCACCTGCTCTAAGGACTTGCCGGCACGAGAGAGCCACGAGGCGGCCGTTGACTGAAGCTACTGTAACGTCTGAAATAACACATCTCCAAAATTATACTCTTTAATCCGCTGTTTCGGGATGCTTTTTTCTAATTGAGGGTTCACCCGCCGTTGCAAAAACGAACGGGTTCTCTGGACTTATGATTCTAATGCGCAAAGTAATTTCGGCATTAATAGTTTTTGCCCTGCGCAGGACTCCACACTTTCATATGATTAGATGAATGAAGATAAGAGAAACTGTACCTGGTAAACGCAACTGAGACGACATTGACCACATAACGTGAGATAGATTTATAGTGAGACGTCGGAGGAATCAACAACTTTGATTTCATTTCATTTTGTGCACCATTAATCTTCAGGTTCTGTAGAGGTTTTAGTAGTTTTACTGAATGGATGCTCAAACATAATCATTACAATTATTAATATGTACATTTGTTTTTCTAACATTTCAATACTTCTTCTTTTTTTAATAATGAATACTTTTAGAACAACTAGTTGGTCAAGGAAAAATTAAATATTTTTAAGATTACACAATAATATTCTCTTTATATAATTTGTACATTTAAAACGATTGGTTCAATTTACAGACTTCTGGCAAAGTTAGTACCAACCTGACAAAAAATTATAGTATTGTCAATTTTATCTTTTCCTTTCGCAGGGTGGTACTCGGTCAAATGGCAATGCAGTTTATACGATTTGCAGCCATCTCTTTCTTTCTGCGACACGAATTAAGACTGCCATTGTACATACTGTGGAGAGCATGGAAAACGGGCTACGTCTTAAAGCCAAAATGTCCAAAGTTTAGCTATGCAGTCGTATGTACAGCCGGCGTAACAAGTCATCACATAACTAAATTTAAAGTTGGTTCTTGTGCGAGATTTATATGTCCGGTTAAAAGATTTTGTGATATCATCACATAACCTTTACAGGAAAACTCATCGTGAACATTTTCAAGCAAAAAATAACTTACGACATCCCAGATTCCCTTTTAAGTAGTAAGATTTGAATATATTCGAGGTTTACAGTTTTCAGGGAGATGAGTACGATGTCCTGTAAGCTTTCTGTATGCGTCAAGATTAATAATTAAGAATATACATTGTGAATTTTTTATGTATACTAAATAATGGGCCATACGGCAGCAGTGCATTGGCTTGATGACGATATATAAAAAGTTTGGGAGATATGCCAAAGTATAACGCTGAGTACGAATTTGCCTTTCCTGACCTTGGCAACGGAGGGCATTTCGAACACTTGCAGTATACATCGTGGTAAGTAATGACATGACAGTCGTCCAAGTCCAAAGACTCCAGCAATATGTGTCATTATGTCGAGCAGGTCAGTTTTATTATCGTTTTACAATCGAATTACCTTCGCTTTGAATCACATCTGCGTGTCAATGACGCATAGAATTTATAGATAATGAGCCATACGACAACAGTGGACTGCTGACCATATGTAAAAAACTTTTGTCCTTTAACAAAATTATTACGAAAACGGCATCGCTTGGGAGATATGCTTAAGTATAATTCTGAGTACGAACTTCCCTTCCCGGACCTACGCAACGGAGTGCATTTCGAACATTTGCTGTATACATCGCGGTAAGTAATGACATAACAATTGTCCAGGTCCAAAGACTCCAGCAATATGTGTCATTATGTTGAGCAGGTCAGTTTTATTATCGCTTTACAATCGAATTACCTTCGCTTTGAATCACATCTGCGTGCCAATGACGCATAGAATTTATAAGCAAAACAGGACCGTATTCCGTTCGTAATCTCTTCGAATATTTTCCCACAAAATTGAGCAGACATTTTCATTTACATTCGCGCACTCAATATGTATCATTATCATTATACTTATTAACACTTGCACTTCCTTATTTATGGAACAGTCTGTATACGTATTGCTGTTATTGTTGTACTCCTTAATTGGGAGCCGATAATTGTTATGATTACTGATAAATTTGAAAATTATTGTCTTCGCATAATAATAACATAAAGTATTATTTAATTTATATTGATATTATAATAATATATATATAATATTAATTTTAAAATGTCATTTCCTCCCTTGTTTGTTATAATCTGATAATCGTTCCTTTAAGCGGGTAAAATCACGTGTTTACACAGCAGCAACATTTCCTTATCGTTTAATTTAAAGGTGTGGGAATTATTTAATTTTGAAATAACCAAGATCTGGCGTGTTTGCACACATCAACCAGCCCCAATTATTTGTTCTTGAATATGTTAATTTAATATTTATTTTAAATTGGTTTAAATTGTAACAGGAAAATGAATAACTCACGAGTTTCTTCTGTGATACTCGTCTTTTTCAAAATTAAAAATCCCCGCACTTTGCACCGGTATTTACACTGAAAAACGATTGAATGTCGATGGTGGAAATTCAATACCACGTATCTACAAGCAGTCAAAATGTACAGAAGGAATAAAAACGTCTAGCATCCCTAATTTGCAAGATGCATTAATGTTCTAAGTTTGTGAAATATATAAAATGCATTTTGCTGGTATTGTTGGCAAAAACAACTACTACAGCATACTACAAAAACCGCCTAACATTTTTTTTATATATAGAAATCATAAACCAAGAACTTCCAAAAAATAAGAAATCAAACTTTAAGCAAACTAAATATTACTTCCACAAATGGGTTCCAGGTAGATAGATAGATGCATCCTAATCAATGTAAGGTAAATTATCGTAAAAATTTCAATAATTCTTGTCAACACTTTGTTTCAGTTGTTGTAAATCAAAAATTTTTTGTCTTTTTATTTTAAGTTTTTCCGAAGACAACTGATCAAAATTTCTTAATGGCGTCGGCTAATTCTTCATACGTTGTGGTAGTTTCTGTACATCAAAATCAGTTTTTATGGTCACCTTGCCATTGTCATACTTTATTGCACGAATATCACAGACGACAGTGGGATCACTTGGACGGATAGAGTCGTATACTAATTCATATTGACATCCCTGAAGAAGTTGTATTTTAAAGAAATTACTTCATACGTGAATGGTTTCTGTCGGGATTCTCTAGTGTATTTGTGGTAATCATTCGGAATTTCTATAGTCTTCTTTTTTAGTCTCTTTTCATTAACAGCACTTCATCTGTGTATGGTCTCTTACAAAGAATTTTTGAATTATAGTTACGCCGTAATAATAAGACAAACTTAGCAAGGCATTCGTCAAAACGGTATTTCTATTCTGGTCATCAGAATAAATGACAATGGGAAGTACATTATTTTTCGCTATTTTGGAGATAGTTTCGTTCTAAAAAATCGACAATCGTTGAAGCAAACGTTGATGCTTGTAGATCAACGTGTGTTTCGTCAAACCAACAGCAAGTGCTTTCCGTTGTGGTAAGATCATAACAGGCTGCAAATCCATCGTCATTACGTGGCACAACATACTCTTGGCATTCTCTTTATCCGTTATTTTTTCTTATTGGGCTCTGGCTTTGTCTTTCCTGTGCTTCTCCCAAACTGTTTGTTCAACATTTCCATATTTGAATTGCACACAAGTATCGCACTGGTCCTTTCGTGGAGAAAATAAGCTAAAATCCAATTCTCCACAGCGTTTCTTGACATCGGTGATTGATTATGATGGGTTACGCAATGCTGAGAGTATAATCTGTGTAATTCCGCAAAAGAATCAAAGCTTTGTTCAAAATACAATTTCTTAGAATCCCGTCTACAGTAGTGGCTAGGTAACTTAGGCAATTTTTCCAAAAATTTCTTCAGGAACATTTTCTCATTTTCTCTAATTGAACGACGCTTTGTTTTTGTGGAAGATTTCACAGTTCCATATTCAGACTTCGACAGCCAATTGTGAACGCACCATTCTTGTAGCCCCAGTGTTTTTAAGAACATTTTCTTACATAGAGGAACCTTCTCGTTGCTAACATTCAGTGTGTACATATAAGTGCCTAACCTTCGCGATTCGTCTTTTACAGTTTGTCTGTAAGTATTGCTTTGGACAACAAGGTTACAGACATAAATTTTCTTTTGGTCCCAAATTAAGTCTTTCCAAAAACGTTGAATATTTTTTCTCTGTCATATTGAGCGATTTTATCGCACATGCGTTTCTTTGACTTTCTAAAAAATTTTGAGGTGCATGGTGGTCCTATCTTTCTGGAATGTCTTGCAATGTCTTGGAAAGTTTTTTTTGATTCTTGAGTCTTCGGAAATCCATGTAGTCTTTTCCCTTCATACTGCTATGTTATTTTGATTTTTAAATTTATTCACCCTGTATATATATTAGGTTAAGTTATTATTTTTGTAATTATAATTGAAAATAAAATGTAAAACTACCTCGGCATGTTCCAGAACACTTAAGAGTAATTTTATTTACACAAATCACTAATCCACATTTCTGTTTGATTTTGAAAATGTCAAACGACATTTCTTCAAGGGACGCTTTCTCCCGAAACAGAGAGCTGGTTCAACCGAAAGTTCCAGGAGGTACTCCAGGATGCTCAGGAATTTTTTGACGACAAACTCAAACAACATGAGTCATGTTCCGAGACATTCAAGGTTGAATTGCCATCCTCCGAGTTCAAAACACCTGAACGAGCCGATCCTGTCATTGTGGAAGGCGTTTCAAGTTCATCTGATACGCTAGAAGAGGCAATCCGAAGCAAACCTCGAGCCTACTTCTACAAAAGGAACGGTGGAAGGCGTCGTATCCTTGTAAAACTGAAAAACCAAGTCAGGATACGCCTTTCGAAGATGGACGCTGTTCGACTTGGCCTCTTCAAGATGTAATTTGATTTTTGGGATCTGGAAAATGAGATTGATATTATTTGTGTATTAGAATTTTGAATTGTTTTCATTTTAGGATTTTTAATTTTTTTTTATTTAAGGGTACAGAGTTTTTGTGTCTCAAAAAGCATAAAAAAGGGAGAGATTTCAGTATGAATTTTCAGTTTATGTTGAGCTCCTTCAGACCAACATACTAGTAATTGAAAGTAGTGATCTGATTTTTGGACAAGTAAGAATATTCCAATTATTAATTTGATTTGATTAAGAATGCTATGTTTTAATTAATTTATTAAATTCAATTTCAATTTTGATGATTGAAATTTATCCAATTGTAAGATAACTTGACAAATTTTAATTGTGTGAAAAGTAATAAGGATCATTTATGATTTTGGCCGCATTTAACGTTTGTCTTAAGTTCTTTTACCAAGATTGTCGTAGAGTGTTTTTCTGTTGCGAATTCTTGCGTGAGTAGTGTAAAAGCTGTATCGTAAGGAAAGTACAGATTAGCGCGACCCGAGAAATCTTGATAAACTGCAATACAGATCTATCATTCACCTGTAGGAAAAGATTAAATTCTTAGAATCCATCGTGAATGATAGAATGCTGACAAATAAATTTCTTTCGATTTTGTTTCATAAAAATCAAAACCAAAAACTCACCGCAGATGAGAATTAAAGTCAAACCTAGGGTACTCTTGATAAAGGAGACTATGGTCGCATTTTTTATTAAATAATTTGTTAAAATTTTCCATCTTCCCTTCGACGAAGCAAATGACAACTTAATTCGTGACAAAACACTAATTAATGTGCATTTGCACCAACCTTCCATTTGTACCAATGATATATTTCGCGAATTCCGTATCATGTATTAATGTATAAATAAATGTTACACTTTGATCAAATTACTTTTAATAGACTAATTGTGTGAATATAACAAAATCGACTTTTACTTACCTTCATGCATTTCACGTAGCGTGACAAAAATTCATTATTAGAACAAATACACGTCAGAACCCAGTTAAACCAAAATTGTTAAAATACAATTGGCTACCCTGAGATAACAATTAAATAAACTATTAATTAAATGAAAATAGTCTTTATGTTAAATTTTTATGCGTGACTTTGTCAATAGAGTTAATAAAACTTCATTTTGAAACAATTAATAAACAATTACATAAATTCAGTTAATTCGCAAAAACACCGCAATACGTAGAAATTTATTTAATTTTCACTTATTCTCTTTTTTCGGGATTGCCGTTTCTGAAGATGAACTATGAGAATCACTTGTGGTCTGTACACTAGAATCTGATTCAACTAAAGGCTGGTTTATACAACAAGAATAAGAAATAAGGTTTAAGGCGTAACGCTTAAGATAAAAGTTAATCTTACGGGTCTGTGTGTTTGCGCTTATAAACCGAATAAGGAATAAGGTATACCGCGTAAGATAACAAAAGTTGGTTAACATTGAACTTTTAGGCCTTATTCTTAGGCGATGTCATGCGCGCATGCGTACAAAGCGTTGCACTTATTTTGTACGTTTATTTTTCACGAAATAACCGGTATACCCAACTCACGATTTTGACGATTGACAATAACAAACCTAACCACGCATGCGTGCTTTGGAGGAAAACTAAATTTTATTGGTCAGTTTTAAAACGTATCTTATTCTTATTCTGTTGAATAAACACGTACATTCTTATTCCTTAAGCTTTATCTATTAGGCGTTAGTCCTTATTTCTTATTCTTGTTGTATAAACCAGCCTTACGTCACAGTAAGAATTAACTCACCTTACCTGCGAACGTGTCGCCACTATAATGAATCCTTTGCACTTACGTGGTATTGCATCCGGTTGTTTGAACTGAACAAGGTTTTGGAGACTTTGCAATACCAAACGGAAATGTAAATGCGCGCCATAATTCGAACTAACTGATGGTGCTAAAATCACATACATATTATGAAAATATTGTAGATATAAGGTATTGAATTTCCACTATCGATGTGCTATTTGATTTTGGGCTTTGCACGCTTGCAGCATGCTTATTGTCACTTCAACAAGAATTTCCACACTTTTTCCAAATTTTCGGAATTCCATCTATCAGAATTGAATTGCTTGTTTTACAGTTTTCAAGCGATGTTCAGTCGGTGACTTGTTTCATAAAATCAAATCTTTCTTCGCATAACCCAACTTTCTAATTTCGTATCCTCAAAATTAACAGAAATTTCCCCGTTTTCCGAAGAAATTGCTCAATTAAATTAAACTTTGCCTGGACTGAAATTTCTTTCATGTCTTCGGCTCTATCAATATTTTCCACGAAGAACATATTTAACTATCAGATGCGTGACTTACTTCATCTCGTGCATGTATAATACAAGCAGTTAATTTTCACTATTCAAACGCATCCACTCTGAAAAACCTGAAACTTAATACTCATTAAATTTTATGCGTCAGTAAATCGAAGACATATTAGGAATACGTTTCAGGATCATTTCCCACGCATACGCGGAACGAAACGGCGAAATCCGCGTAACAGCTACTCGAATGCTATGCTCTCGAGAGAACTCGTTCGATGTAAATCGTGAAGACTGAAGTAGACCAGGCCATCAATCACGTAAATGAAAAAGTGGCGTTGATTAGTAATGAGTAATTCGTCTTCATTTGTGATTCGTAAAGCGTTATCCTACTCGGAAACGCGGCGCTTTTCGAATTTGGATGCGTTCGAGTTGAGTTGTTTGTTGGTTCGCTTTTGACACACGTACAAATTACGGTCGGACCTTTACGAATCGAGATCTATGTTGTTTGTCCAGCAATTTTTTAACGTCATTCCCCGGATTCATATTTATGTAGGTACGTCGGTCGTGTACGTAGTACTTTACGGAGAATTTTTAATTTCAAAGACTGTTATTAAGTGGTATTACGGCCTGCAGTTTGGGGAAAGGACTATTAGATATAAATTCTAGCTTCCAAGCTTATTGGAAGTCATTATAAAGTAGCGCTGAACGATAGAGAACTTTAGTAAATTGATAACATAATTGGTTTATAATTGGGGATGGAAGTTTGCGGTGGAATTTTTTAAAAGTGTGGGCCTCATTATGCCGCTTTAATTTGGTTTAATTATTGTTTTAAAATTCCTTAGTTATTAATGGTTTGTGGGCCAATTTTGGGTTGTAATGGAGAAAAACGAATGCAATATAAAGTTTAGCCGTGCGCGAGCTTATTATCTACAAAGTAAGTTATGGGTGATTCAAGGAGCTTAAATTACTTGGCCTTAAATCGAGCAGTAATGAAAATAACATTAATTTGGGTAATACATGACGTTTTAATAATTTCTTTATGTACATATAAAGCACGAACAAGCTCGAGACTGAAGGCAAATTGATTTACAAAAGTGAATCTATAATTAAGTTCCGAGAAGAGCGTGTACCAAAAATTGTGCTATCGCAAGAATCAAAACAAAAATGCGTCGGACGTTGACTTGATTTACGGTATAATTGCACATGTCATTGTCTCGTTATTCGACAATTTATCGAAGAATTAATATTTAGTTCCATTAATGTATTCTGAACCTTTTAATGTGTATAATTATAAAGTAGCTCAGAGATCTTTAAATTGTCAACTAAATTACAGACCACTTCGTATAACTTATATCAGTCATAACTTAAATTGCTTCATAGTGCCTTTGCGGGTCGCTTTTCGGCCGATAACTTTTATCTCTCGGACTTGTCCGCACGTCTCTTAATTGCCGAAAGAAAATTAAACGCGAGTGAAACTTCAATCATGCACTTAGTTAACAAGATCGCATTATGTAGGTCGACGGGTGAATTTTTGCATTGCAAAAAATTAATTCGCTGAGACGACCACCGTATTCACTTTCGTATGTGGCACTGATCCAGTAATTAATTTGCCGTGAAAATTGTAAGGCACCAGCTCGAAAAAGAACCTAATTGAGGCGTATCAATTATGTCGGTTTATATTTTAAGGACGGAAAAAACTGGTAAGGAAAGTTACGGAGACGTGATGAAATTCATTTCTAAAACATATGCCGGAACTAACGAGACATTGATTACATTATGAAATTGAGAATAAGGATCTTGACAACCGTTTTACTTTTACTGCTCACTTTCTTACTTGATTCCGAGAAAAACGCCAATAAAATTGTTACATGTTAAGCTAAATAAAGTCAGTACATCACTTTTGATGACCAAACCACCTCAAATTACTTGAAATATCCATTCGTATCAAAATCGTTCAAAGTAATAAATAATTTTGGTTCTATTTAAGTTCTAAAATAGTTTCTCTTCGATTTTCCATTAGCAACTACCTAATTAAATGTAGTCTAGAAAAAAAAATCTATTTTTTATTCTACGTGAACTATAATTTAAATTTCAAGGGTTGGATAAGTACAAACGAGTTTGCTGTAGACGTGTGTCTCTCTCTCTACATAATACGTTGTAAACTGAAGCTTCTATTATATAAATTGAAGCTAATCCTCAACGTGCGCCTCAAGAATTTTTATTAACAAATTTCGTTATTAGTACCACCACTCATAATTAACCCCTAATTATGCCAACCCTTAATTAGAGAGTAATGAACGAGCCTTAATCGAATTAGTATAATTACGAGCCTATTGAATCTGAAGATTTTTATAGTTTGACATTAATTAAAGGTATACCGAGTTAGTAATTAGGTATTAATAAGCCGAAGGAGAATAAGAAAACGCAGTGTAATAAATGTTACTTTAAGAGCAGCTCAAAACGATTGCGTTTGGTACAAATCAATTTCCTAAATGACCGAAATTGTTTCCATAATTTGCGTCGAAGATGAATTCTAGAATGCGAAAGGCAATTTAGATGAAAGTCCCCCCTCGACAGAACGGTTTCTGGTGGTCCTGTTCTTTTTTCGTTGGCAGCTTGCTGCCGTCTACCAGTTTAATGTATTCAAATTGACTGATAACATTAATTTTTCTTAATTTATTGCACGATCCTGACAAAAAACAAAATTTCCGTAATCGCATGAAAATAAACAAGTGGTAAAGGAGAGGACGTCATCTGAATATTAAGAGACGAATCGGCCAATAAGGCTGAGGCATTTTGGCCAGCTGTGCGCGCCCAACTTCCGTATATGAAACTTTCGATTACTAAATTTTGAATAAATACATTTGCGACATCGCTATCGTTAAAAAAATCTCGCGCGTGTTAATATAAATTATAGGCCTGTTCGTAAATAATTTTCAATAAGGGAGGATGCGCGGTTATCGAACGCTTGGCACAAGTATTTAAATTCGTTTGTGCGGAACGCAATTAATATCGTTTTTTATTAACGTTTAAATCAATTCGGTTTGATATGACTTGCAAAAATATTGTAGGGCAATCGTAAAGTATGAGAGTTCCATTTGTTTAAATCATTTTTATTGGTACGGCACCAACTGAATGGGTTTTGAAATTTATCACCGTTAGTGATGTATTAAAACGGCCGGCTTGCAAATTTTTCAGTGCAAAAGAAATTAACCGTGAGACGAATTATGATGAATAAGAAGCTCAAGTTGCACCTTCAATTTCAAACAACTGTTAAGTTACTTGTAACTTTCTTTTCAATTTCTTATTTTAATAATTACGCTACTTCTTTATTGATCTTTCTGTAAGGATGGTTATTAAACAGAGAGAAAAATAATTCTTCTCTTGCAAAAATTTTATTGAATTTCTAGGTAATTCAAATTAAAAAAGTTATGTTTGGTTACTTACTGCTTCGAATTCGATAATAAGAGTAAAGAAGAAACAGGAGGGACTTATGTTAACAATAGTCCAAAGTGGTAACTAAACATAGCCGCTGTATGTCAGCATAAAGGAGTGCTGTACTTTTCACTTAAGCTAAGACATGCCGTCCAGATTTCATAGCAAGAGTAGATAAAAAATTTGAAAAATCAGTCGGTATTACGCTTGCTGCGCCACTGACAAAACTAACCTAAAAGTCATTAACTTTTTAACCGAAATCTATAATAATCTATCAATGTATCGTTTGTAACGGGTTTTCAATTAAAAAACTTCTGGCAGTATGCTATGAAATGATAAAAACAGAAAAAGGGATGTCTTGCGTTGTCAAGTAATACAACTGACATTACAGACAGATAAATTTTTTTTGTTAAAATTTCTGTCGTAGCTGAGTTCGGCAATGCGAAGTTTTTTATCAATCACCTCAGAATCGTTCGGTAAGGAAAAGTCGAGCTTACTTTGACAGATCTGGAGCGTTCGACAAATACAGATCAGATGAAAAAGATCGCGTTCGCTCAGCTCGAAACATTTTGGAGGAGCTCTTAGATTTACGAGTAGAACTTGTCAAGTAGTTTAAGTTTATATATTTTCGTGAATTAAGAATATAATCGTTGTCTAATTATTACCAAACAATCGATTTTGTGTTAGGTAATTTGGCTGAAGTGAAAACCACAGAAATAAGGTACACAGTTATATACATAGCTGGTCTTCAAGAGAGTTTCATTGACTGTTGGAAGAAAATAGAGTATTTCAAATATGAAAATTGTCTTCAAGAAAAGAATTAATAAAATTCTGTTTATTTTCAAACCCAACTGTCAGAATCTACATGTACTCCGATTGCTCGAAATCGTTCGTCATTAATAGCGTTTTCGACTGACTGCTCTAGAGCACTCTTAGAGTATTTCCATCTTGTTTTAACCTTATGTAATAATAGAGGATGGGGATACTCTCAGAGTGCTCTGGAGCAGTCAGTCGAAAACGCTATTAGTTTGCTCATGTGGAGCACTCTGTGATCAGCTGATTAAAATCTCACTGGCTCTGCTCGAATCGCCGAGCACATTGCCGAACTCAACTCGTATTGTACGGAGAAATGATTTTCCCATTAGAGCAGACATCGTTTATGATTGAATCCTATGTTTGTAACGGAAGTAAGGTTAATGGGTCTTGAACATATTCTCTACAATGATGTCTAAAAGAATTCCACACGGAACTTCCACATGATGGAATACAAGCACTTTCAAGAAAGTCTAATTGTATGCGTGGCGCTTCTTCGAGAAACGGGAAGTTTGATCAGAAAATCAGGTACTGGAAGGCCTTGTAAAAGTACTGCAGAACCAGTTACAGAAGTTCGAGAAATAATTATAATAATAATCCGCACGTTTCAATTCCACGGTTGTTCAAGAATCGTTACCCGTTGATCCACCACAAAGGTTGCAGTTTTATAAATAATAAATACAACTTTGGGAGTATCTGAAGCGTTTTCTTTTTTGAAAAGTAAGGTTATATTTCCCTATTACTTGTGTCATATGCGTGCCAGACGTTTTCGACATCATATTTTTTCATGGCATGTTAGAGAAGTTTTTTATTTGCAAGCTCTTTATATACTAGGTAAACACATAAATTCGTTCTAAACTCGGATACAAACACAAAATCCGGCAATTATTTTACAAATACGGATGTCAACAAGCCGCCATATTGCAGAAACTTACCTACCGCAAAGTGGACTTCCGTCCAATGTAATTGCGTTCTCCCACTGCCATAGGTTCCCTCCTGTTAATTCTTAACTCGTTGGTAATAATAATAGGATTTTAAGATTCCCTTTCGTGGAAAATAATCTTATTACTGTCTTATTCTGTTTCGAATTTAGATATTAATAATTTTGAGCATTTACTGATTCATAAGCAATGTGATCATGAATCTATTATCAAATAGGTAACTTTGCGAACCTTTATAATATTTGACGAATCATTCAATACTTTGTTTGCATAAGTGGTCAAGTAAACCAACACTATTATTCTCGAATATGGAGATTAGAAACTCCTCTTAAATCTCATTAAGTAATAATAATGTTTCGTATTTTCCTGCCACAATTTATAGTTAATGCAGTTCATATTATTCATACATAAGAAATTTTAATAAGATAAGGATAATATACCAAAATTTTCTAGTGGAAGTACGTCAAAAACAAATGGTGTAATTAATTCTAAGGGCAAATTGACATTTTTGATTAATAAATACATAATGCTGTGTTATTTTGTGGATACCTACGAATTAAGTCAGGTTAGAATAATTATTTGAATTTATTTTATTTGTTTCAAACTTTTAAACTGCGTGCAGCACCTTTGTAATCCTCTAGGAAAGCAAATAAATGTTATAATAAAAGTTACGTTTCTTTTTTTGACATGGAATCGTACGCCATCCAGCGGAAATTTCATGGCCACGTTATTAGATGATTCAAACATCAACAGATGTCGGCGATTTTATTTTCACTTTATTGTTTTATCGCTCAACGCGTCATTGACAAGAACGTTGAAATTCCGAACAAATTCCTTTCCTTCTCTACTCGTTTTATTACTGACAATAATTGTTTAGTAGAAATCGTCAAGGCGCGGATGAAATCAACATGACGTAACTTGGAACGCCATCCGGTGGAACTTTCCGTAATGATTTTAGTTCAGGCGAAGGCCAATAGATGTCACTAGTTTCCTCTACCGGATGAAAATGTTTATTTTTAAAATTATTCGAATACATAATGCTGTGTTATTTTGTGGATACCTACGAATTAAGTTAGGTTAGAATAATTATTTGAATTTATTTTATTTATTTCAAACTTTTAAACTACGTGCAGCACCTTTGTAATCCTCTAGGAAATCAAATAAATGTTATAATAAAAGTTACGTTTCTTTTTTTGACATGGAATCGTACGCCATCCAGCGGAATTTTCATGGCCACGTTATTAGTTGATTTAAACATCAACAGATGTCGGCGATTTTATTTTCACTTTGTTGTTTTATCGCTCAACGCGTCATTGACAAGAACGTTAAAATTCCGAACAAATTCCTTTCCTTCTCTACTCGTTTTATTACTGACAATAATTGTTTAGTAGAAATCGTCAAGGCGCGGATGAAATCAACATGACGTAACTTGGAACGCCAACCAGTGGAACTTTCCGTAATGATTTTAATTCAGTCGAACGCCAATAGACGTCACTAGTTTCCTCTACCGGATGAAAATGATTATTTTTAAAATTATTCGAAGAAGTTTCTCTCCTTTTATCAGTATCAATTTTTTTAACATGCCATCTAGCGGACCTTTTCGTAGTTAACACCAGAAGGTCTTACTCGTTTTGTTTCCATTTTCTCTATCAAAACAAAAAGACAACTAAATTTTAAATTACCTAAGAGGCCTTTTGTTTTTTATCAGCGTAAGTTTTTTGGCAAGCCATCTAGCGGAGTTTTTTGCAACTAACACCATAGACGTCACTCAGTTTGTTCCCATTTTTTTAGCAGATGAAAAAGTAATTATATTTTAAATTGTTTAAGATGTTTCTCTTCTCTTATCAGTATCTTTTATCAGAGTGTATTTTTTGGCATGACATCTAGTGGATTTTTTCGCGGCACCAGTAGATGTCACTCGTTTTGTTTCCATTTCCTCTATCAGACGAGAAGATAATTATTTTAAGACTTCGTAGTTAACACCAGCAGCATCTTGTTGCCATTTCTTTACGAATCGAAAAGATAATTAAATTTGAAATTGTATGTAAGAAGACTTTCTTCTCTTGTCAGTGTCAATTTTCTGGTGCGCCATCTAGCGGATTTTTTTGTAACTAACGCCAGTAGATGTCGCTCACTTTGTTCCCATGTCTTTTATCAGAAGAAAAAATAATTATATTTTAAATTATTTAAGAGTATCAGTTTCTTTTATCAGAGTTAAGTTTTTGGCATGACATCTAGTGGATTTTTTCGTAGCTAGCACCGACAGATGTCACTCGTTTTGTTTCCACCTCGACGTCCGAGGGATCGCTTTCTCCAAGGACAGAGAGCTGATTCCAGAACAAGTTTAATGAAGTTCTGGAAGATGCAGGAAGCTTCCGAGCAAGGGACTGGAGTCAACTTCCGTCCACAGTAAGTGGCCCCAAGTTGGGCTCCAAAAATTATGCTACGTTATTATCTTTGCAAAATAAATTTTATTCATAATTTTAAATAAAAGCCCTAATGTTACTATGTGACAAAACATGCAAATTACCTGAAGAACAGCTGTTCAAAGGATGGCCAAGGATTTCATTGCAATCAAAACCGACTTGCAGCAAATTTCTAAATTGAGAAATTGCCATAGTCTTGTACCTCTCCAATATTGCTCCATTTATTCATATTTTTATTCTATATCTTTCCACTTCTCTGGTGGTTTGTTATAGATCTTCTTCTTGATTTAGAGTTCCCACATTCCATGTTGCTTTTCTTTGCTTACATATTTCGTTAATCCTGTAACTTTGAATTGATTGTCCTTTTTCTTTGCCAGGTCTATTCCTCCATGTTTCTAGTTGTTATATTCCACTCGTTTTTTGTCTTTCCTACTTCCAGTTTCACCTTTATTTTATTCCATTTCCATTTTATTTATTTTTGTCTTTGGAAACGTAAAGTAATTTAAAACTGTAAAAGTATTGAGTGTTACATTTTATGTCGTTGCTGGTGATATCGTAATTACATTTAGGGTCCATATTTGATTGACAAATGATTTTCAAAACATCCAGGCGAAAAATCTGCAAGTTTCCTTAGTCATTTCCGTCTCGTTTCGGTTTAATTAAGCGTTATGCAACCTTGCGGCGGAATCATTATCGAAAAAGTTTCTTGCCAATCCTTTTTTGCCGGCTTATCGTGAAGGCAGTGCGTGTGTGATGACGTCACAGCACCTGCTGATATAAATATTGGACCTCACGCTTAATTGTAAATATATAAGGCTGAACGGTCCAATTTGATATTCCGACCTGTCCTTCTGTGTTTCTTCCTTGCAGCAGGTGCCGGTCGAGCTCGCACATCCTAAACTACAAAATTAAAAAAGTCCTATAGATTACCGCCCGCTACCAAGCACCTGTAAACGCGTGTGATTGTTCTTGAAACATTCCTGAAAGTATCACAGGATCGTTTTCGACTCACATGAATTATCGGTTGGAAAACGAAATTTATTATTCATAAACTCCGTGAACATTATCCAGCCTATTAATTGACTCTAAAAACACGTGTGTTTTGAATATTTAATTGGGATTTCTGGTGCTCGGCTTCCTAGGGAGAATGAATTGCTTCATGCATTTATGTACATACGTGAAATTAATCTTCCAATATACTGAAACAAATTAGAGCAGTCTCACTCAGACTATTACGTAAATTAATTAGTTTTTCTTACTTTACAATTCTGATTGAAAAAATTACTTCACTTTTAAAAGCGTCCTTTTGAATCGTATATAAATCATACTCGAGTAACTATCAAGTGTTATTTATTTTTGGACCCAAAACCCTCTTGCTATAAAAATTTAGTTAACTTCAACAAATGATTCTAGATATTAAAAACTATTTTAAAAATAAACCACTATAACATAATAAATTGTCAAAATAAATCATAATCTTTGAACGTCGACTGGCTGTCTTATTGTTTTTTAAACTCAATGGTTAATATTTTTCGATGAAGCTTTCACGAAATTTATTTTGCTCATGCGGATGTAGGGCACTCTAATAACTTGTTTTAATATGTATTTTTGCCGATATTAATTGATCGTATATTCGCATTATGGTTGTCCATAGGCAATTCGTATCTAAAATTGATCATATTATATTTTATAAGCAACGTTTTATTTCACGTTAACTTACTGCCAATTCTCCAGACAGTGAACCGTTACGCATAAAAATCGAACGCATACCGACGTCGAAATGAGAAGAAAAAAAAAACTTAATGACGATCAAGCAAGGCACGAGCAATGATGCCCCCATGATAATTAAAATAAACTCAAGCAAGAACAGAACTACTATGCAAATTTAAAGGCATTGTAAATTGCACGCTAACGCTTGGATATTAACCCAACACAAAGTCGACTTAGGGGCCTGTGTTTATTTAGCGTTCTTGTTAGCAAATTATTATGCCGAGATAGTTTAGTACGCATTATTGTAAGCGTTCCAAACCAGAGGCTATACTTAAGTTTGAACGAGATTAGAACCTGGGAAAAAGCGTTTGTTTTGAGGAGGGGCAAAATTTGCATATCATTGTAAATATTACATTCATAAGGTTAACCTGCATATTTTGGCGAAATTCGTGCCTATATGAAGAACATTAATAATACATAACATGGAAGAACGTTTATCTAATCCTTTTATAATATACTCAGTGGTATTCAAGTTGAAAATTACTGATTATATATTACGCTAAAAATAATTGTATATTTTTCAATGACTTTTAATTTATCATTTAGTTTTCAGATTATTCGCGAAAGATCTACACGAGCGGGAGATTTGATTATAATTATGACTAGAATATTCGAGAGCATTCCTGGAACCTCTATAAAAGTAGAATCGGGCCGCACACAATAATTTAGTATGAAATACAATGATGTGTAATTGTCTAAATAAATGTGACGTGTTAGAATTAAGTCACTAAGCTCGAATATCACCGAGACACATTCATCATATTTCCAGGAAGTCTCGCATATTCTACGAGCATTAGTTAATCAATGGGGGTTTTAAAGAATCAAGGAAGAAATTTAAAGTTGATCGGCGGCAGGGTGCGTCCTTGGGATGCACCTGTACATGCCGACACATACACCTGTAGTTGCACCCCTCTTCGCCCTGAAGACTTTCGTGGGCCTCCGGACACTCCGCGGCGCGTGGCCAGTCTAAAAGATTATACTTTTTGAGTTTATTTTTTTTCGTGCACGAACGCCATACAAAGTGTAAATTGAGATGCACGTAATAAAAAATTACTATACTCGATACAACTTCGAGCTATACTGTGTATAATAATAATTAATTAATTAACGACTTCGTTTACGCGATGTTGATATCTTACTGTGTCTAATGGTATTTCGTTGTTGAACCACTTAGGTGGTTAAGTCGAAGCGTTTATTTTGGTTTGCAAAATATTCACAGTAATTTTAATTAACTTGTACTCTTTCTATCTTATTTATTTACAAAAGAAACTATTAATAAAAAGGGACTGCCTAGAATAGTTCCAAAATAAAAAAAAAAACAGTGCACGCAAACTAATTCTTGCCGTCAACAAATCTGATAGCAAAATGGTAATTATACAGCAATTTTCGATTTTATTCACCCCACATACAACGATTTTTTAACTTTCAGTAGTAAATATTTAATAGAGGCACGGCATTTACATGAAAGTCGTCCGTTTTTTCATGTAGGGCAGCAGCCCTATTTAAAGACAATGCGTTCCGAATAAAAAATCCTTACACTAAGGGTTGAATTTTAAGGAAATCCCGATGCACCTGCTCGCATCTTTTACTGCTGCTGTCCCCCCCCAGTCTGAATTTTGTTATGAAAGTTGATAAACCAAACAAACTCGTGCGGTATTATAAAATGATAAACAATTTCAATTTTTACATGCGAAGAACGGGTTCCCAAATTATATACTCATACGTGCGCGTGTAATGAAAAGAGCAATTATTACCGCGCATCTACAAGAAAATTAAAGTTACAAGTTCATTTTTAATGGACTTATTATATTTCAGAGTCTCGAATGTTGCTCACAATTAATTTTGACGGGCAGTCGCCGTACGACGTTATTATATTACAAGCAATTATTTTAAAACTTTATTAACGAACGAATTCGAAATCAGTAGTACCGAAACAAATTGGTAACGATAAATATTAAAATTAATTTTCCCTAGTTGACATTAGCGACTGAAAACCGTCTGTATATTGGAAGTCGCTGTGCCCAAGAAAATATTTACAAATTATGTACCACGGCGGTGTCTTGTAAAAACATAATAAATGTAACCGCAGTTGATGATCAAAACTTTAAAGACCTCCGATGTTTCGCGATAATTTAGTGTCTTCTTTATCGTGTACCTCGTGTGACCTCCTACGCCGCTGATACTTATGCGTTTTGTCTGGGTAAAGAGTTAATGTCATTAAGCTTAAAGCAAGCGACGATGCTCGACGAAGTAATAGATTGCTGGGATTCGCGGAATTGCCGATGTTACTTATTAGTACAAACTGCAACAACGACCCTGCTCAGTTGAGACAAAACAATTTAAGTAATAATGATCAGAATGAATAATGTCGCTGCTGTGCAAAGTTATTTTATTTTATTCCAATTATTTCAGATATTTCTTTATGATACAATGTTGTTAATAATATACTAAATTATTTGAATAAGAGGATAACAAAGAATAAGAGGATAACAAAGCCCAAAGTTAAAGGTTGCAAATAAATTCTAAGCATAAAAAGCCGAAATTCTTAAAATTTAATTTGTCGTCTTCACTCTTCTTAATCTGTCGTGATTCGTAAGATATGAAGACTATATGCTAACTCTAAGATCTGAGTTTGAATTTGGACTAGTGGCGAATATTGAAGACAACTATCAATGCGAAGTTCAATAATGTTGACAAGATTGTAAAAGCTGTAGTAGTGCTGCATAATTATTGCCAGATTGTAGTGCCAGTAGTGCTTTGTATGAAATAAGAATTATGTTATGTAATTATTTTGTTTCCGACACTGAGCAAGTTGCTTGGCAAAATGAAGTAATTGACAAAATCTGAATTTCTAAATATATTTTTAATAAAATTTGTTATAAGTGTTTATATAAAATAGAAATAAATAAAAAGTTTTTCTTTTAACATACAACGACCGTTTTAGTCGTTTCCCTCTTGTGAATCTATCTCTCAGATATTTCCACAAACGCATACAGTCATTTACTACAAAATAGCGTTTGTCATCAAAAGAAGTCAAAGATTGATATTAACAAAAATAAATTACCACTCACTCATGTTTACTTTTTTAGATATCTCCTCTCCTCCCAAGCTTGCTGTTTTTTAAAATTATTTTTATAATCTTTATTACTTAAATCATACATTAGCTAATAGTTTTGTATTACTTCTAGTGGCCGATATATCAATCACAAGTTAACTTTAAGTATCAGTTTACTCCCATAATAACAATTATTCCTATGGGAATAAACTAAAGGTTAAAGTTAACTTGTGATTGAAAAACTGGCCCTTAGGAGTAATCCAGGATCCGGAGCAGATTCTGCAAAATTTTTAAATACATATACATATACTTCAATAACAAAATATGTATGTTATTTATAATAATTTAAAATACCTGCATCCTCCAGACCGAAAAGATCATTTCGAGTTTGTGCTTCCTCTGCAGACATTATAATAATAGTAATTTAAATTCACAGAACCCCGATGTAAACACACAATATAAGCTCTATTTTAAGACCAATGTCTATTGAAATGACACATGATTTTTATTTTATATTTGATTGGTTAGTTTCTGAACTACAAACGTCAAAAGATGAAAGTTATAGCGTTTTCGACTGACTGCTCTAGAGCACTCTCAGAGTATCTTCATCTTGCTTTATCCTCGTATAATAACAAGGGATGGAGATACCCTTAAATGTGCTCTGGAGCAGTCAGTCGAAAACACTATAGGCCCTAGGAAGCTAGCTGGTGGCGCTGCCTGGTGGTGGTTGCGACAAAGATTGTAGGACGCGACTTGAAACCGTTATATTCATTTATATAACATTGTTCACGACCTATTTAGACTCTAGAGGGCCATGCTTTTTTTTCGTCAAGTTACGTACATGGATTTTGATAGAACTCAAAATGTGACAAATGTAAAATTCTGACACTTTAACGTCAGTCCCATCGACTATATTGCTTCTTATACTCTACGTTGGCATGAAGAAAGTAAAATAATAGCATTAAAACAAATAAATTACTTGTGACTTTGTAATACTAAGTCAAAATGCTCAAAATCATCAATATTTTTTGGTGTCAGTTTTCAAAAATATAACCATCAAATTAAAATGGAACATATTCACTTGGAGGTACCAACAAAAGTGTCACCCTAACATGGCCTACTCTGAGTCTAAAAAGATCGTGAATGGATTATATCATTTCGAAGAAGATTTGAATGTATTTGCTAGTATTTTCTCGATTTGAGACGACTTGTCAAAAGCAGAGATAACAGTGACAATACTGACAGACAGTCAACTGACAGCAGTGTTGCGAACCCTGTTGCCACCTTTCCAGGCGGTTCAAGACGATTCTACATAGTCTTGTTACATTGGCCGCTAGTGGCGCTCGTGACGCTGTTTGCTACCCGTTTGCTATTAGTTATCTTGCAGCGTCACGAAACTGCCAACAACAGCGCCAATTGAGTTTATAAACGATTCTAACCGTTTACAATAGTTTAATTTTGAACGGCAGCCGCAACAATTAACTGCAAGGTCAGCGCAAAGTATAAAATCCACCTTAAGTAATCTAACATTTGCACAAGGAAATTAGAGCGCCACCAACGCAAGAAATCACAGCTGCTTGTAACAGTTAGACAAAGCTTCCAGAACGGAAAACGAAGATAGACAACTACATAAAACGGTCTTGCCGTACACGGAATCACCAGTATGAGTCATTGGAAAAGCATGTCTTGGAGCCCCTCTATATAAAAGAAATGAACGGGTTTTTTTTTATTTTTGAGTACTAATCAAAGTAGGCACATTGTATGGGAAACAAAAAACAGCAATGACGTTTGACGGGTGATTTATTGTTAATTGTTGAAGAACAGGGTCAGTTTTGTTGCATTTGTAGTCAAACGATTTTCGTGATTATCTCGTGTTATAATGCCGGGCCATGAAATTTCCGTCTTCAATAGAACAAGAAGCACTGCATGATGCTGGACATTCAAATCATCAGATATCCTTGATGTTAAATATCCCTAGAGCATCTGTTGTACGCATAGTGCATAGATATGCAGAAAGTGGTTCTGTGGAAAGAAGACCACGTTCTGGGCGTCCTCGAGTGTCTAATGAAAGGGAGGATCGTTACTTGGTTCAATATACCCGGAGGCATCGAAATGCTTCAGCTCCAGCCCTTAGAGCTCACCAAGGTACGTTTCGTAGTGTTATTTCAACCTCTACTATTCGAAGAAGACTTCATAGTGCGAATTTACGTGCTAGAAAACCTTTAATAGTACCCACTCTACTTGCACGACACCGAGCTGCCCGTTTCCACTGGCCGCAGGAGCATAGGGGATGGCTTTTACGGCATTGGCGATGGGTCTTATTTACCGATGAGACCAGAATTGGATTGGTGAGTGATGATCATAGGCAACGGGTCTGGAGGGCACCGGGTCGTCAAGAACGATTAAATTTGCCTCGTGAAGTTGCTCCTTACGAAGGGGGTACAGTCATGTTTTGGGGTGGTATAATGTTCAACCGTCGTACCGCGCTAATTCCCATACAACAGAACATGACAAGTGCAGTTTACATTGAAAACGTTATTAGGCCCATTATCTATCCATTATGCAATGAACTGGGTGAAAATTTCATCTTTATGGATGATAATGCCAGACCACATCGTGCAATAAGGGTCCGGGAGGCACTGGACGAAGGACATATCACCAGATTGGATTGGCCAGCACAATCCCCCGATATGAACCCAATAGAACATATGTGGGATTTTGTTGCTAGATCCATTCGCAATCAGATTAACCCACCCCACACCGCGGAAGAATTAAGCATAGCGGCTATAGAGGAATGGAACAATATTCCGCAAGAAATCATAAATTCATTGATTACTTCAATGCATAGGCGTGTCAATGCGTTAGTAAGAAGCAGAGGAGGGCACACTGACTATTAAATATTGTTTGTGTAACTCATTCTTTTGTTTCCATATCTTTTCCTGTTTATTAAATTTTTTAAAAGTTTTTCTTTTTGCCTCTTCTGTTAATGCCTTCGTTGATCAACAATTATCATTATCAAATTTTCATCTGAAAAAACATGTTTTCAATAACATATTTTTATTTTTGTTAATAACACACTATTATCATAATCTTTTGGGGGTCCAAGACTTTTGATGTTGTGTGTATTTGACAAACTGATATGTAATCCATTAGAGTGTCATTCTAGTCAGAGGAAAGTGGAATGTCTTCAGATTATGTCGTGCAACGGCCACTGACTACGAATTTAATTACAACACAGTTATCCTTTTCTTAAAATCCACGGTAACAAATAAATAAAAAGCGAAGAAGAAAATGGCACGAAATGTGTTCGGTAATATGGGCAGTATGGTTGTAGTGAATAGACAGAAAGAAAACCATTTTTTCAGCAGAACTTTGCTGGTTAATTTCATGTCGTTAGCGACACGACGAAGCCAAGAAGCTGAAGCAATGAGAAAATAAGTTCTATTTTTTCGCATTCCCGCCTAAAAATAAATCTAGTACTATTTCGTTCTGTCTAGTACGATTTGTTAACAGCTCTAGTACATTCGTGAAAATTAAAGTAGCAACAGCTTACAGCTAGTAGTCGTATGGTCGGACACATCATCCAAAATCCGAATGCGTAATTAGCATCCAGAAGAATGCCCTAGTGTGTGATCAAACTCAAACGAAAGATCCGTCCGTCTCTCTGTATCTAGTACCATGATTTGGGTGAGAAAACATTAATTTATTTGCCAATTAGTTATGTCATTAGGATCTAACAACTGCTTGAAATGATTTACAAACTGCTGATTCTACACGTTACAAAATTATTTTGAATTTGCTTCGCATTGTCTTGTACGATATCATTCTAAAGCAACCTTTGTGAATAAGTAAATTTTGGTAAAAGAGTGAGGAGAAGAAGTGGAAATTGTGGATTATTAATAAGAGAATTAATTAATTAAGAGAGAGATTAATTATAATTTCCAGCACATTAGAAATGCACGGAATCACCAGTATGAGTCATTGGAAAAGCACGATTCATCTTTTAGGACGATTTTCCGATGGCTGGTACGTCAATAAAGACTTTTAATAAACCGAACCCTGTATATACTTGACAAACTGACTTGTTATGAATTAGAGTGTCATTTTAGTCAGAGGAAAGTCTTCTCTTATAGTGTAGTGTAAATTATGTAAGTTATTACATTATTGTAGTTATTATTGAGTTCTTTGGTAATTCCACAAATCATAACTAGTCAATATGTTTACGATTAAGATTAGAATAAAGTAGGTACTGTAACTTCAGATGATAAACTAGTTCTTTTTTGTTTCTATTGCTTTAAATAAAATCGACTGACTCTCAGGTGTACCTATTTGATTATTATTCTTCGGCAGCCGAGTCTCTCTCTAATGAAAGACAGAATAAATGACCACTATATTTTTTTGTGTTTAGATTAACGGTTCTCCGAACATATTATTAATTACGATTAATTATAAAAGGTGAAGTACTAAGGCGTTCAAAAATAAAATTCTTATTATACGAGCGTGTATCACGTCAGGAAAGAAGAGCCCGCCGTAATTAATTCCAATAAGCAGGAAGCAGTTGGTACTAATCTGTGATACAACTAATGCGTCCGTTATCACGAGATAAAACCATTATTCCAACGAAACCCATAACCCGGGCAATAAAATAAATCTGGGCGTAAGGTACGCAAGAGGACCGACGCGAATTATACGAGCGTCGATAAAGTAAGTTTTATATACGGGTTGGAAGTATGGATCGAATCTGTAAAGAGCCCGGCCGCGTAATGAGGCGTCATTAAAGAAAAATAAATATTAAATATGTCTTAATTGCGTTATTTTTTTGTATTGGGGAACGCCCCCTGAAAACTAGAGTAGCAGGTGAAATGAAACGAAACATTAAGAACCGAATCAGAGCGATCGGTAAGTTAGATTGAACGTAAGGTCTCATTGAACGTACGCTCCCGCTATGTAATATTAATTACTGGAGTTAATTATCGCAATGAATATCTTTTTTTATGGGCCTTAAAAAGTGGCACATAAAAATTTAAGCCGCGGTACTTATACGTAATACCATTTTAATGCCTACCAGTTTGAGGAGACGGTCCCGATGTATCGAATAACAATAAAAATGTAAGTGAGTCTGTTTATTTTTAATTTATCTTTACATTAAAACGCCCCTATTAAAATATGGTCGTCGTAAAAAATTCAAATTTTATCGCGACGGGGCCGATTGTTGCCTAAACGAACTTTTGAAAACTTTATTAAAAGCTGACGTTTCGGCAGAAATTTGTGGCTTTATAAAACCTATTACGAAACATCGGAGTATTAATGAAGTTTGCGCTTGAATGTCTTAAATGGTGTTTCTTGTCCACTAAGGTTTCAGTTTATGTTCGAAATTTATAGTTTCAATCGCGTTTTAATCATCTGTAAAAAAAGAAACTTTAAACAAATTTTAAATAAACGGGACAATACTTTAAACATTGAGACAAAAGATGATTTTGAGTCACAACAAGCTTCACTCATTTAGATAACGAACATTGTTGAGCACTGGTGTTAATTCATTAATGTTCTTGAAGATTTTCCAAAAAAAGAATGGGCCAAGGTTCTGAACAATGTTCAAGTCTTTGAACAAAGAAACAAAAGTTGTTTTTGAGAGTCACTTACCTGAATAGTGAACCCTGTTGAGCATTGACGACAATTCTTTAATGTTCTTAAAGATTTTCCAAAAAATGAACGGGACGAGACTCTGAACGATGTTCGGAATTCCCGTCAGAGTTTTAATAATCTCGTTACCTACTTATCTAGGTAATGAACATTGTTGAGTACCGGCGTTAACTCATTAATGTTCTTAAAGATTTTCCATTAAATAAACAAGGGTAAAGTTCTGAACACTATTCAGAACTATCACCAGAGTCTTACTGAACAGTTTCCATTCATTTAGTTCAGAAACAATTGCTGTTAGACTTCCCTTATTTAGGTAATGAACATTGTTGACTATTGACGTAAACTCAATTAATATTCTTAAAGATTTTCCGAGAAGTAAACAAGACTCTGAAGGGTCTGATGAACGATGAGACAGAAGATCCTTTTGAGAGCTACAACAACTTACTTAATTAATAGTAATTACGGTTAATAGATGCTTCACTCTTCAATCTTCATTTATTTGGGTTTTGAACATTGTCGGGTACCCATCAATGTTCTAGAAGGCCATAAATTACCATCCAAAGAGGAAGAGACGAAAGTCTCTCTTCGAAAGTGGACAAAACTGTTAAAGTACTTTAATATTCGTGTAGAGGGCATACGGAGAAAAAAAATTCTTTTAATAAATCGGTCCCAACATTGCTCATCTTCGCCTGGGGGATTATTCAAAGCTCCTCCGAAGTTTCGTATCAAATTTGAAAGTTGTCGTTCCAAGAAGAAGAACGCGGCAAGATTTTGGACAATGTGAAGAGCTTTCCATGTATCTTACAGACCAGAAGATCACTTTCCAGGAAATGGAATGACTTCTTTTGCAACAAAGATCATTGGTAGTCCCAAATCTCTCACTAGGCCATCCACTTCACCTTGAACTGTGAAGTGTGGTCCAAGAAAGGAGGATGGAACATTTCACTATCTTAATTTCCCCTATCAGATCACCTTTCAAGAAGAAGAATAAGTAAGAAGCTGCTTCGAATTGCAGGAGTCTACACTTCCGTTGCAAACAAAAATCATTAATGACCTCGGTACTCCTAAGTCGTGAACTATGCCATCTGCTTCATCTTGAGCTGTGAAGTATAGGCCTACAAAGGAGGATGGAAGACATTCCGAATAATTTAATGATGATGGGTCAATTTCATTACCTCAATCTGCCCCAAAAGTTCTCCTCCCAGGAAGAGGAATAAGACAAGATTTTTTTAAACTGTCTCGAAGGGCAGGAATATTGACTTCCGCTGCAATGCTCTTGGAAGTCCCAAATCTCTCACTAGGTCATCCACTTCACCTTGAACTGTGAAGTACGGTCCAAGAAAGACGGACCTTGACTTCCGTTTCAAGCAAAAATCCTTAATGTCCTTGGTACTCCCAAGTCGTTAACTAGGTCATCCAACACAGGAGGATGGAAGATATTCTGAATCATTTGATGATTTTGTTACCTTAATCTCCCCCAAAAGTTTTCCTTCCAGTTGCAGGAATATTGACTTCTCTTGCAAGAAAGATCTTTAATGATCTTGATACTCCCAAGTTCTCGACTAGATCATTCGCTTCATCTCAACTTGTAAGATGTAGTTGAGGAAAGAAGGATGGAAGAAACTTTGGATCATTAGACTCTTGCAAATATGTAACTAGCAATTCTTTTCCATGAAGAGCTTATGGTATGGTCGTCTTCCATTTTAATTTTTCGTAGTTTCAAATCGTGAGTCTTTGCGTCCTTTCGTTTTGCTAAAATGAGAAACACCGCCGCTTGATTCCATCCCAATTGAACACCTGTCGTATTTATAAACCGTTTTAAAGAAAAGCTGTAATACGTTATACAAGGATGAATATGGAACAACAATTTTTTGTGACAACCCGAATAAAATCTTGATATAAAAATTTAAAAAGCTTTCTTTACTGCTCAAGAGATGGCGCCTCACAGCGTTCCCGACAAATTTAAACTATTTTTATAGAAGTATTACCGCCAATTATAAACTACGTAAATATTCTGGCAATTATTGTCGTGGAAGATATAGACGCTTTCTTTGCTGATTAACAGATGGCGCTTCTCAGTGTTCTAGCCTTATTCCCGCCAAATATAAATTATTTTCACAGAAATATTCTCCCCAACTATAAATTATTTTACGTAAATAATCCGGCAAATGTCAGTGTAGAAGTGATTTTATACAAGTCACGAATCCGCAAATGAAGAAAAAAACTTTCCTTTATTAATCAACAGATGGCGCCTCACATGTTTCTCGTCAAATATAAATTATTTTTACGGAAATATTCGTACTTTCTTAACAAATCCAACATTTTTTGAAACCGTCTCGTTGTCTCTGGTTTTTTTAGAATTGATGGAAAGATGGTACAAGTTAATCAACCTTTGCCTCTCGTCAAGAGATTGTGCTTCTTAGCGTAACCGTGTATTTTGCTTGACTCCACTCCAATTTAACGCCGATCGTATTTATAAACTGTCTTAAAGAAACTGTAACGCATCATACAATCATGAATAGGGAACAACAATTTTTTGTGACAAAGCGAATTTTGTTATAAAAATGACTTTCTTATTCTTAATCTCACATATTCGTGCTTGACCTTAAAAGAATCACCGTGTATTTCAGATTTTAGTTGTTAAACAAATGAAACCGTACCAATTTTCAAACTTTAAAACCAAGATACATTGCAATATCATATTACTGAAGATATAAACGTACAGTGAAACATGATGAGTCATACACAGAGCTTAACTGGGTCCGACTATAATTAAAATATTTGACTGTGTAAAAAAGAAATTCCTATACATGTAGGTAAGACAAAAAAAATATGTAACTATAATAATAATAACGTTATTAAAGTACTGTTACATATTTCAGTTAGCTTAATGTAAGACGTTTTATTTGTCATGTTAAGTTCTGACAAATTACAAATTCACTAAGTACACACCTGATTGCGTTGATTTAATTTAAAAGATATTAACTTGATCGTTATCAGCTCGAGAGCAGCTAAAAACAAACAAAACTGCCACTCTCGTCCTCTTTACGCATGCAAGACAGACGAAAGGCCTTAATGTATGTTCGAACGCCGCGTTTAAAACGTATTTAATAACGAAATCATTTTTGCCGACAACACGTGCACGCACGGGAATAACGAGAAACGTCCGAATATTAATTAAAAAAAACGACGCGATTTTATTATTACGTCGGAGAAAAATTAAGACCGCACGTTCGCCTCGAAATATCGAACGTGAAGATTAATCTGCGGGCCTAATTAATTTTTTTGCAAAAGTGCAATTTCAAAATGAACAATTGGCCGAAATTTCCTCGCCGACGACATGATTTATTAAGCAAACAGACAGCGGTTAACTGTAAATTTCGACGTTGATTTCCGCGAAAACAAATTAATTAAAATAATTATTTCATTTCGCCTTCGCCCAACAGCCCGTTTTCTTCTTCTGCGTCTAAACGAACGAGTCCTTACGATTATTCGGACTTCGGGCGGTATTTTAATCATTCCACGGACAACCCTTAACTATAGTCATTACACCCCCATTGCCATCCATCACGAGACACAAAGTATAACCCGGAGAAATTATTTATTTAAAATGCCCAATCGGTGGAATAAACGTGGTAAAAGTTAATTTGTATTTTCTCACATCCCGAGGGACAAATACGTCACTATTCACAATATATGGATTCATAAAGGCGGGGTTTTAAAAACGGATTTGGATACTCAACCATCATCTTTCTTAAGAGAAATAAATATTATGTATAAATTACACACATTAAATTCAATGACATTGTTAGATAAAGTTTTGAATTCTCTGTTTTGGGCTTGAATTAATGATGTCATTAAGCACACATACGTTTTCCTCGGGGCCGTAATCATTTATAAAATAATCTGAATCTCTCTGGCCTTTAATTATGTTCTTAAAATTACAAATAAGAACACGAAATGCATATCTTCATAAATTGCAGCGACATGAAAATTTAATCATTTCAATTACCCGTATAAGTCGCGAAACGAAAAAGAAAGTAAAAAGAATCCTTTTCCACCGACGTCTTTCGTCAAGTTTAAGAACAATTATGTTAAAAACGACGTGGTTACTACATTCGTTAAAATAGCCGGCGTGGTTAAAAGATCGAAACTCTGACTGTATACGTATAGCGTTCGTGGAGGGATAATTAAAGGAAACCTAAAGATACTATAATAACGCGACCCAGACTAATATATCAAAACTAGGTCAGGCTAAATAAGATTAAGCCTTAGGTGCGGGTGTACTGGGGTGGTTATGCAAAATGAATACATATATCTTGGTGAGTTGTGGAGATTTTAATGAGAGGTGAGAAGACAGCGAGGGTGGTTCACGCCTGAGGTCGTCGCTAACGAGGGGCTGAAAGGGTTAATTATGGCCACACGTAGGTGGCGGTACTTACTTTTGTTTTCGTATTCTATGGAATACTGTGATTTTATTTTAATATGAAACATTGCTGATCATATTACTATGGAAACTAATTCCAATTTTTAGATAACATAAAAAACTCCCCTGGTATCTGAAAAATAATGAAAATAAAGGTATGAATACTGAAGAAGCTGAGAAATGATCAAAACTGTATTCCCTCTTTCGCACGCCCGCACGTAAAGAGCCAATTGTCCCCATAATGCTAATAGATGTCGTAGCGAACATCGCCTGGTGCTTATGGTTTATTTAGGGAATAAATTTCCAAAGGTGAATTAATGTTACCATTTATAAAACGTCTCCATTGCACAAACGCGCACCGAAATCCTTAGCACCGCCGTCTTGTAACCGATTATGCGTGTTCCTTTTGCCTTAAACGCGGTACGTGATGGCGATACCAGTTACAAACGTTTATATTTAATAAATTATTGCACATATTATGCCGTAAATATCGACCCGGCGAAGCAAGTTTGCGGCGAATAAGTTTTAGCCGAGAAAGTTTTACTTATTTATATACTAGGGCTTCTTATTTTGGCGATAATTTGTACTGTAAAATGACTCATCAATTTTAAGAAAGTTGATGTACAAAATACGAGTTCGCCCGTGGTAATAAGTAATAAGCCCAGCTTTTACATAAGATTATTAATTTAAGTATAAGAAGAAACACCTGCAGTTTTTTCTGCAAAAAAAAGTGTTTGAGTACTACTAGATTATATGCATATTTGATGTTATATAATACGGAGTTCCGGTTATGCCTGTGCAGACTGCTTTAGATATTCATTAAGTGAAGCAACTTAAATACAGTTAATTGTTTCAAAACTGTGCCATGGTCGGGGCAAATAAGAGCAACGTATTTTCTTCTTCGTATATGTACGTTCAGATCCGGCAAGTGCGTTTAAGATTAAGTGATTATAATTTCACGATTAATTACTTGATAAAATTCTCTGATGACTAACATTACCTTTAATTTTTTTAATTAATTCCGAAACATTTATAATTATAAAGGTGCTAATAACTCCACTCCACTCTATGTATATGCATACTAACGTAGAGTCGTTGACAAAGTTTTTATTTTCGTTTTGTCGGAGTAACTTGATTAAACAGTCAATTAAAGTCATCGCTCCTATAACTGCTTTTCGTAGGTAACACATTTTACATTTACATTCTATAATTTATTAATAACGGAAACAGATAATTCTTCGTGATAAGATGAATCGAAGCATGTTCGAACGTAATTTGCCCTTCGGGGCTTTAAAAACAATACGAATTTAACGGTAAATTTTAATTTGTTGTTAATGTAGTAGCTTATCTAACACACCAGATCATTATTTGTTTAAGATAACCAACCGAAGATTAAACTGAGAAATAAATAAAAACAAAACTCCTATTTAATTTAAAAGACTCTCAACGGCCACTGACTACGAATTTAATTATAACATAACAAAAATCGAACCCTTTATATACTTGACAAACTGATTTGTAATTCATTAGAGTGTCATTCTTCAGATCGTGTATGACATAAAATTGGCGTACTATCATCGCCTATGACAAAAACAGCAATAATTAATATAATTTAATTAGGAAATTAGAACGCCACCAACACAAGAAATCACAGCTGCATGAAATAGTCAGCCAAAGCTTCCAGGACGGATAATTAACACAAACAATTACATAAGACGGTTTTGTCATGCACGGAATCACCAGTATGAGTCATTGGAAAAGCACGACTTGTCTTTCAGAACGATTTTGCGATGACTCTTACATCAAGGTAGGATTGCAAGAGCTCCTCCACAGACTTTGTGAAAACCGAACCGTTTATACATTTGACAAACTGATTTGTAATTCATTAGAGTGTTATTCTAGTCAGAGGAAAGTGGAATGTCTTCCGTTTATGTCGTCCAACGGCCACTGACTACGAATTTAATTATAACATAGTTGTCCTTTTCTTAAAATCCACGGTAAAAAATAAATAAAGAGCGAAGAAGAAAATGGCGCGAAATGTGTTCGGTAATATGGGCAGTATGGATGTAGTGAATAGACTGTGTGTAGGATAGACTGAACGCGCTCTATAAAGTCACAGTGTCGATAAATAAGTTCACAGAGCTGAGTGTTTAGTTTCGTTGTGTCGCAAACGACATTAAAATCAACCAATAAAGAAAAACATTTTTTCAAGAGAACGCTATTGGTTAATTTCATGTCGTTGGCGACACGATGAAGACAAGAAGCTGAAGCGATGAGAAAATGAGTTCTAGTATTTCATATTTCCACCTAAAAATAAATCTAGTACTATTTCGTTCTGTTCAGTACGATTTGCTAACAGCTCTAGTACATTTGTGAAAATTAAAGTGGCAGCAGCATATAGCTAGTAATCGTATGGTCGGACACATCACTCAGAGTTCGAAGGTGCAATTAGCATACAAAAGAATGTCCTACTGTGTGATCAAACTCCGAAAGATCCGTTCATCTCTCTCTGTATCTAGTACCATGGTTTGGGTGAGAAAACATTAATTTATTTGCCAATTAGTTATTTTCTTAGAATCTAACAACTTTTTTAATTGATTTACAAAATGCTGATTCTTCTCGTTATAAAATTATTTTAAATTTGCTTTGCATTGTCTTGTATGATATCTTTCTGAAGCAATCTTTGTAGATAAGTAAATTTTGGTAAAAGAGTGAGGAGAAGAAGTGGAAATTGTTGATTATTAACGAATAATTTCCCTTTCAATCTCGTCGTGACATCTGGAGGAGCTTAGGTCCGTATTCATAAACAAAATTTGTATAATTTGTATCATTGTATGTGATCAAAAAAGACCAATAAATCAATATCAATATCAATATCAATAAAACTTACACTATACGTTCACCAAAACATTGCGAATATGTGTTTATGCGCTACAATGATGTCTTTTACGGAATGTAATTCATAAACTGTTATTAAACCCTTGTTGGTTGTGTGTCTATTACACGTGAAATGTGTACATTTCATGAATTATTAGCGAATTATTATCGAGCGCATAGTGTAAGTATTGTTTATGAATACGGCCCTTAGTGTTTCGACGAAGCCTTGTAAAATAGATAAATTTTAAGGAATTAGAGAAATTAAAAGGAAATTAAAAGAAGTTAGAAGGCGAGATAATGTTAACGTGAGCGGAAGAATGATAATGATCGGTAAGAACTTCATCTTAAGAAAATAAAAAATAAATCAAAACAGCAGTTATGTAAAAACAGGAAGAAGAAGAAGAAGAAGACAGCTAATGTTTGCGTGAATACGATAAGTGATGGAAATAGTTTATTCTATATGAATGGGCACGTAGGCCCATCACATGAGTCGTTTGGCACTCGCCTTCTCCAGCAGAAACAGAAGAGGCATCACACATCGCCTCAAGACCTAGTTATACTCTTGGGTGGAAGAAAAACTTAATTCCCAGAAGCAAATAGACCGTGATAAATACCAGTTTAGGTAGCACCATCTCACGGCCGATTTTTGAACTAAAATTGCGTGATGATAAAAATACAGAAAAGAGAGGAAGATGGTTTTCTGGTGAAAGAAGATAAAAGAACGGATAGATTTTGGCTAAAAATTTAAAAAAAACGCCATGTTATAAGAAATTGCAAACAGAAAACAAAATAACTCATTTAAGAGAAACATAAAAGATGGCGCAGACGTAAGAAATCGAAACGTCAAAAGATTCTTGAGCAAGGAGAACGAGAAGAAATAAAAAGGCAGATAAGGCAAAGAATAGAAAATAATAATATTAAACATAGAACGAAGAAGGAGAAGTGACAAAAGGGTAAATGATACAAAGCCGAAAGGAAAAGGTGCAAGGATAAAAAGGATACAACTGTAATCTTGTACAGTTGTCAACTCTTCTTCATTCTTGTCTGCGACCATGATTTATGAGCAATTTTCTTGGCGAATCAAAAACGTTGGGTTAATCGAAGCTTAAAGGCGTTTTCGGAAATTCAATCGGAGCAGTCAGGTTCTTGGAAAAGCGTTCGTATATTAAACCTGGTTACTTGTTCTGCATTCGAAAATTAGTACAGATATGCGACCCACGTAACTCTAGTCATTGAGTAGGGTTACTAGGTTCTGTTATGAGGTTATGTTCATCTGTCTCCTTTTTTGAAGTTTGGGTAATTTGAAATGTGTGACATGTACTAACGAATAATTTGATTTGTTTTAATTAAAGTGCTTAATTATTTCTGAATTATTTTGCACAAAATGACGGGTTTGATAAATTTGGCCAGATGTAGTTATTGTGATATTGACCTGACAACCATATTCGCGTTCGAGAATTCACCAACTTAACTACTAACCCGCTAGGGTTCGCTAGGGTTAACCTTTGCAATCAGAGTTATTTTCCGAAAACGCCTTAAGTCGGTCTTAATTTATAATCTGTCAGTGTCAAAAAATAAAAATGTTAAACTGACACAAACAGAATTAATACACTCTTAGGAAATGTATGACGAATAAGAGCAGTGGCGGATAATTACGGTCTAAATAAAAACACTCTTACACGAACAGAGAAGATGTAGATAGAAGAAGAAAGTGTAAGTAAAAAAGCAGCTTCGGAACGTTAAAAAAATTCAACGCATGAGCAAGATGAAGTCTTCTTTAATTGTTTGAGGGAAAATCCACTTCAAACAGTAAGAAATGTCGTTATTTGTGACAAACCTTTCGGCATTATGGTCAACTGCAGGTCGAAGGATTATAAATTCTGATTGAAAGAATTTCGACAAGTGCCAAAAAATAGTATTGATGGAAGAACAGAAGCTGTCACGCTTTCTATTTTACTTGAATCATGATAAGGAAGAATTAAGCCAGGATGAAAATTATTGGTGAAATCTTATATTATGCCTGAAAGATTGAATCCAGTATTAGAAGCTGATGGAGAAATTATAATTATTTTATAAAAATAAACGCACCTCTGTTACGTTTGTTTCCTGATACTTTAATAACAAATTCATACTTAAATAAATCGTAACAATAATCTTAAATTCTCAGTTTATAACCTACATTTTTGATAGTATGTCAAAATTCACAAAATACTGATTTACAAAGCCAAAAATAGGTAAAAACCCTGTTACTTGATTTTGAAGGTGTACGCGATTTTATTGCAAGCCAATGTAGTTAGTGATGTTCTTTTAGTCATCGAAGAGCTAAGCGCACTCATTGGAAAAACATCAAAGCGTATTTTTATTCATCATACATTTTGCGATTAAAGTAATCATTCTGGTCTTTTATTCTTCAATGAGGTAATCTAAAACTCATCGGAGTCATCTAGCTTTACTGCTGATGAACCGATGAATTAGGGAGTGGAGAGAACATTGTAGGTTATCTTGGTTATATTTGTTATGTTCGTAAACTTCAAAACGTTATTTGATAAAGATGAATGAAAATAATGAAGAACGCTTAATTACCAGTTATGTTAACATATGAAAATAAAACGTTCAGTGTAGAAATTATTTATTTGTATTCCAATTCCAATTATCAACAACATCACTTATCAGCTGATTGTTCTTTTATTCAGCGCAATCTGTAGTCATCGGTGGCTTATTTGACATTCATCGATGACATGAAGCGATACCGATGAAGCGATTAAATCAATTGGCTGGATAAAAGAACATGCCTCTTGTATCCTGAATTGTATTTTTTAAAAATGCCATAAAGGTTGGCCATGAAAATTAAAACTCATGGCGTAGCTTGGTATCTAGCACATGCCAAAATTGACAATTTAAAGTACATGAATGGAGCTAAGACATGAATTTTCTTTTCCACAGCCACCCCTTATGGCATTTTTACACATAGTATATTTTGTGAAGAATCGAGCCCCGTTTGTGAGACGGAACCATGTCTATTGCCAAGGATTTTAGGTTGATTGGGTTTGCCAAACTGTATTCTCCATCGCTCAGGGCTTCTTCGAAATCGTCTTCTTCGTCTGCAGATTCGACGTAATCCTCCTCTTCAATTGCCCGACTTATGGCATGTTCTTCCTTTTCAGAGCGATAATTCCTCTTGGAAAACATCTTTACCCCATCAATGGCGCAATTAATCAATCCATTAGAAAGTGCAATTTCATCCGCTTCGTGAAGATTTTCTTCATTACAGTCGAGAGATTTGGTCTCTTGCCCAACGTCCCCATCATAACTTATAACTTCATTCTCAGCAATTCTGGATACTTCTTGGACATGAAATTGAGCAAGCCTCAAGAAGAAATGAAGACGGAGACACAACGCAAAGACAATCTCATGGTGGTCGCCTATTTGACGAAGGTGTTCGGAACGAGAATCAAAAAGCTTGAATTCGCAGAAAACGCGCAGGTAAAAAGTGAAAACCATGTAACCCCTAGCGAAGACACAGAGCAAGTTGAAGTTTCTCAGTTCAAAAATGAATACGATGCGAAAATTCGGATTTATCTAGACGGCTATGCTAGACGGCATTTTCAAGTCAAAATCAGAAACTGACGTTACACTCGTCAGGCAAACATTCAATCAATTTTCCATTAAATCACCCCCTTTTCCGGGTGAAGCAGGTAGCTTCCTCAAAATCAGTTGCAATCGTCACTGTTTCTTCACTTTCTTCCGGAAAAGAGGGTGATTTAACGGGAAATTGATTGATTCACTGACGAGTGAAACGTCACTTTCTGATTTTGACTTGAAGAGGCCGTCTAAGTAAATCCGAATTTTCGCATCGTATTCACTCTTGAGATGAGGAACTTCAATTTGCTCTGAGTCTTCACTAAGGGTTACGGGGTTTTCACTTTTTACCTGCGCGTTTTCTGCGTCTTCAAGCTTTTTTTCCCAACTACAGTGTGGAATAAATATGAAACCACAACAAATCTGACAAGTGCGTCAGTGTCCTCTATTGATTAGAAGCCAAACTAAATGCGGGAATTAAGCCAGTTAAAGTTCAATTTAGTCATTCGAGGGGTATTTCGCGCGTTTTGTGTTGGTAAATTTGGGCTATTTCGAAATTCGTGATAACTGCAATTCTTGAAATAATAATTCATGTTTTTTTATTGTCACGAACATTCTAGATTATAACAAAAAAATGGCTCTTCACTGTAACAACTAAATTATCCGATTTCTCGCTATTTGTTTACTGGTTTCATTTTTGGACCACTTTGCAACTAGAAGTTTTTTTTTTCTTCAAAATGTCGAAACTTATGGACCTGAAGACCCCAACATCAGATGATACCTATAGCTTGTCGAACTTTAGTCGAACAACATACTTTCTGATGATGCTTTCGAAGACGAAGCCGACAGTTGAGGAAATAGGCAGTCTCAACCTAAACAGCGCCCTGATGACTAGACTTTTTGCCATTTCGCATGACAATAGAAAAAGATGATGAGGTGATTCCATAAGATGAGAATATTGATTCCCAAAACAATATCAATAAAGGCAATGAGAACAAGTGACCAGTGAAAATGCCTGATAATATTACTGATAACGGTGAAGTCACCAGTGAGCGCCAAATAGTCATGTAGCATATGCAAAGTTGGATTTTGCAAAATCACAAATTATTCCTGGGAGTTTCATAAAAAAGTTATTTTTTATGGTAAACCCTTCAAAGGGTCTTTCATTTTTTAAATAGTTTTTCAATGGGTTATTTAGAATATTTATATTCTTATCTTATTTTGCAGTTTGACTTATGTTGCAAAGTGGTTTCATTTTGTAACCATATTATAAACAAATACTGAATATTGTTTTTGAGTAACTTCTTATCCTGTCGATGTCTGAGACTATAACTAAGCACAATTCCACAATCAGCTACTTGAAAAACTTTTAAAAAGGAATTCGTGCTTCAAAGGGTTAAAATTTGAGGATTCTACTAAGCTCCACGATTAATAGCACTGAATTAAATTATTTATTTAAATTAATTAAATTTAAATGAAATTTGCACGTCCAAACAAAATTAATTCATTCCTTTTAACGTGCTGTAATAAACGAAGCCGCCTATACATATACATAAGTAAGGTAAATAACTCCAATCTACAGTTCGATCTTTAAAGTGAGACAAACAGTTTATATATTTTAAAACAAATCTACTTACGTTATTTGGAAAATTGTCAAGAGATACGAGTGCGATAGCATGTTAACAAGTCGGAATGGAATCTTAGTTGTTAGAGACAAGTGAACATCTTCATCAATGCCTACGTCAATACCACTCACGGGAAAGACATTTTTGTTGCTCTTAAACCCGACAATCTCGATGGTCCCGAGACAATGCAAATGCGACATTTTTACAGCACGTTTTAGTACACTCGATTTTCTACTTTCGTATCTACGACCGCATCTTAATTTAATTGGCACCCTCGAGCCCGAATTTAACCCCTTTGCTTGTAGATTTTATCAACTGAAAAATCGAAGGGTGGAATCGTTCTTAAACTAGGCGTTAAGCTTTATGTCGAAGAACAATATCGATGGCTTCAACTTAGTAATTTGGTGTGGAGTTTTAAGTAAACAAACAAACAAACAAGCATTGTGAAAACCAACGAATCTAAACTTGTTAGTACGTACAAGACTAATTGACAGATAAACGTCCGAAAAATCTATTCTCTGTGTATGGCCGGGGATGCTCTTTTTTTGTTCGCTTGTTTATTGTACACAGATCTTTAGTACCGACAGGCCTGCATTCTGGTTTTAACTCAATTATCTTGAAACTTGAATCTTTCTTGTGTTAATCCGTGCTCCGACAATGATGAGTACGTGTGTTGAGCACACGCCGATTTCTAAGCGCACGTCTGGGCAGTGGCCGAGATTAAGTTTCGGGGCAAAAGCCGTAAAATCGCAAGCAAAACATGTGTACATTATTACCTTCGAAACGCCATAAGCAACGTAATTTTTCATACCTCTGATGTATTCCTTGCTCGCTGGCGGTAGTAAAATTTTGCCCGTTCATTTAGGATAAGGTGCAAATTTAATGATACGGCACGAATTGAATGGGCTAAAAAGTTGTAAAGTCCAGCAGTGAAATATGACGTCGATGTTCCCACGATACAATGTCTTTACGAGAAAATTGACCGTGGCCTCGAAATTATTGCAACAGGAACGATTTCTTCGTTAACACACTTTTTGCAGATTGAAAAAGTGCATTTTATGACAGGTGCTTGTTATACATTTGTCTTTTACAAAATTTTCTCTTTATCTCATTTTACCACTTCATTATTTGACCGGAAAATTAAGAATAATGGATTTGCTGATGCAATTTTTTTTTTCAGTTAAAAAATTCTTTACCCCATAATAGACTTGACATATGTATAATTTCATTGATAAGTTTTTACAGTTTACTAATTTCGGTAAAAGCATTTAGACCTGTATGAACAATACCGGTTAAAATAGGGAAGAGTTTAGGCCTTTGGGTTTAGGTGCCATGAGTCACGACTGACCTTTGCAATAAAACTGCATTCGGAGAATATCAACTGCATATTGCATCACCAAACAGTCTCCAAGGTGACTCTGTTTCATCTTTTAATAACCAATTAACTGTTACTAACAATATAATCTTTATTAGTTATCAGGAGTACACTACATCAACTGTACAACATGGATACTGAATGGCGCGTACCTCATCTGCAGTGTTGCCAACCTATTTTAGACATACATATGTTACAGACTCACCAAAAAGCCGGCATTATGCAGGCATAATCAAGCAAAGCTAAGAGCGGACAATCTAGGAAAACCACGATGACTCGTGGGGCAAGTGTCCCACATGCAAAGCTTTTCGTAATCGGAATTTCCGATATAAACCATATAAAAGGCAGCTGGGTTACACGATTCAATATCATTGTTGCCGTTTCTAGTACAATCGTATTTTGTAATATGTATGGGCAGTATGTATGTAGTGATAGGATAGACTGAACGGGCGCTACAAAATCACAGTGTCGATAAATAAGTTCACAGAGCTGAGTGTTTAGTTTTGTTGCGTCGCCAACGATACCAAAATCAACTAATAACGTTCCGAATACAAAAGAAAAACATTTTTTCTACAGAACGCTATTGGTTAATTTCATGTCGTTAGCGACACGACGAAGCCAAGAAGCTGAAGCGAAGAGAAAATGAGCTCTATTTTTTCATGTTCCCACCCAAAACTCGTAAATCTAGTACTGTTTCGTTCTGTGTAGTACGTTTTGTTAATAGCTCTAGTACATTTGTGAAAATTAAAGTGGCAACGGCATACAGCTAATAGTCTTATGGTCGGACACATCACCCAGAGTCCGAATGCGTAAGTAGCATTCAGAAGAATGTCCTAGTGTGTGATCAAACTCCGAAAGATCCGTCCGTCTCTCTGTAACTAGTACCACGATTTGGGTGAGAAAACATTAATTTATTTGCCAATTAGTTAAGTTATTGGAATCTAACAACTGCTTTAAATGATGCTGATTCTTCTTGTTGTAAAATTATTTTGAATTGTCTTCTATGATATCATTCTGAATCAAAATCTTCGTAAATAACTAAATATTGGTAAAAGATTGAGGAGAAGATGTGGAAATTGTTGATTATTAATAAGAGAATTTTGTTAAAAATTATAAGCGAAACTTAATGAATTAAAAAATAATATACGTAACAGAGTAAGTCCGGGATAGATGGCTATAGTTTGTTACTGCTTGAAAAAACAGCTACAGTCAAATATTCTAAAAAATATTATTGCTTAATCAATAATTTAAGTACACTTCTACAATATAGTCTAAGCAAATCTGATAAAAAGAAGACAAAATACGAACATAATATAAGGTTCTTAACAATGAAAGCTATGGCCATCTATCCATCTATCCATCTATCCCTGACTTCAGGGAGTGATTGCCATGGATGTCTGGGACAGATGGCCATTACTCCCTGAAGTCATGGGATAGATGGCCCCTAGCCTTTATTGTTAAGAACCTTATATTATTTCGTATTTTTTTTTATCAGACTTGCTTGGATGGCCTTGGATGTCTGGGACAGATGGCCAGAGAAACCTATTATTTTTTCTTGGCTTTTTTTGCCCGTTATCAAGTTTCCCACATTTCTGGCAGAAGTCGCCATAAGACGTACAGCTTTCATGCAACCACAGCAGACAATTCACACATTTAATCCTATCAGCTCTTTTTTCGTGTGTCTGTAGTCTTCTCCGCATCCTGTGCACAAATTTTCATCAAAATCTTCGCTTCCGCTTTCATCACTTTCTAGATGCATTTCTATATCTTCTTCGCTGCGTGAAGAGTCCATTTTTCTTTTCCTTTTATTCTTAAGGGTGTCCTTTTCCTTTTCTTTAACTTTCTTACTTTGACTCTTGTTTTCTTTTTCTTTCCATTTTTTCTCTTTCTCTTTGCGTAATTTCACATGTTCCGGTGAAGTTGCTACTTGGGGGCGACAAATCAGACAGTATTTTTGATGGAGTACCTTTATCAACCACTTTCCTAGAAGACTGTGAGTGTGCTTCTACGCGATTAGTAGACTTTGTTGCAGAAGTCGTCCGTTTTTGAGGTGATATATGTGCTATTTCTTTCGAGGAGGTTACATCAGCGTTAAAGGCGTAATCTGGTATGATACCAGAGTTGAAAGGTATAATTCCAGTGGCTCTAAAGCCTGATGAACCGTTTTGTGTTGTAGCAGTCAAGCCCCAGCTTCCACTCAATAGCTCACCAAATTGATACCTGGTGTTGCGTCGCGTCGCCCAGGATTATTTCTAAGTCACGAACAACACACCTCATAATAGAGTCTTTTTCTATTATTGCTTTTCCCCTTCTGTCAAATGTGTCTCCCAATTTGTCAAACTACTTTCCAATTCGTTCAAAGTATAGTAGGCCTACAGTTTGGAAATTCATTTGACGAATTAGGAAACACATTTGACAAAAGGGGAAAAGCAAAAGAAAAAGACTGTAATATGATTTTAACGACTTGAAAAAACTTCTATCTAGCGGTTGAAGATAGTGCGTGGTACGGCTACACAGATAAAAATCTGGAGTTCCCTCGCGTCTGGTGTTTCCTCGCGTCCATCCGTTTTTGGTGTTAAAATAAACGGAGTTAGGACGTTTAACTTTAGAAAGTGTTAACGTGGTCTACAAAAGTCGCATTTTAATCCTTGCGGTAGTTATTTCTATATATGTATTATATACATATATAATTTTTTAACACCTATTTTTAGACGCATTTTAATCAGGAAAAGATTTTAATATCACTAAATGAGATGAGCTTTACAACTTTTCAAGTAAAACTCTATCCGTATTTTTTAACACCGATTAGGAGAACATTTTATCCCAAAAATTTTTATGTGTGTAGGCAAGCACAAAATGATGATATCATTCCACTCTGCAAATTCCAACATTTCAACAGAATTGATGTGAGACGCATGGCCGTCTAGCATCAATAAGGCTTTTCCTGGTGGTTTTCTAGGAACACTTTTTATTTTTACCTTTCATTTTACAGCAGGCTACATTGCAGCAAACTACCAACGTACCAACGTAATTGTTTCTTCTCTTTCTGTGGATGTCAGAATCACTGCCGAATCATTGCCGTTGTTCTAACTATGGAAACGCCTTCTGATTTACGGATACCAATTACGGATACGGATGTCGGTTTAAAAACAAATTAAACCAATCGTATCCAGCCTTTTCAGTCTGATTGTTAAAGTTATGTTTTATATTTAACCGTTGAGCAAAATGATAAGCAATGGTTCTCAAATCGACTCTGGTTAACGGAAAACCACGTTTTTGCATGGTAAAATATGTTGTGCTAGTCGCTCTTCATTTTCCTTTCCAAAGAGGCAGCTAGGCCCCATGTTTCCCTTTTCAGAGTCTCCGGGTTTACATCGCCACTCCAAGGTTTTACGTGGTCTCTTAAATTGAGCAGAAGCTGGACGAACAGACATATTTTCATGAACAACACATCTCATTGCATTTGTCAAATCTTCTTGTGACTAGTTACCACGTGTATGTGTAGCTATTCTTGTGTACTTGTTTGGCATCTGCAAATAAGCGCATATTTATGAGCTGACGCTACATCATGCATTTATTTAGCTAATTTAAACTATGGCCATTACTCCCAGAAAAATTTGGGCCATCTCTCCCGATTGTCTGTGAGAGATAGCCCACGCGATATTTACATTCAGCCTTTCGACTGGAATTTTTATTTGAGGTTATGTTAAATCCTACGACATGGTAGTAACAGTTTTGATCGAAAACCTCGAGAAAAGAACATTGCAAATGCGAAAAGAAAAGATCAAACATACTTGCCGAAAAATATTCATCGAGCTTAAAGCAAACAAAATCAATTTGCTCGCCTTATTTGCGGTATAGTTAACAAACGCACACAAATGACTGTTCAACACAATCTACTACTTCTATCAACAAAATAATACAAATAGAAATGATTCCATATATCCGGACTTACCCTACATTCAAATTTGAGGATTCTACTAAATTCCATGATTAATTATTATTTCCAGCACATTACAAATGCATGGAATCACCAGTATGAGTCATTGGAAAAGCATGATTCATCTTTCAGAACGATTTTCCGATGACTCATACGTCAAGGCAGGATTACATAAGCTCCTCCGGTAGAATTTCCAAAAACTGAACCCTTTACATACTTGACAAACTGATTTGTAATTCACTAGAGTGACATTTTATTCAAACGAAAGTAGAATGTCTTCAGATTATATCGCGCATGTGTAAGTGTAATTAGCATTCAGAAGAATGTCTTAATGAGTGATTAAACTCTGAAAGATCCGTCCGTCTCTCTGTATCTAGTACCATGATTTGGGTGAGAAAACATTAATTTGTTTGCCAATTAGTTATGTTATTAGAAACTAAGAGCTGCTTTAATTGATTTACAAAATGCTGATTCTTCTTATCGTTGTCGTTTGAATTTGTTTTGTTGTTTGATATCGTTCTGAAGTAATCTTTATAAATAAGTAAATTTTGGTAAAAGAGTGGAATTTGTTGATTATTGTGATGTAATCATTTTGTGAATTAGGACATAGAGTTTGGGCATAATAATAGAATTTCCTTGTCACTCTCGTCGTGACATCTAGACGAAGTCTTGTAAAATTGAAGGTAAAGGATAATTCATCCCTTTTCTTTTATCATTCTTAACCACCCGTCCCCTCACACATGCTTACACTGAAATAATTTACCTTTCAAGATAGGATGGAAGGAATTTATTTGCAAAATAAACTAGTCTACGTTTACGACGAAAATAAAAATTGGCACCTCAGATAACCACGAAACAAAAAAAACTAAAATGTCTTTATTTTGACAGTCAGTATCAAGACATTGGTCGCCCTATCTCCACCCAGTTCACTATTAATTAAGACTTTACCATCTAAAGCACCCCCAAGTGCCAACCTATCTAATCTAACCCCTGTTTAAGGAAACAGAAACTTGGTCATTACGCCTAGCGCGAGACGTTTAAGTGAAAATCCTCGTAGATTGCTCAAATGAAGTTGTATCTTTTAGGTGGCCTGTCAATTTTGATTTATTTCGTGACGTGAACGCAGAGACCGAGTTGTAGGTGGGTGGTGCGGACTTGCTCGGACGGGACGACTTAATCGCACGTTGTATTATTTGCTTCAAAGCGTAATTGATAAAATCACACAGTTTCCTCACGCGACGAAATAGTTTCCGATCCGCACGAACGTGTCATTTTGGAAATGTGGTCACATTAAGAGTAAATTTTTTTATAAGCGTTTCCTGTCATTTACAACTTTTTTTTTCTCTGGGTATACCACGACGACTTCTCTCCTATTGAATTCGGGTAAAGCACACGATGCTTAAAATGTTACTTTTTATGTTTAAAACTAACTACTCATTGGTGTATCTTCCTGTACGTTAGGGTGGAATAACGGTATTTTTAAAGCAACCGTTTAACAACTGTGCTTTACATCGCACTTTTTTCCGACCAATTCATTTTGTTTACCCACTTGTATCAATGCAATTAACAAGTGGTTAGGTCTTTGAAGTGGTCGGAGCAGATGCTCCCCATGCGAATATAGACAAAAGCGCACGAGTTTGAAACGGATGATACTGTATCATGCACGTTCATTGTAGGTACAGCCCTATTCACGACTCAAGTGTTTGTTATTTAGCGAAGCCGTTGATGATAATCTAACCGCCCCGGTGGATGTTTCCGTAACGCTCCGAGGCGTATAATCCACGCATAAATTTGCACGTTTACCGCAAAATAATAAAAGGAATAACGCTAGTTGTAATGGGACCACACAGCGAACGTCATTAGGGCGTGCTTTATTTTGTAAGAACTTTGTCGGCTTCTGTAAATAGTACTGAAGAGTGTTAAGAATGGCACTTACAATTTCGCCGGCGATTTGTTACGCCGGCGATTGTAATAAGCTTTGGGTAAATACCGTGCAAGGCAGGCATTTGAAGCGTGTGGCTTTTTCTCAACGCAAGCTTTCATGTCTTGCTCAGATGCATATCGTGTTGAAATAAATAAATAACTTTTAACGTTATTCACACCATTAAAAAAAACATTGTAATTATTTTATTAAAAATTATATTGTACTTATCCATAATATATAACGTGCAATTTTCTACACAAACTCTTCTACAATAGTTTTTAGTTATGTAGATACCTGTACTTTACGTATGGTAATGCTAAGGTTCCCAGAAGTTATTAGAATCTCTGTTTTGCAGGTTGCTGTCTGCCTGGTAACGGTAAGTAATAATTTACTTTTTACAAAAAGTGGAAATACACGTATTAATTTCTGGCTTTTCATCAAAAGCAAATTACTTTTCTTTATACCGAAGCTATTAAATATTTGTATTTAATACATATTTGCTGCTTATATGAAAGAACCTGAACGATTATTGTAATTAATTTTTTTATAAAAGAAAATTGAAATTTCTAGCTACATTACCTAAGGGGTACAGGATTTATCACCTTCCTTTGGTGCTAACGACGAAACAAGGTGATGATCATCGTTGGAAAAGTGTCGAACGCGTCGTTTCGGATCATGATGATAATCATCGCCGGTGTCGTCGATTCTCACCTCGCCGTACGAAATTATTACAATCAGCTCATAAAAATAATAACCGATTTTTACGCGACCTCTTGTTTTAAGTCGAAACCGCGGAGAGTAAGAACCCCGAAAATTATAGGCCTGGACGGCTCGTTTGTCGGGCGCCTTGTCTAGTTAACGCCTGATTTATGGTTGACGCGTCCAGAACGGCGCGACGAGGTGGACGCATTTTTATCTAACAAGATCTGCGCGAAAAAAATTACAATCGCCTACATGATTTTCCATTAGTTTGCCTCGTTTCGATACGGTCTGTATCAATAATTCATGGAGAGAATCACAAACGCACGAGGACATCATTTATATGTATGTATAGCTTCGGTGATTCTAAAAGAATTCTATATATTTTTTTTAATTAGTAATTGTATAAATTTAAACTGTTAATAAACGTCTGTGTTCTTCGAAGTTTTATTTCGAACGAGCTCACCTTTAGTGTGCTCTAACCTTAACTACTTCCAGGTGTAAAAGTACTGACTAATCAACCACCTAGTAGCAAAGTACCCTATATTCACAGGAAGGAATATATATAGCAGAACGTATGAAATTACGGCCTAATTTACCCCATTCCGGCTGATTTGAGTGCGGTCCGGTGGTATAAATCACGAGGGGTTCTTCTGGACGTGGAGGTATACTTACCAAGTCGTTTTTTGTGTGCGCGCTGAAAATTAATTACGATTTATTATTATTTTTTTTTGTAATTTTTAAGAGAGGAACAAGAAGACGTAACGTTCTTCTTTATCAGAGTCAACCCAAGGATATCATGTACGTAATTTATAATCGCGACAAGATAAACATTTAAAAATGAAAACGAAAAGTAATTAACATTGTTTACTGAATATGGAAGAATATCCTGGAGCATAATTTCTGGATCTGCATAAGCATTACAAATTGACAAAGTTCATAGAATTGGCTGGAAGTAGTAACAATACAGAACAATTTTAATGACCGAGATGAAAACGAATATTTTTGAACTTTTTGTGCGTTCGTTTAATTTCTAACAATTAAAGACCTCATATATTTCTGCTTGATTGGAGCCAATTAAGTTGATTTATCGGATCATCAGAACGAGAAATGAAATATTTGATTCTGAAATATCATTGAAATAATGGAAGTGTATTTCGAAGATGTCCGAACCGTTGTTGGTCATCAAACTAAATTAAGTTATACATCAAGTAGTCAACAATATGCGCCACCGAACGGGCGCGCGTCTTTGAACACGTTTAAAACAGATCACAGTATACACAGTGTTATTGTTCGAGCCAACGTGGGGCATTGGTTTAATGTGAGACTCCGTTAGGGGTCGCTTCCTGCGGCGCTAAACTACCACCGCGCAGACGGGCGCGCGTAAAAATGAATATTGCTTTCCCAGGATTTTTAAATAATTACCAATCAGCCTTGCTATGAATTACTAACCCCATTAGAATGCTGAGGCAGTATATCATTTCTGGTGTGAGTCCGGTGTGAGATGCTCTCTTTTTTTTCATTCGAGAAGTATTACTACCTCTATTAAAGCACTAACTAGATACGTGTTAGTGTGTCATACTAAGACAACTTGATTATACTTGCACAATATATAATTAGTACAAGTATGAAAAGTCCTTACCTGTGAGGGGAATAATCTTTTATTACAATAATTTTTAGACTGGGACCGTGGAGGAATTCAAGTACCTACATGAATTTAATCTCAAAGAAATTTGTAGAAAGAGGAACCCTTTTAATTTATTCCCAGGATTCTGAGCTGGTGATTTAATTTTAGGTACCCTTAAACTTAATTGACTACACAAATAACCGACGCCATTAAGTCACCCCTACAACAAATCGCCAATTAAAAACTCATTAATTACGAGTCAACCAATTAAAACGCACAGTTTGAAGCATCGGATTCCTCCTGAAAATCTAAAGAAGTAAATTTAACCCCATCTGTATCGAGAACCCCCGCAAGCAGGAGGGCCGGACATTTCGGCGCCCGTTCCCATTTCACTTAAAGAAGGCTCTCGAGTACTTGCATATTTGCAGAAGCACTCGACGAAAGAGTTACCTGAATTCATACTCTTGATTTCGGTGTCCGGTAACCGTGTCGGTTTCTTTCTTGAAATATGGAAACTTTTACGCAAGTTTGCTTCCTTTTGTGAACGAGTTACGCAAAAACCGACCCTTTAGAAACGCTGCACTTTGAATTGTATTTTTCAGGTAGATCGAAATTTGTTAGATTTAAATCTACTTGACCATACGTTATTTGTGTTTATGTAAGTTTGAGTAACCATGCATGGATAAGTAAGGGGTTGTTGCAGAGTTAAACAGATTACTGCCAGATTTTTCTTAAGAATAGAATAATTTGGTAGGTACATAAAAATTTTGGTTAGGCATAGTGAAACTGCAACGGAAGCCATGTAAAATACTAAAGCCCTAGCAAAACCAATAAGAGCGCTGTAATAACATAATCCCGCTGTGCATTCTACTATTTCTTGTTTTAACAGACACTGTACGTCAAGAAATAATAAGGTGCAGATACCTATGAAAATTTAATATTCACTCTGCTCATTTCTGAGTCGTCTGATTCCCGACTAGCTTTCAGCTATTAAAGGCAGCGTTAAGTCATTGTTAATGGCAGCTAAAATTAAATTATTTCTGCTTATAAAGTAAATATTTGCGAGTGTCTATCAAACATCATGCTGTGATATTACCTGAATCACCATATATTTCGGCATTTCGGTATATTTCTAAAGAACAGAAGGAAGAGCAGCAAATAAATCCATTTTTAAAAATTTATTAAATTCTAAATCATATATCATTCCATAAAGCATTTAATAAAACAAACACCAAAAACACTATCTGAAAATAAAAATATATTTTCACGTTTGAAAAATTCGTTTTTACTCTTGGAGTTACACAAAATTTAGCGCGCGTATTTTTAGGTTTAATGGATAAAATTGTTTAGGTAGCATTTCACAAGTACGGTTGTCGACACAGGCTTAATCGCCGCGGAAGTTGTCTAGCATGAATTACCGACGTCTGCTTAGCTTGCAGGTCAAATTCCTTCTCGGTTGATGGAACTTATGCAAAATTAACGTTTTAATAGAGGGAATTCCATGCTGACAAATGAAAACCAAGTTGTTTGAACTTACTTAAGAATGCACTTATTGTCTGCCTTAAAATCAAAAAACCACCAACCTCGAAATTTACATCGTAAGGCTTACAGATGAAACGGAAATTCATTGGTCTTCTCTTTTTGATTGGTGAACTGCGAAGTTCCAGAAAACATACAAAAGAATTATGGGATAATTCTAAAGGTAACGGTGTAGAATGCTGTTACTTGACTATGAATGAAAAAAGTTTCCGATTTATTTTGAGATGCATTCGACTTGATGTACGCGACAGATAACAAGACAACAAGACAAGAAATTGACAAAATAGCACATATCAGAGAAATTTTTGAATATTTTGTGTTCAATTTCCAAACAAAAATTATTGCTAGCGACTTTTTGACTATTGACGAACAACTTTTGGTTTTTAGTGGACACTGCTCATTTCGTCAGTACTTACCTAGTAAACCAGCTAGGTATGGAATTAAAATGTTTGCTCTGGTGGACTTCAAGACATTTTATACTGTTACCCCAAAAATTGTAAACACTAATACTCCTGAATAATTTGACAATACCTGGTGGCAAGAAAGCGTTGCTTTCCCACAACTTTCCCAAAACTAGCTCAGCGAAGAAGGGAGGGGTACTAAATAAAATAAACCAGGGCGCCAGGGAATTTCCCCCAGTTGAAGGATCCACTTCGAAACCATTCCCAAGGTCTCGTCGTGCTCGCTTTAGGTAGAAACTAACCTTCAGCAGATTTGTCTTACTTGATGCGCTCAGCGTAGGGTTTGGCATAAACAATATCACACACGCAGTGTATAACAAATATATTTGTGCACGTCAAAAGTAACAAACGCTGAAATCTCAACTCAAACTTTAACTAAACTCAATCACGAGTAAAGTAAGGCCCCAAAAAATAGCAACAGAAAAAAAAACGATCCTAAAAGGACAAGAAAAACGGACATTAATTTCTTCATACCATTAAAGTACTCTCAACCACAATAAAGACATTATTATTATTATTATTATTAAAGAAATATCAGAACATATCTGCAATTAACGAGGTCGTTGTATCAAAACGTGACTCGCGTTCCACAAAGCCGTGTGAGATACTTGGGCCTTCCAGTCACACTGTATTAGGATGCATTTGGCAACAATTCACGAGAGCAATGCGATACGTGGAATCTCACAAGACGGCAGACACAAAAGTGGCGAGTTCGAGGAAAGCATGGAACGCTTTCGGTAACTCTAACGTTCTAACTTACTCTAATGTTCCTGTCCTAAATTTTTCATATTTGTGCTACATGACTAAAATTTTGTTTAGAATACATTAATCTTTTAGCAGTCTCATTTCTTTTTAATTATTCTTATTTACAAAAAGTATTAAATCAAATACGGACCACCATTATAATCTACACGCCTTTACGCGTTACAAAACAGCAAAATTTTGATTCTTATCTATTAATTTAGTTCAATCCTCGTTCAATTCACATCTCATTTAATTAAATAGAATATTTACAAATTACCTTCGAATTTCTTTGAATTTTCTATTACTTAGCTTCCGGAAAGAAGACCAGAGCCATACTCTACGGAAGGGAATATTGAAAAGAGGTCACAGTAAGTTAAAAAAGTACATCAATTAAGAAAATGTACATCAAGAGAAATATTTTGACAAGTCGATGACAATTACACATGACATTTAAATAAAACTGTATCAATTTAATGGATGCTTTTTAAAGACGACTTGCAAGGATCGTAGTTAAAGCATTTAAACCTATTGAACAGATTTTATAGAGATTAGAAACTTTAATTCAAAGACGATTTTCAAAGTACGTAGTCGAGGTATTTAAACCTACCGAAGCAAATGTTAAAATAAATTATAAATTATTCAATTAACGAATAAGTTGTAGGCGATTCGCAAAGATCGAAGACAATTTATTTAAATTTTTTGACAGTTTCACAATTTGAAACTACACTTACACAAAGAAAGAGAAAAGACTTTTTTAACTAAAAAGAATCTGAAACCCTGTGATAAGCCTCAGAAAAACATTACGTACAAATCTAATATTTTTAAAGTGGGGTTGCATAAGAAGCAAGCCACTACAATGTGCGACCACAAGGATATTTGATATGTTGTATGTTTTTCCTCGCAAAAGAACTGACCACAGGTCAGGTTTATGTGGTGGCTTTACGAAAATACGTGAAACATAACACTAGCTTTTATGTTAGTTTGCCAAAAATTTCTTTTTACAACGATATACATGAAATACGACTATATCTATGTACACGGAAGCTGAAAGCATAATACATAAAAAAAATCATCGGTGCCATCTTGCAGTAAATTTTATATTTACAAAATCCTGTAATTTATTTTTTTTTAGCATTTGCATTTAAAGTCGTTAACTTTTGGTCGTTATTTGAATTTGAATTACGAGTGGGGTATTCGTTAGGTACTCGTACTGTAAACAGAGGGTTCCCAGAATTGCGTGAACGTGCGTCCATAAAGTACCTTTATTATGTAACAATGACACAAGTGTGTTGCCATCCACCCACGCATCTTATCAGCGAAGGGATACTAAAACCGAACGAAAGGGTAAACACGAACAGATGCGCTGCGTGCAAGCTGTTTGCGTGGGTGTCAATAAAGGATTGAATCGCAAAAATTGAAAGAAATACTATATTTTTGGTCAAAATACAGATGTTGCCGGCCAGGTACTCAAAGGGTGTTAAGCAGATGCAAAAGTTGGGCCGCGTGAAAGCACTTCCTTTGAATGTATAGTGCGTGGATTCGTATCGAAAAATTAACCGGGGCGTAAGCAAAATGTGATTTTTTTTAATTGTAACGATAATTAAACAAGTACTATGGGGGCATATTTATGTATCGTAAAACCTTAACTGCCTTTTGAATATATTGCGATTAGCAGGTAATTCGAGAGCAAACAATATTTAATTTGTAGGAACGAGTTTCGCTCATCAGTTGTAAAACTTCGTAACGGCCCAACGAGTACTTTATAGCGAATATATGCACCAATTACCGGGACGAAATATTATTTAGTTATCAATGCGTTTACGACCCGGCGTGGCGTCCAGGGCAGAAAATTGCCCTAAAATATGTATTATTGCGGACGTAAAGTCTCGTTTATTTTACGCGCCCCAACTATGCGAATAATTACATAAATTTAATTGCGCAAGGACTACTCGATTTATACGAACGCGATGGTTTATTTATATTATTAGCTGGAAATAAGAGTCCAAACATCCTTCCATAAAAATATCTTACCGGCGAATAAAAAACGAGGTTTATGTAAAAGAAAATTTCATTTGAACTGCTTTTACAAAACGGGTTAGTTTGAAATCTCTCAAATAATTAATAATTATAAACGAATTTAATGTTTTATTGGAGAAAATGCGTACACAATATTTTTATTAATAATGTAATAATAATTTGAATCGTTAGAAAGGAATAAACAGAAAACCAGATAAATAAAAACCACTCTCGACGGTTAGTTTCAAATTTCGCGCCAAGATTTACGTAGATGGCGACGGTGTACACAAAAATTTTGTGATTTCTCTTTTCAAAAATTAATTAAGCGCTTTGAATATGATGTATTAAAAATGTGAGAGCATGTCCTATTTAAATACCTCTTTCACATTCACCCTTTTAGATTTCGCTCTAACTTACGAGGATCCCATAGTAAATACGTGGAACCCAAATAGCATGTGCCGAACTATCCTATTAAGGTCCCAGCTGTATATGTATCAAAGAATGAATGAATGCGTAGAGCAACCGTGTAACCTATACTTTTTATTTTACTCGATTTTCATAAAACTTGCGGACAGATGCGGAGAAATTTCGAGACAAACACCGAAGGAGTAAGCGGAGGCAGATGTTTGCGCGCTCTGTCATATTTGGCTTTAGAAAGTGGTCTCCTATTAGCTCTTAATGGTCTAACTTATTTTTTTTTTATTGCAAATCTTAATTAAACGCTTCGGCTTTAATGAAGCCGCCGTGAAACGCAAGAACCGAGCGATAAGATTGGACTCCTCTGTGACAGCGCGCACGTGACATAATTATTAAAAAAAAAGAATACATTTAAATTATAATTACTAGTTTTTTATGGGCCGTTAAATATTTCGTCGCTCGGTACGGACTGGAAGTTTTTCGGGGAGGATGTAATGAAACGTGAAACCGACCCAATTTTTGCTAAAGCTAATATTTGAGGAACAATCAACGACCTTACTTAAAGTGTTCCATATTTTGAGAGTAAAAATAAATAAGTTTTTATTTAATATTTAGCTTTGTAGACGTCATCACCGCTACTGGCGTGAGAAAATGGATTTAGTTTTTATTTGTGAACTCTAGTATGTTGTTGTAACATATAATATGCTATCTGGACAATTTTCTTATGTCAAGTCATCTTGAAGTTTGCTTCCAATCGCTTGCCAATTGCCATTTTTATGTCAATTTAAAAAAGTGAACATGAATGATTTGAAACTTGAACACAGAAGCGTCCTAAAATTTCTATCGAAAGAATACTCATGGGAGAATGGTGGGCTGTGTATGGAGAAAACAGCCCGTCCTATTTCCAAGTCAAATATTGGTGCAAGCAGTTCAAATGGGGCAAGGAATCCATTCATGATGACCCAAAGTATGGAAGACTTTTGGAAGCATGAATTGAAGAAATCATCATCATGGTATTGACTGACCGCCGACTAAAACTTTCAGTTATTGCTAGAGAAATAGGAATATCAGAAACGAGTGTTTTTAAAATTCTACGCGAAGATTTGGGAATGAGCAAAGTGTCGGCGTGATGGATTCCCAAGCTGCTCGGTCCTGAACAAAAACTTTGCACACAACAAATTTGCGAGGAGAATTTGACTGCTTTATCCCAAGATGAACACTTCTTCTAGATAATTGTAACTAGAGATGAGACCTGGGTACACCATTCGGACACTGCCAAGAAGCAGGAGTCCTTGCAATGGGTTCATAAGGGCTCTCCTCCACCCAAGAAGGCAGGTAACAGACGCAATTTTCTGCGGGAAAAGTGATGGCCACAGTTTTCTGGGACGCGGAGGGGATTCTCTTAATTGAGTATATTCCAAAAGGGAATGTCTACTAAGAACTTGAAAGCTGCTATACGCGAAAAATGACCCCACAATCATGCTCAGAAAACAGTGCTTAATTATTATTTATATTAGAAATCAATTAACTACGAAAGTTCAAAACAGTGTAACAAAGATTTATGTTATTGCGGAGCCATCGTTTACTCCCACGTAAATTAACAGCGCGGAATAAGATATAAAACGAAGCGAAGCGGGCAATAAATAATCATAATACACGAAAGTAAAATTTCGCATTTCTTAATCTGTCGGAGCTACACGTCTACAAGTTACATAAAATTTGTTTTGTTGCATCGGCGGTCGTAAATTCGTGCACGACGGCCGTCTCCGTCCGGTACGAGCTAAAATTAAATGTTAAATAAAATACGAACCGACGAATGTGCAGAGATAAAAGGCGCATTATTTACCGAAGCTCGGGCAAAAGGGTTACCGGCGGCAATATGGAACAAGATATTAAAATAACAAGTAACAACAGTGATGTTTGTTTTACGCAGTTGGCGGCGCTTCGAGCGTTGGAGGCGTGTTGTGATAATCAGTTGCTCGACCTGTAAATCACAAGCTTGCTCGATCAAATTCTACTTTTTTTTATTTATAACCATTCCACCAATCAGCGGTTATTTATAACCCTCTGCTGCATTCTTCAACAAATTAACTAACTGTACGTTGTTGACAACTTCATATAAAGATATTTACCAATTTAAAAAATAATTGTTTAATTCATAGACAAAAAAAAATTCTGCTTTTGTATCCATTCCAATAAATTTTCGACCATGTTCTTTTCTAAACCTTCTAAAAGTCGGTTACAAATGAACTCTATTATGGTATAAATTGCCGCATAAAAAGAAAAGAAAAGTAAGGGCCATTTCGGTCCTAAGGGAGCTACGTTTCAAAGAACAGCATAATTTATATTGGTTGCTACACATTTGATTTACGAAACGAACCGTTTTACACTCAACATATGTGCTAACTAATAGCACTTAATGAATACATATAATTCGAAGTAGACCAATTTAATTCCCTTTTCTTACCAAGGCAGCAAGAGTGGTTTTCGGCGCATTCAAAAATGTTTGTGCTTTCACGTATTTAAACTTAGCCTGTTTCCTGCAAAGTTGATTTTTGCGATGCTTACCTTTCAGTGTTAATTTTAATCACTGCGATGAAAGGCGGAGAAAATTACGTTAACGTTATTAATAGGTGTGAATACTGTTTTGTAACGTTTACATTTTTGGGACTCCTGGCGACGTCTCTCGCTCATTGATTTACTGCATCCTCGGTTATTATCTGGTAAAGCACCGCGCTATATTTTAAGTTATTCTACAACCGTGTTATTAAATATTATACAGATATTTTAATATTTTATCCTTGAGGCAGATGTGTTCGTACGTCAGAGGTGTTGATGTGTGATCTAAACCCGCAACACTATCATTAGGCTCGCTTCTAGACAAAATAATAATGAGAAATTAATAAAAGCGTTTTCTCTTTTTTTTACCCGTGCAAAAACAACCAATGTGCTGATTTATATAAATTTTTTTTGTTCCTTGAAGAAAATAAAAGAAAAAGTGGCGGGTTTTCAAAGCAGACAGTAAACTTTATTCATATTAATTAATAATAACGAATAAAAAAAGTATTAAAAATTAAATCCAATTCAAACCTACAATGAATTTAAACCTGACAATATAGTCAAGGGCCTCAAGTACTTGTAGTGGTAGGTACTACATGCACTTCACCATTATTTTAGTACTTATAAAGTACCTGAACTTTCTGTATTTATTGAAAATTGAGTGCAAAATATACTTGTACTTGTACTTGTATTTATCTGAATTACACATCGATGGTCTCAAGTCAATACCACGTAAGTCAAAAAAAATGACCATTGTAGAGGAGGCAAATAAAAGTGTTTCATTACTATCTGCAATCTATCTATTTTTCAAAAAACTTCTTAATTTTTAATTGTATTCGACTTTAATTGTATACGTAGTACTGATTGCTTTTTTTGACTTACGAGGTATTGATTTGAGACCATCGATATATGAAAGGTACTTGTACTTGTTATATTTATAAGTAGTACTTGACACAGCTCTGTTAAAAACTATGGAGAAATAGATCCATACACTTTTATAAATTTGAGTAAGCACTGATTGTTGAAAGTCGATGCTCTCTTCAGAATGTGTAGATCCTTATTTTTATTTATAAAGATGTTATCAATAAAACAACAAAAGAAATAAAAAAATATTAAGACGTAACATAAATGTTAGTCCATAAAAAATTCCTTCAGTGTGCGTAAATCAACGCAGACAATCAAATTTTATAACTCATGAAAACTTAATTTTATGTAAACAAGATTCGACATTTTCATTATTGAAAAATAGCCGTTTAGAATTTAACGTTTCACGTTTTTGCATTTTGTTTTTTCAATTTAATTTCATAATGATGTACCAATATACAGGGTGTGAATAATTAACGGCGCCTAGTGGTTTTCAAAATTATTTGTATTAATTATATTGTTTCAACACGCATTTACATTTCAAAATAAAGATTATTATTATGTGCAGAATTAATTCCTTATGAACAACTTACAGTATTAATAAGTGAAACTTATTCGCTTACACCCTGTATTAAGTGAAACCTCCTTTCTGATACTCCACAAAATTTTACGTATGTATTTATAATATGTTTATTTTTAATGTGACATGATTCGTAGGAGTATTCCAATTTAATTCAAAAGTATTTTTACATTTTTATATAAACTGTAATTACACCTATTTTTCGGTACGTTCGGAAGGATGTGTCAAACATTTCACATTTCCGGTCATCCAATTAAACTGTGGGAGATGAGTGCTGCGTGCAATCATTATTGATCAATTATGCTTTCGTGTCTGAAGGGTTACAAGTGTCATTAATAATTGTTTGTTTATTTTAGGGGAAGTCGAAATTGCCGTGAGATAAGCAGAAGCTATGTATCGTCAAAATTTGATATATTTAAAAAACCGTTTAGATGCGAATTACATGCATACTCGACGCACCACTATTTTAATATTAATTAATCGCCCTAATTAATTTTCTTAATTTCGGTATTTATTATCGGCAAGTTTTATTTATGGTAATGTATTGTCCAATAAAATTCTACGGTAATTACGCTCCTTGCGGTTCGCATAATACGTGATATATGTAGAAGTACCGGGTAGCGAAGTTATTTATCGGCGTTATATTTCATATATTAATGAAACTTGCGGAGAGCAGCCCATATTTATGCGTGCGCCATGCGACGTTTCGTAAAATGTAAATATGGGTTAGCATAAAAAGTGTACCAGTTCTACCTACCTGCCCTTTGTAGTAAGTAAGGGATGGTCTAGTCAGGTCTAGTTTCTACTTCGAGCCTCGTGCCTTGAATGAAGGAACGAACGGTGTTATTCTATAAGGCGCAAGGTTTTTTTAGAAGAAATGCGAGAAACTATCTCACAAACAGTAAGTAGTACTGACATATAAATATTGATCTGTATGACCAGGTTTGCAGAAATTTTGATTGCACGTTTTTGCGTTACGCAGGATATGAAGTGATTACCATCAATTGTAACACCGTTCTTCGAGTATTGAAGCTAAAACTCGCTAGGGTCGAAATACACTCGGCTCTCGTAGGTAACTTCGGCATTTCTATAGTCTAGATTACTACCCTCGCATGCTATTATTTATTACATTTTTTTACCGTGCGTCGGCCTAGATTATCCATTGTTCATGAGCTTCACGTGATTCGCCAACTTAGATAGCATTCAAATGTAAATAAAACTATTTTAAACTAGGTGCCCTATATCGCGTATAAAAGGTCTCCTCTACCTGACGGCTTTTTTGCAAGTCGTGAAGCAAAAAGGTAAATTCCGCATTAGATTAAAAATTAGTCGATTAAAATGCATGAGGGGATGCTGAGTTACCAGCACACCCATGATAGAGAATATGATTTATCGAAGGAATTAATAAATTACGTATAACAATCTCGTTCCTCTCGTATGTTAACAATCACTCTTTAACTAAGTGAATCAAGTGCAAGGACTAGTTTTCTCATGTCGCAAACGATTACCGTATTAGAGGATTTTGTTATTTAAATCTATGCAACGAATTTATGCAAAATCTGCGGGGCGACCCGGTAGGAAAAGGGTCGCCCATAAATAATACAATCAACTCTGCTCGCATTAAAATGTATACCATTAATAAAATTCACCGAGAACGCTGAATCACCCGAGTAGTTTTAATGTGGATCGTTTAAGTGAAGTAGCTTTTAATTTATTTCTTGCGCTATGCAAATCGAACACTGACTGGCAACATTATATATGGACAGAAATCGTGCATAATTATTACGTTTATAATTGTGGAACGTGGTGGAATAAATAATTAACGATGGGAACTTATTTATGGACGAACGCCGCAACGTACATTTTCCAGCGACAGTTATTGATGTACTTGAATAAAAAATTAATTCTTACCTGAAAATAATTATTACGCTTTACTAGTCTTATGACAAGGAGCCGTGTACGTAAGCCAATAATGTTGGAAATATATGAGTTTTATGTACAATATTATAGACTTGTCACAGACGAGTACCGTTATGGTCATATAATTAATCCCAGTGTTAAGTAATACTACTACTATGAAGACTTTGAATACACTGAGATAGAAAATCGATGGCACAAAATGAAGAAGAAACTAAGAAACAATCGGGTCGGGTTAATTAACAGTCACCCTGTATGGTATTCGTAATTGCTGCTTACGTCAGAGTTTGTAGATAAAATTCGTTAAGTACATTATCGGGAGTATTTAATATCGCTTCTGATATAATCCCGAATAAATTCAGGTCACTAATAAATTAAGAATTCGAAACCTTCCGTTTGATAGAGTATCTCACATTTTCACGTGTCCACTCGCACTTAATCGCGCAATCAAATAATAAACACCTCGCCCGTAATATATTACGCACGCATTTTTCTACATATCAGTTTCTTACATCTTATATCTGACCTATTTGCGAAGCATCTGCGACCCACTTCGGACGACAATTATTATTAAAGTATTACATTTCTTAAAGCCACCTGCTCATTTTCCTCCGAGTTGACGCGCGCCAAACGCGCGCGCTTCGGTAACACTTTTTTCTTCGGCTTAATGTTGTCAGTGGATTTAATTAATAGAAGCGGTCGAAGAAATCCGTGTGATTGATAACGTACTATTAAATATTTGTACTGTTATTTGCCTCAGAGTCAGCGTCAACACCAATTTTATGCCGTCCACACCGTTTTAGTTATTTTGAGAATTCGGGTCTTAGTTAAGTTAACTTACGATTTTATCTCAGTTAATTTTATCTACTTTACTGTTATTAAACCTATATGTCACGGTTGTAGGTAAATTTAAGATTATTAAGTTAAGAAATAGTAACATATGTGTCGAATGTATGCATTATTAACACATGTTCTCTTAAGAGGACCATAAACTTCGGTGTTCACAGAGGCACGTCTCGAATCCTTTTGTAAACACACTTTACGCGCCTTCATTATTCCTTTATTCGCGCCACCGGAAAACGTGTACGCGCAGATACATATGTAAATGCTGCCAACGTGAAAAATTACCTACCGTTCGATATTCCCTCGTAAATTCAGGTAAGCGATGACAATATTTTAATTGCCCGGCAAAAGAATTTGCAATACTTTTCGTTCGTCCGGTGTGCCGTCCGAGCTTTAGCATTCTCCGATAATGCGGTATAATTACGGTTTCGTTTGCGGTTTACGGGAGCATGAGGAGGTATTTATGTAAGAGATTAGTTACCTCGCCTAACCACATCTTTAACTCGGCATTGTGTTTAAATGAGCTTTAGCATTTGCATTCAACGTACCGTACATCTTCCCCGCTTTTGCGTCACAAGTCTTTCTCATTTCTAACTGAGCTTACTTTTCATTACTTATGGACCTAGAGTGGATTCCTTTCCATAATGCCCTAAGTAAATACGGAAACTGTAGGTAATCTGCCCGAATTTATACATTTTATTTTTCGTTCGCTATGCAGGGGTTGGACGGTTCCATCTTTGCTTACATTTTATTTTTAGAGATAGAAATTCAGTTAAGACAATGATTTGTGATTTATAGAAGGGGAGTTTTTTTTATGTTATCTACCTAGCTATGAAAACAACGAGTTAGAGAACAAACAATTTTTTTTTCAACTTAGGAACCATTAACACTAACACACTTATTCCAACGTTTTTCTAATAACGTTATGCCTTCGAAAAAAAAATTCTTTTGATAATTCTGCAAAGTAAGGCTCCTCAGCGTTTTCCAAGTCATCATTGGATTCAAAGCGACGGCTTTTCAAGTGTTTTTTGAGTTTTAGAAAGAGACAATAGTCCAGCGAATTACCGTGGATGCCACATAGCTAAAGAACTGCAAAAAATGAAAATGAACATGATAAAGAAAATAGGTAACACAAAACAAACACCTAAAAATTAAAAGCAAAATGATCTCCAAGAAATTGAAGACCAAAAAACAACTGATGACAACAGTCGAAAATCTTACAAATCAGTTTTAAAAAGGTCACGAAAAAACTAAACCCTAAATGTTGAACAAAGCTGGCAACTAATATTAAAAAAACTAAATAAACAAGAACTATTTAAAGGTTTTGAAGAAAGATTGACTAGATTAGAATGTGGCACTAAAGGAGTCATCCTTAAGAACAAAAAAGGCTAATGATCTTAGAATTATGATGTGGAATTCGAATGGATTCTTGCAACATCAACAAGAGTTGCAGACAGTCCTCGAACTAGAAAAAATAGATATATGTCTGATAAGTGAAATTCATTTCGCAAAACAGTCATATACCAAATTTAGGGACTATAAAGTTTGTCATACTACCCACCCAGATAATTCAGCTAAAGGCGGCAGCGCAATTATAATAAAAGAAAATATTTTGCATCATGAAGAAACTGGAAAAAAGTCAATGTAAAAACTAAAAATTATCAGATAACAGTAGTGGCGATATATTGTCCACCAAAATATTCCTTGAAGAAAAATCACTATCATGAATTTCTAAAAAACTGGGGTAATAGATTTCTTATTGGAGGCGATTTTAACGCCAAAAATACTCTATGGGGATCGAGATTAACTACAACAAAAGGTAAAGAACGTTATAGTGCTATCAAAGATTACAGGTGCGAAGTATTGTCGACTGGTAAACCAATATACTGGCCGACGAATCTCGATAAAATACCAGATTTAATAGATTTTTTTATTGTGAAAAATATTGCTGTAAATTTCTTACAATTACACGAAGGATACGATATGAGCTCAGACCTTTCGCCTGTTTTGTTAACTCTTAGTCAAAACATCATAGAAAAAGAAGAAAATCCAAGGTTAGTAAATAAATACACAAATTGGACAAGTTTTGTATCAAAACTTGAAGAAAGAATAAATCTTTCTGCGCCATTAAGAACAGAAGAAGAATTAGATGATGAGGTGAATTTATTTGTGAAGAATATACAATGGACAGCATGGGAAAATACTACCTTAACCAAAAGAAAAACTATGGGTAATAACTATCCAAAAGAAATTAGGCAAATAATAACAGAAAAAAGACGACAAAGACGAAGGTGGCAGCAAACCAGAGCACCTCAACAGAAAACAAAATTGAATAATCTTAGTCAACAGTTAGAAAGAGAAATTCAACGGGTTAAAAACGAGTCTATTAATATTTACCCAGGACAGGAGCACTGATTTATTCTCTTTGGAAAACAACAAAAAGATTTAAAGGACCGACTATGCAAATTCCACCATTAAAAATAGAAGGAAATAAATGGGCGAGAAGCAACGAGGAAAAAGCTGAATTATATGCAGACCACTTAGGACAGATATTTCAAACTGATCAAAATGAAACGATATGGGAAAATATGGCAGTACAACCTACCTCTCCAAAGAGAGATTAAAGAGAATATTAACCCAGGAAAATCTCCTGGGTTTGACTTGATAACTGGAGAAGTGTTAAAAAGTCTTCCAAGGAAAGCTATATTAAAATTAACAAATCTAATAAATAAGTCATTTAGATTGAGATATGTACAGCTTCAATCAAAAGTAATGAAACGTTCAAAACCGAAACGTTGTAGTCAGAGGGCAACGGTGCCGAGTAAGAGAGAGAACAACGTGTTGTGGAGTTCCGAAGGACTACAGCGTTTCATTACTCTTGATTGAGACTGTACCTAGCCTGAGGAAAGTCGGCGGAGGTGATCATGATTCCAAAGCCTATGAAACCACCTCATGAAAGATCATCATGTAGACCAATCTCGTTAGTGCCTGTAATATCAAAACTTTTTGAAAAGTTGTTACTTGAAAGGTTAAAACCTATTATTGAGAGAAAAAAACTTAATAGTAACACATCAATTTGGCTTTAGGAATAAGCATTCTATTATAGATCAGGCACAAAGGATAATAGCAGTAATAAAAAAAACACTTGAAGAGAAAAAAGTCTTTCTTAATGTGGCCCAGGCATTTGATAAGGTCTGGCACGAAGGATTGATACTAAAACTAAAAACTAAAAAAATACTTGCCAAGGCAGTTCACAGAAATACTCCAGTCATATATGTATAACAGACAGATTTTTTAGAGTCAAACTGGAAGAAGCCTACTCTGAGTTGAAGGAAAATAAAGCCGGTGTGCCACAAGGCAGTGTACTATTTATTGTACACTTGTGCACTCAATTAGAAAATACCACAACACCCACATTTGCAGATGATACGGCCTATCATGGCGGTTGGTATCTTAGAGGAGTCAACTTTAAATCAATTAACAAACTACAAACATGGACATTCATGGGGAATCAAGTTAAATGAGACCAAATCGTTACATGTAGATTTTACCAATAAGAAAATAGAACAAATTTCTGTAAACATTAATGGACAGTGTATTCCTTATATTCCTTATACAAAGAAAGCCAAGTATCTGGGCATGACGTTAGACATAAAGTTGTGCTTGAAACCTCATGTAAAAATAAAAAGGTAAGCGATTGAAACCAAACTTTAAGATGACACTATAAAATGTCACAGAAACTTGACATAAGATAGCATATTGTTTTCGTAGCTAGGTAGATAACATAAAAAACTCCCCTCGTATGCATATCAAACGAGTTTATTCATTGCGTAACTTTCATCATCAGTTTGAATTGTAATGAGTATAGGAGAGGATTCATAAATATGATTATTTATTGAACTGTGCGTTTTATTAATGAGTTGTGATCAGGAACTGCCGTAAGTCGTTGACTCGGCTTCATTTTTGCTCTGCTCGAGCAGAAAATACAATTCGACTTCTAACGAAGGCCTGCTCGATTTAACTTGAGAGATTGATTCCACCACGTAGGAGAAATAGCTTTGCATCGTTAATGGGTCGCTTTCGCATGAACATAAGACATTCCCCGGTAATATAATAAAGCCCCAACGGAGCGATCGCCATTATTTAAAAAAATAATCGTTATCACGATCAAATTGAATAAAAATTGTTTTTTAACGACTCTTAAACGCACTTCCTACCGAAAACGCCTGGGATTCTTGCCCGGCCGATATTAATTCTCGCTTTGAAAAATTAAAACCACCATTAATCTACTTTCCTCATCTCGCAGCGAAAACGGTTCGCTGGTAGCTCGCAGCGTGATGTCGTACCAATAAAAGCTTACAACGTACCGTACGAGAACTCGCACAGATTTATGCCTTACATTAATAATACAATAATTCTCGGGACCCGATATACTACTAAACGTTTGTTTCAAATTTACACATAACAAATTCGTATTTTATTCATGATCCTTGATAGGTTTTTGATAGCGGCTCTAAACCCGCGGGTGGTGTTTCAAGCGGACAAAAATCTATGGAATATCTAGGCGCTTCTGAATGAATTTTATGGAGCTACACTGTAAAAACCTATTTAACTTTTATATTCTATACACATTTCGATTTTTAAGTATAGTTGAGACAACACATGTATTAAGTACTCGTAGGAAAATCTATAAAGTTCGAATTTTAATTAACAGAGAACTGATAAATAAGCAGATAAATGGCGTGATATTATACCCCACTTAAAAATAATTACGTTTAAAGTGTCGCAATAATGTACTCTGCACGTCCACACAAAATATAATTAGCAGAAGTTAGTTTGCTGACCCAAACATAAATTAAACGAGCTTAACGTTGGTTGCACTAGGCAGTTTTATAAGTGTGTATATAGATACGTATTTTATATCCGGCGAATGCAACAACCCGAGACATTTATAACTGAATTAAGTTTCGTAATACTGTATCAAGTGACCATTAAAAGCTTGTTAAGTGTATTAAAAATTAATAACTTCTTTTATAAAATTGTTAATGCATTACACAAACCATAAAACATTCTATAAATCATCACACTACACGTATACATGTTTATTCAATTGAAATTACAATGGAAACTTTTTTTATAATTTTTGATAATAAAATGGGGGGTAGACTAAAACGATTTGAATTTATATAACATGTGACCGATTCGGATTGTTTTTTTTTATGTATATTTTCAAACTCAAATACTGATTTAAATAATGAAGTACACGTGCCGTCGGCGTGCCTTTGATAATTCGTGCGAACACGCTGTCAAACACAGAATGGCAAAGCCCGAGGTTTTTCGCCTTTTGCTGGTGGTCAGTGTCTTTTTGGCTGCGACTTACACGGTAGTAATATCAGTGAAAATCACGGAAGCGTATTATACTCATGCATTCTCGAGCGTATCAATCAGATTGTTGTTAGGTGCGTCCGTGGACGAGGAAAATCGTCACAGTCCGAACGACGATTGTGAAAGATCATAATAGAAAATTTAAACCCTTTCCGGTTTTGCCTAAGCTGACGTTTTGAAGTACTGCAAAAATATAAACGTTTCTATAAGAATTGTTCGGACTATTTGTGGGCAAGGAAATTTAACATTTCAATTAATTATTACCGACGAGGACGAAGGTGATGGCAACACCAAAATGAGTAAGAAAAACAACAGAGTAAACGAATTTCTACCGCATCAAAAAAATTAAACGATTTCGGGTTAGTGTCTTACCGCGTCATTCAAGTCTCCAGATGAATCGCTATAATTTTGTCAATGAATTGATATTCTATGAACAAATTTGAGTTTTTTTTTTAGTATATATGTTACCCAGGAGAAAAAAATAAATTAAATTGTTTTTAATAAGTCTGTGCTTTAATAAGTACCCGATTCATGGCGGCATCTTCACAAAAACATCGGCTCACAAAGCAAGAGCAATTTTTGCAACAAATCGATGTTATCAACGCAATCGTCCGTGCTTTAAGGACTTATTGTTTGGTAATGCTTATGTAATGTAAGAAGATCCCGTATCTTTTAACGACCGTGGTTCGAGGAAGGCGATTGAAAAATATTTCACTTACTGCGCGTGTACTTCTAAATTTTCCGGATAATTTACTCCCAGAAAATACATATTTCCTATGAGAGAAATAAAGCCAGGGCATCATTAAAACCATCGTTCGGGCGCATGTGGCGGCCGGCCGCTTGCGTTTTCGAATTCATTATGTTAAGTGTAAGGTTATTAAAAGTTTACATGGTTACGTTTTACGATTGTAGTAAATAACGTGGTCCTTCTTTATGCGCTTTTATTTATATGATTTTTATAATCTTTTGTAGTAGAATCTGGTAAGCGCGCATCAGGAAATTCTATCACATAAAAGCTATTTTTTTAATTTGAATTTAAAATAAAGGTGCGTATTTATTACGGTGATTTGTGAATCTCGGGCGCACCCACCTCGAATAAAGATATCAAGGAGGTGCGATGCTAGATAGAGCTCAGTGTGAAACAAATGACAAATAGAATAAGACATCTACATAATACACTCCTACTTCTCACCTATGCGACCACTGGATGCTTACACTGTTACACAACGAGCCTCCTGCCCAGGTGAGCACGAGAACACTGCGAATGGGCTTTGTTTTTATAGCGAAAGAAGAAGTATGAATAATGCATTAATTATTGAAAAAAATTATCGCGCGCTCTCAACGAAATCGAATACGTCCGACGAAATTTGAATATAAATTCGTTAAATGCGATAATATATGACTTTATGGCGTGATTATTATCTGTGATAATAAATTTGATGATTAATTAAAATTAATAGCTGGGGCACGGAGAAAAACTGTAGGATATTTCTTTGTGGTATTAGTTATACAATTCTGATTTTAACAAGAAATATTTCGGACTTTGTTTATATTTAAATGATCCCAGCGTATACAGTTACACTACTATTAATTAACATTGCCCAGAACAACTTCATAAACTCTTAGATTCTATCAGTTGTTTAACCCACATTTCACGGGACATTTTAAGTTTACCGCACGTACGCTCAGTTTTTTCTTAACTGATTTTAACTGATACATTTATAAAATCTTACAATATCTATCATAAGTTAATGTAATTTTTTTATCTATACTTTGTCCGAGTCCGAGATTTATTTTCTTGTCAAAATTTAGACGGGTCAAATCTGTATTTGTGGAATGAAGTAACATTTTTGTGCCATATTCAATAATCAGTGCCGGTTCGTTTTTAATCTTCGTCCATACTTTTAAACTCTAGGGTTTCTCTTTTACATTTGTTAAGTTGGTAACTTTTTATAACAGTTGGGAACACTATTCGTCTTCGCGCCCAAATTACCGTACGTTAGAGATGTTGGACCGAGACCATAGCAGATCTACGAAGAATCTGTCTCTCATTACGTAGAAGGGCCATTCGCCTGCAAAGGATCACAAACGGAGAACGAGGATCAGAATGGGAAAGGTATAGAAGGCCATAAGGAAAGAAAAAGCTAAATGTTGGGATAACTTAATATCCAAGCTAAAAGAGGATATCTGGGGAAAGGCCTGTAAGATAGTCCTGAATAAATTGAGACTAAATCCGAGTACCCAGCTAAATTCAGAAGAATAAGAACGTTCGCAAGTTGTTCCAAGAAAGGAAGGAAAAAAGATGGGAAATTACCCAAAAAGTAAGAAACGCACGCTTTACAAAAGAGGAGTTGGAAAGGGCAGCCAAGAGAATAAAAGTAGCGAAAGCACTGGGTCCAAACCACATACCACCAGAAGTGACCAAGGCAGCAATCGAGGAAAACCCGGATAGCTTCCTTAAGGTGCATAACAAGTGCTGGAAAAGCGGAATCCTCCCAAAGATTTGGAGAGCCGCCAGCTTGATACTGATAGAGAAACCAAAAAGGGACAATTGTGAGACCACGTACAGACCCATCTGCCTATTAGATGTAGCGGGAAAGGTTCTGGAAATAATGATTAGAGAAAGACTGGTGCAAAAGCTTGAAGAGAGAAATGTTCTGAATGATAACCAGCACTGGTTTAGAGTGGGAAAATCCACAATTACCGCACTGGGGAAAGTACAGAGCGTAGTAAGTAGCATCCGCGAAAATGCCGACAAGAACAGAGCGTCCTGATAGCCCTGGACGTAAAAATGCTTTCAACTCAGCCTCGTGGAGGGGAATCATGTTGGCCCTTCACAAATACAAGGTTAGCCCGGGGCTAGAAAAGATAATAAACTCATACTTGGCGGAGAGGGCAATAATATTTTCGAATGAGATGCGCGCGGATGTTACATGCGGGGTACCGCAAGGGTCAGTGCTGGGACCTACACCGTGGAACATTTTGTACAACAAAATGCTGGAATTAGACATGGGAAAGGGCATTAATCTGATAGCATACGCCGACGATCTGGCAAGAGTCGCGTACGCCAAAACAACTTCGTTACTAGAAGACATGGCCATGTATGCTGTGGAAAAAGCACCTTAAGCAAAATAGGACTCACACTTGCAAAACACAAAACAGACGTGATGACCGGTAAAAGAAACCTACCGAGAATGGACTTAAAAATAGAGGACACCGAAATAACTTCCAAGAAGAGTCTGAAACACTTGGGAGTGCATTTAGACAGAGAATAAAAAATGACGATTCACGTTAAAGAAGCAACAACGAAAGCTCAAAAAGCATACTTGGCCATGGCGAGACTGATGCCTAACGTCGGAGGACCTAACCCGCAAAAGAGGAAGCTACTGGCGGCAGTGGTCCTCTCGATCATCCTACATGCCACCCCTATATGGGTAAACGCACTAAAATATAGACACCATGAAGTCATGTTAGAAAGAATTAACAGAGCTGCGGCCGTAAGTGAGGCCACATATAGGACGTTGGCAACAGAGGCGGTGCTGGTAATCACAGAGATTCCCCCAATAAAGCTGCAAGTAATGGAACGTAGAAGGATATATCAAGAGGGTCAACAAATAAAGGCATTGGCCAAAAAAACTGCTCTATGAGGCATGGCAAACTCGCTGGGAACAATACGAGAGATGGGCCAAGGTTCTTTTTGAAGACCATTGCAATAGAAAAAGGAAGAAGTAGATTACTACACGACCCAAGCACTCACAGGCCACGGAGTTTTTGGGAGATATCTTAAAACAATAAAAAAAGAGACACGTCAGCTTGCTGGTAATGCGAGGAAGAGGATGACTCGCCTGAACACAAATTCTTTGAATGTCCTCGGTGAAACGAGGAGCGCACAAAAGCGGACATTGAATTGAATTATAATGTCCAGAGATGAAAAGCCCTGGAAGGCGGTTATGAACATGCTGAGAAAGATTATGTTTCGTAAATGTGAAGACGAAAAGCAAAGTGAAAGAACTGCAAGGAGAAGGGAGGAAGAGGAATAGAAGAAATAAAAGGATTGGAGCAAAGAAGAGGAGAGGAAGAAGAGGACAGGAGATGGAGGAGGAAAGAAGAGGAAGAAGAAGAAAGAATAGAAATGAGGACAACATGCTAGACAGAGAAAATGCCCAAAGGCGGTTCCTCTCAGGTAGAGTGGGTAAAGAGGAAAGGAGTTTAGTTGGTAGGCGCCCCGTGCAGAAAGGCCGGGGTGAATCCAACATACCTCCGGAGTTGATTTATCCGGAGGCATCTTTAGAAGATTCTCTAAACTTCTATAAAAAAAAAAGCTTCCTTCTCGTACCAAATAGTAACAAGTAAGCTGAGACCGAGGTCCCCAGTAAAGCTAAATGATACTGACACGGCCAAGCAATGGCCGAAGAAATTGACTTTGCAATAAGAAAAATAAAAAGCAGGAAGTCTCCAGACCCGGAAGAGTAGCTGCCTGTACTAACCTCGACATCTTCAAACAGGTAATGAACTCCTGCCTGACAGAAGGCGTATTCCCGAGTATATGGAAGAAGACAAGGCTAGCACTGTTGGAGAAGCCTAAAAGGATGCCGCTTGACTGTCCAACTTATAGACCCATCTGCCTCCTGGACGTAGTCGCTAAACTTCTAGAGAAGTTCGTCAAACAGAGGCCGGTGGAGGATCCTATCTACTTTGACATCGTGTTCGCAGAGAAGGAGCTGCCCAACCGCATAGAGCCCTCTCCGAGGGTTGCACCTCTTCCGTGGATGAACACATGAATAGATTGGTGGAAATCGTGTTGGTATCGTTAAAAATCTTATGTTTTGCGTTGTTTTTCGTACACATCGGTGCCTCGCAAAACGTAATTGCTGTTGATGTTAAGGTAAGTAGCAAAAATGTTATTAAATTTCAAACTTTTCCATTATATTTCTTATTCTTTATAATAAATATAAGCTAATGTGTTTAATTAAATTTTGAATGCTGTTTAGTATTTAAAAAACAAATAAAGCAAAAATCAAATGAGTATGAAGTTTTACTTATAGCAATAAGATAAATCGAATTCTTAAATTATTCGACATTCCGAAGCCTCTAATAAACATAATCCGACATAGTTTCTAAACGTCGAAATCAAATTAAGCATACTTGATGGATAAGAAATTATGTCAGATTAGCTGAACGGATCCTCTCGATGATATAGACCTAAGAGAAGATTAAACGGGAACCTTCCGCGGCTACTGCGATCTTTTCTGGAACGGAATCTGAAAATACATAACTTTGTTTGCAAGATTACGATCGGTGCGTTTGCCGGCCTAAAAATTTCGAATCCGACCAGAAAGGATTAAACACTTATCCGATTTGCAGAAAAAATAAACCAGCTCGTCAGGGCTTGTTTGTGTTCGACGTTTCCACAATGGACGTGGCAGAAATATATATTATATTCCCTTCATATTTCTTGATATTTTCTTGCGGCGCTGAACCCTTTCATTCTTCTGGGAATGTGAACGAGAACGACAATCGCGCTATTATGCGACGGCGGAGTTGTATTGTCGTACATACTAATAGTGGGTGAGCTCGTTTCATTCACGCATTCTGTTGGCTCACAATGCTGGAAATGTCACTGAAATAAATAGTTGGAATAATGTGCGGCCGCCCGATGTTTGCATAGATAATTGAGGACATCCTTATAATATTTTCAGATTTGAGAGATTTCTTTACGCCCCAACGAATGCACAAAAATATCCGAACCAAAATTTCAGATACATAGGTAATAAAAGTAGTTACTGAAATAGGTACTTTAATATCTCAGACTGTTATGTTAGTGATCGTTTTTATTTACTTCTTCAGGTATATGAGTTTTTCTTTTCTGTGAAGTAATTTTCGAGCTGAATTTTTCCTTTCGCCAGCTTCATTATTAGATAGCATCTGCGATGCAGGTAATCTTAACGAAGGCGCATCATCTTCTAACGAGAAACTCGCAGCGAAAAACTGCACGACATGACTGATACCGAACCGCATGAAAAATGAATACTAAATATAGCAATCTCCGATAATAGGCAATTACTAACACTTTACGTGCATGCATTCCTTCGTACAACGATGTTAACCAAGCTAAGGGCGCCCGCATGTTCGCGGAGCACCTGAAGAGCGCAGCGCGTGTCAAGGATTTCCAGGATAAAAACTAGATAAGGTTCTATGATATTCGCTCAGCCTTTCTTTATTTTATGCACGAAGTCGCAGCCATCGACGTGTGCTACGTGAAGTCTGCAAGAAGGCGATAGATAGCCGGTCTAATATTATCAATGTGTGTCCGGTTGGCATCTGCTACCACCGTGACTTGCCCAGGTACCCACATATTTGCAGCCATAATGAAGCGAGACTAGATTTTATGGCGCGTACGACGCTTGCACTAGGTTACTATGTTTCCATGTCTGCGGGCTCGTCTGGATGAGTTGCTTTTTTGCGCCGTTTATCTCTCGGCTTTATACACGCCGGGCATTTTATTAGGAGCAAGCCATGCGGGTAGATGCTTCGAATACTTTTCTAAGTTTTGTTGTGTTTATCGAATGGCTAATGGTACCACTTAATAAATGCATTTTACGTCTGGTAGTGGCATTTTCATTTTCTAATTTTAAATATAAATTGTAAAAACTGGATCCAGTCTTACTTAAAAAATCCTTAGCGAAGAGAGTATAGGAAATTAACATTCTTTTTTAAGATTCCATGAAAAAAGCGTACACGAAAAAAGCCCACAGCGAAAAATGCGGACAAGAAAAAAACGTACAAGGAAAATTGCGCACACCGAAAAATGCCCACATGCAAAAATACGTACACGGAAAATTGCTCACACCGAAAAATGCTCACACAGAAAAATGCGCACATGGAAAATTACCCACACTGAAAAATGCCCACAAAGAAAATTGCGCACACAGAAAATTGCTCACACCGAAAAATGCTCACCCAGAAAAATGCCCACATAGAAAAATACGCACATTATATTTTATTTTCACATAAAAATGAAATTTATGCGCATTTCCATTACCGTACATGGTGTGTTAAATAACGTGGTTTTTTAAAAATTCTCCTCGTAGTTGGCCGTGAATTATTATGTAGTTGTGAACTAGCCTTGCTTGAAACTTAAATTAACATACGTATATCATAACCTCATGTTTTTTATTAAAAGAAATTTCTGAATTTCTGAGCTTAACAAATGTCATAAGTCATAAAATATAGTTTGTTAAATGAATCTTTTTACGCACGTCATTGATTTTATCCGTATGAAACACATCAATACTCACAAGCCAAGTAATAAATAGTAAATGTTACTTTACAAACATTCCTATAAAGGCGTTCCTTTTTCAATCTGAACGAGTGATGTATACCGTGATAGCTCTCCATACGGACAGCTCTCATAAGCGAACATCTCTCATGACCGGACAATTTTTCTGGAACCAAAATTTAATTTTATCTCACTTAAAGCTTTCTTATAAGCGGACAGCTCCCATAAGCGGACAAAAAAGTTGGAACCGTCGGTGTCCGCTTATGAGAGCTTTCACTGTACTCGCCGGCACTTAAAACGAAACGCAATACCGAGGCCACAGCCGTAAGTAGCACTGTCGAAGGTTCATTTTCGAACGAGTTTATTGCTTTTCGTTTCTCTTTTAGTGCCGGCGATGGTACGTAGATATATAAAAATTGGTTTTCAGCTGGATTAACATTATCGAGCAATTCGGCAAATTTTTTTCACATGTATTGAGTGCCGCATAAACGGGAGCACGACATTTGGGTGAATGACAAATGGGTGAACGATAAATGGGTGAAGTCATTTGGGTGAACGACATTTGAGTGCAAGCGACAAATAGGTGAATGCGACATTTGGGTGAACGACAATTGGGTGAATGCGACATTTGGGTGACCGACATTTAGGTGAACGACATTTAGGTGAACGACGTTTGGGTGAACGACATTTGGGTGAACGACATTTGGGTGAACGACAATTGGGTGAATGCGACATTTGGGTGAACGACAATTGGGTGAATGACATTTAGGTGAACGACAATTAGGTGAATGATATTTAGGTGAACGACAGTTGGGCGAACGACAATTGGGTGAACGACATCTGGGTGAACGACATTTGTGGGTGAACGACAATTTTGGATAAGCAATAAGTCTGTTTATATGAAATATGAAAGATCTGTTATTTCATTTAATTATAATTGCATACTTTCAACAAAGTATGAATGAATTGCTTTAAAATATGGCATATTTTTGATACGAAATGACATGCTCGAGTAGGCATTTATTTGTCAAGTGACGTATAGTTAGGGTAAACATTTTTGTCTTTTTTTTAATTTTCCAAACTACGTTTGGTTCAAAAAATTTCTCATGTGACACATTTAAAATGTCTATGTAGATTTATAAACATATTTTACATGTGAAAAATATCGCCTTTTAAAATTCGTAATAAAAATGGGGTTTTCGATGTTTCGTCGGCGGCTTTTATAAGACTGAAAAATGTCGCTCTCTCCTAAATGACGTTCATCCAAACATCGTTGATCCAATTGTCGTTCATCCAATTGTCGTTCACCCAAACGTCATTCACCCAAATGTCGTTCACCTAAATGTCGTTCACCCAATTGTCGTTCACCTAAATGTCGTATTCATCCAATTGTCGTTCACCCAACTGTCGTTCACCCAAATGTCGTTCACCCAAATGTCGTTTACCTAAATGTCGTTCACCGAAATGTCGGTCACCCAAATGTCGCATTCACCCAATTGTCGTTCACCCAAATGTCGCATTCACCTATTTGTCACTTGCACCCAAATGTCGTGCAACCAGATGACTTCACCCATTTGTCGTTCACCCATTTGTCATTCACCCAAATGTCGTAGACCCCGCATAAACGGTAGCTGCATGAACGGATACGCTCGGCTAGATATGAATACAATCATTGAAACACATAAGAAAATATTTGTCCAAGACCGAAATGTAACCTGCGTGAAACGAACATTGCCTGATATGTGAATCAAGCTTTACTATAGTCTATTTTTAAACTAGGAGGAGTAACAGTTTTTGGCGGGCAAAATTCAAATTACTCCTAGCTTAAAAACAAACTTTAGTCACAGTTTTGTTGACGTGCGTAAAAACATCCATTTTACAAAACTATAAACATTTTATTAGTTTAAAAGTTTCATACGGCAGATCGAATGGTCGGAATTTGGCAATCTCTATCAATATATTGTTTATTATCTATTATATGTTATATTATACTCTTGATATCTTAGGAGCGCAGTTTTTTTTACCAAAACCATATTTTTCAAAGAATCTAACAAAGAAAGTGAATGTCAACAATTTTAAACAAACAGAAAAATTTGAGTAATAGTATCAAATTTAAGAAAAGAGAAAACTGATGGAACATATTTTCAACAGAGAGGTTCATAATTAAAGAAAAAGGATTTTAAAATCGTTTCAACTAAGAAATGTAAAAAAAAATTATATCAATTTTATATCCACGAAACGCCAAGTTTACTCAGGATGCAGTTGATTTGATTTCAGCTTTTCTGAACGTTTAATATAATTCTCAGGATTAGAAAGAAATTACATAAACAAATAACTAGAATCATTGTCCTCTTTTGTTATTGTTTCATTCCTAAATTGGAATTGGAAGTGGCAGTGTTATTTTCTTTTTTCCGGATACTTTCTAGACCAGTGGTTCTCAACCGGTGGGTCGCGACCCAAACGGGGGTCACCTTGGGGTTTCTAGTGGGTCGCCATCGGTTTTAAAAGCAAAAATTTAATGGCCGGTGTATGCATTCTATCATACTATGCATACTATCAAATATCGCAAATGAGAAGCAGGACCGCGAACATTTTTAAAAAATCTAAAAGGTTGCGATTAAAAAAAGGTTGGGAACCACTGTACTAGACGGACTATATTATTTTGAGGGTTGTACCCACGTTGAATTGAATACTAACGGTGGCAGCATTCCCGCAAGTGAGATAGCGAACCATTACGTCATCGCATACCCGCTTCTCCTTTTACACAATTATTAACCAATATTAACTGTCACGGTTGACAGTTGTATTAGAGGGAGAAGCAGGTATGCGATGACGTAACGGTTCCCTATCTCACTTGAATGCTGCCACTAATAGCATTCCTTTCACAAACTAGAACAGTTCTGAACAGCACAGAACAGTTCAATGTACAATCGCAATCATAATTCATGACATAACCTTCACAGAAAAGCTCATTTTATTTGTGGTTTCCAAACAAAAAATAATTCACGACATCCCGGAGTCACTTTTGAGTATTAGTAAGATTTTGATATATTCGACATTCATAGTTTTGAAGGATGTCCTATAAGCTTTCTGTAAGCATTATTACTTATGATTGCGACTGTACGTGCTGTACGGAGCTTGAAGCTCTTGAAAGGAATGCTACTACTATTAAGGTAGTATTCAATTCATCGTTGGTTGTAAAGAAAAATTTCAAGGAAGATCTGAGACTGTTATTTGAGGCAGTTCAAACAATTAATGGGGAACAATTTGAACATCTTTTTTAATCAGTTGGTGTTAATATTGTTTGTAGTTGTTTTAATAATTTTTTAATTTTTGATAAAAGCATGAGCGTTTAAAACTCTCCAAATACGGACTCAGAAATGTAACATTTACTTTTTATACAAGATGACAAAATTCAAATTTACTTTTATTTATAAAAAATAACTACTATTTAGAGAGCTTTAAATGCTAATGCTTTTATTAAGTGATCATGTGTTTCAACAGCATTTTATACAACTAACCCCCTTATTCCGTAATTCATAACGACAATCGTTAAGTGACATATTTTGACCAAAAATTAACAAATTATTAAAACAACCACAAACAATATTAACACTAACAGATTATAAAAGATGTTCAAATTGTTTGAACTGTTTGAACTGCTTCAAATAACAGTCTAAGATCTTCCTTGAAATTTTTTTTAGAGGGACAACCTTCAAGTATAGTCCGTCCAGAACTACGAGGAGAAATTTTAAAAAAGGCACGTTATTTAACACACCATGTACGGTAATGGAAATGCGCATAAACGCTGGTGATCGCAATTTCTAGAGTCTGTCGTAGAGAGAGAGAGAGAGAGAGAGAGAAAGAGAGAGAAAGGAAAATTTGAAAGCTAAAAAGGAATTTAAAAAAATCTACTTTACAGTAACAAAATAAAAAAATAAGTGAAAGATTACGTAAAAGAGAAAAGAAAAACGAACCACAGAATTAAATGAACGGAAAACAAGAGAAGATCGCCGATTTTCATCTGGCGGAGAATGATTGAAGTAGGAACGAAGTGAAGACGAAAAGTTCATTTAAAATTTAGCACCGAAAGAACTCATAGTTCGACAAAATTTACATAGATGGCGCTGGCGATCGCAATTTCTGGAATCCGTCGTAGAAAGAGAGAGAAATTTGAAAGTGAGAAATGAATGAAGAGAATATATCGACCTTCAAAATTTTGTCCCCAAAAAGTTTTATTTTAGATGGCGCTGTTTTCGTATTTCTGAACGCTTTTCACCGTTTCTCCATTTCTTCCTTTGTTCTGTTTTTCCATTTGTCTTTTGATTATTTAACGTTTAAACAAATTTGATAACGTTGTAAGCAGTAAAAACCTTGCAGTGAGAGAGAGAAAAATTGAAGAACTGAACAATGATAATGACGGACCTTGACCTTTAACTTTTTCGAGTTTTATTTTTTGTTTTAATTTTTTTGTGCGTTGAGCAGACTTAGATTGAGTGGGGAGGGAGGTTGGATTGACCTTGACCTTTGACCTTGTCGAACCATCGTCCTTGAAGTTTTTTAAGAAGAAGCACTTAACAAAGCTTTTGATTCCAAATTAAGAATTCGTTTTTATTTTACGAAATTACACGTTTTGAAAGTGTGGTAAGCAAGACGGGAGGTTACTAATTAGAGATTTGTTAACGTTAACAAACGACTGTACTTACCAAAATATAAATGCAACAAACATCTTTACTGCGATAAAGAACTACTATTCCTGTAGGTACTCACTTTTCAGTTTAAAGCAAAATTAGGCTCCGAACTTTGAAAAACTTGGAGGCTCATCGGACATTTGCAATGCACATATTTGCCAACTTAAAACTTGTAAAACAGGAACGTAACCAACAAAATTTTAGTTAAGCGTAAATGTGAATCATTGCGTTACCGGCGATCCTCGATTGCGATCGCTAAGTTGAGCTGAGCGCGCATGAAAGAGTGGCAACGACGGTGGGGCAACAGCTACGAGTATAATAGCAAAGGGCGAGGCTGAAATAATTTTTTTTTATTGAAAATTTATTTTAAATCGAATTTTTTTTTTAATCGAGGCTGGCTTGAACGCCAGGTCGTTAGTTCTTGATTATTCAAACGAAATTATATTGTTCCATATAAATAATAAAACTGAAATCAACGAGAAAGTAAACGTGCGAACGAGCTTGTCTTTTTCTTAAAGGAGACATTGGTTTGTGTCAAATAAGGGATGGCGTAATTTCCTGATGTGCAAATGCAAAGACTTACTTTGATGTTTGGGCATAAATCAATGTTCTTAAAAAATTTAAAACATAAAAAATGAATTGAGGAGGTAAAGAACGAACCCAAGCCCTCGGGGAAAACTAATTTAAACCAAAAGAACAGAAAATTTTCAAATTGTCCCATTTCATAGCAATAATTTTGCCACCGTAGGTCCAACAAAATTAGAAAAAGATCCAAAAATTGTAATTAATGTTCAAATCAATAAAATGGAAATAAATACAAAAAATGTGTTGCAATGTCCTTTCCTCATCCGTATAGATGAGGAAGTAGTAAACATTATTGTTTTAGATTAAATATGTCTTCGTTTTGCATAGTCCATTCAATAGCGTAATTTGTAGCATAAAACACAATTCTTTTATTCATTTTATTTCAAATTCTAAGAAGACGTTGAATATTTAAGTTTTTTCGTTTCTCATTCACATACGTAAATGTATTCAGTGCTGAAAGCATTTTCTCTTACAAAAGCTTTCTTCATCGTGCCTCCCTTTACTTTGATGGATACACATGCATAAGAATTTGCCACCGGGGTTCCAAATAGCTTAGTGCACAAGTACGTAGTAGGTCAAAGCGCTTTACCAGGTCAAATTTTACACGGTACGAAGATTTTTACCTCAGGACAAAGATGTCCCAAAGAGGGGGCGGACTATCTGTCTAAAATAAGACAGCTAGCGTGAGAATTTTTAATATGAATGGCGATGTGCTCTTGTGGTAGGTCAGTTTTTAATTTTTGAGCAAAACCATCGATATTTGCAGAATTAATTCCTTATGTGTTGAAGAACTGACGGGATTAATAAGTGAAACTTATACGATTACACCCTGTATGTAAAAACCTCTCCGGTTGGTTTTTATCAAAATACTTAAATTTAAATTGCTTAAAACTTTTTAATTTACTCATTTTAAGTCGTTATTATTGGTCGATACGTTAATAGAGTTTTGTATCACAAAATCTTTTAACCGGACACTAAATCTCGCAACGTTTCACCGTCGTTCGATTTAGTGTCCGGTTAAAAGATTTTGTGATACAAATTTCATCGGACAAGAACCAACTTTAAAAATGTTAATAGAGTTGTTAAAGAAAAATGTAAATAAAACGGCATATCGCCGAACGCAAACTAATTAAGCAAAATACGTTCCTTTTAATGTAAATGAGCGCATAAAAATTTTATTAGGCATCCCGAACAATGTCGAAATAAATTTTAGGTAATCAGCAGCGCAAGAGTTTCGTCTCAGCGATTTTCTTTTTATGTTGGCGCGCAAATACAATCAATTACATTAAATATCGCGGCAGTAAAAAAATCGTAACTCCAAGTTAAGCACACACGACCGTAAAATTAAAGGCATTTTAAATGTTCTCTTTTTGCCGAGTATCTCCTGCCGCATGATCTCCTCACAGTTTTCACCGGTGGTGATTATTTGAGTTGAAATTAGTTTGTTTATTTTTTCTTCGTTTGGCAGAGAAAAAAGACCTAATGGAATGGTATTTAATTTAAAATTTATGTGTACCTGGGCTTTTGTTTTTGATTTCGGAAGAGTACGTCTTACCCGCCCGCGGTTACTTTTATAATCCGCCCGCGCTTTTCACCTGTTGCCGAATTTGCAAGTCAAATGGCCCGCAATATGTTCCCAGCAAATTCAATATGCGTTACTAATATTTTTGACTTCTTATTATGTACGTATCTTGCAAGGAATTATTTTAACTCTGTAGAGAGTAAATATTAATGTGGACGTGTGAATTAAAAACACGTGGATGTTGAACAAGTTGAATTGAATGTAAACTGCCGCAAAGCCCATCCTTTCATGTAATCGAAATGAAATGCCATTTTTTTTAGTGTAATTTTCGTTCATAAATGAACACATAGTAAGAGACCATCAATTAGTAAAATAAATACATATTTAGTAGTAGTCTTGAATGGTAAATAAGTTTTTTGAATTTGTTGGGGTTTTTACGGTTCAATAAATATTTTTTGTTCATGATGAAAATAATTCCTCGTTTCAATTCTCCTCAACGATGACATTCATTGTGGTGCAAAAAATCAGATTAAACCTCTTATTGTGCCTCAAAGTTTTTAACTCTTTCGTATCAGCGCAGCCAGGGCAGGAAATATTTTTTTATCGCCGCCGCTATAATTCACAATACAAAGCTAGAGAAGATACTGTTGATAAAACATTATTTCTCTTTTATACCTGACAGAAATTAAACATAGCCACCATTCACTCCCACGTACGCTTTAACCGTGGTGCGCTTTTAATATCAGATGGAACCACGAAAGGGTTCATTGTTAGTTTTTTCCAGTGTTGATATTTCAAACTGTTTTATATACGAACACAATCCGAGATTCGATCGATAAGATTGGATTCAAAATGATTTTTAATCGTTTTGGATTTGATACATTTGTGGAACTACACGGTGATACGTCGACGTCAGCTGTTAACAGAAAACAGGGTAGCTCCCTATTATGTGCATTCCATACAAAAAAAAGTACAGTTAAGAGGGTGACGTGCTCTCTTTTACCTAGGAAGCTATAAATTTATACTTTTGCAAAACCGTCCAGGCAAATCGATACTTTTAACCCAGTTTCACGTGAGAAACTCGAAACCTGAAACGTTTCTCACAAAGTTAAATTAGTATCACAAAATCCGGGCTAAGTAAGTTAGGAAACGCAATAAATTTTTTCTGGAACGAGAAATTATACGGAAATTTGTGGGGTGGCATATGCCACTCCACTCGAAAGGATATAACGGTCGAAATGCGTCACACGGCATGTGTGTATTAAATAAGTAACGGTCAGTGATTTCACAGGTTGTTTGGGGCTTTAATTCTGATTTATCCACCCTATGTTTTGATCTTTGATCACACACATGCACCGCCTGTGTTGCATGTGTGTGCAGCAACTTGTATATGAAATATATTTGTATTTTTTTTATTAATTGTTTGGAAGTTCATTCAAAATGCACGTCGTCGACACAATTTTCTGAATTTGGAATCTAAAAGAAATTTATAAATACAAAAATGGAATTTCAACACCCCTCATTCGAGGGAGATATAATACTCTTGACAGTATCTGACCGAAACCTAACTCTTTCATATTATATTGTAATTGCCCAAACGTTGAGGAATCTGCTACCCCATCGCTGTTTCGATCAGGTTCTGAAGGAGTTGTCCGCTTTTCTTCATTTATCCCGCTTGTGACACCGCCTAAGGCTTTAACGAATATATCAAATGCGAGATCAATTGGAGATTTGGTTCTCTTGTCTTGGATATTTGGGAAACAAAATCCACTGAAGAAAATTAAGAGAGCCGACCTTGGTCTAAGTTTCTATTCAATTTGAATCTTCAAACCTTCAAACTATTTGTCTATTTTCTGTTTCGGTTTCCCCTAAAGATATTCGCACTCGATTTTTCCGTTTCGTCTTGTGACACGTCTGCTGGAGACGCAGACGCCATTGTGAGATTCATTCCGAATCTGACGACAATCCAAGCAAGTACAAATCAATAAAATTCCGAGGGTTGTAAAATTAATTAAGTCGGAATATTGGTCGCTTTTCTTTAATATCACTAATAAGCCTCGAATAAAATTGCTCCACACGAGATCAGTGAAAACACAAACAGTACAATTCAACCACCTACAGAAATTTCAAATTAAAAAAGAAAACTCAGCAAAACACACTGAAAACATTAATGCAGGAAATGGATTGGATAGAGAGCAGTAAAAAATATGGATGTTAACAGTATAGCTATGGTGGTTCGAAGTCACTTTCTTATGGTAAACTCGGAAAGTTGGTGGTTCACGTGGGGGATTGCCTTCTCAGAATCATTGGTGCAACCGCCTCCGGGCAGTTCAGGAACTGTTCCCTGTGCTACGTACCTGAAAGCTGCAAATCTTGGGCGGGCAAATTAAGCCCGTCCCAAATTGCCGGCTAAAATCAATGGGACGGGTCGAGGTGATACGTAATCCCCCCAAAGCAAACTGGCAGAAATTAAGATTTAAAAAAGTCACCGGTCTGTGCATCAATTCAAACATCAGATAACACTAGCTAACGCAAGTTTAAAATTAAACGAGCGATGAATGTCAACAGGTTAAATAAAATTGAAACACGAAGCACGGATCCGCTTTTCGCTCACAAAATAAAAAATAATAAAAATCAAATCTAAGTTAATCTAACTCCTAATCTCACGCGTCAAAAATTGCTCGTTTCGATACGATACATTAGCATTATTGTAAATCCGACCTTAACTCTTCCAAAATGTGTGCTCATCAGTTGCACTAAAGCCGAAGAAGTCATCCGAGTATCAAACGAATGACAAGGTAGCGTCAAATATGTCAACCTGCGTCCCCGAGAGTAGACTCTCTCTTCAGGCGACTATGCCAAGCAACGGGATTATCGGACTCTAGTTCGGATGATTGGAGATGCACAGTATTCGCTTGTATATAAACCTGACGTATTTGTTGGGGTCAGGCTTCGAAAGCACAAACAAATACTTTAAGTCGCCTAGAATGACATTCTACGATCACGGTTTATGGATTTTTGCGTTCACCATTCACTCAGATAAATCAGTCTGAAGAATTTAACAAAGGCTAGACGATGTGTACTCTAGGCGAAGACTGATCCGTTCGTACAGGCTTCGATGTTGACGAACAAACACAGCAAGGGGGATTTTTAAAAGATAATAGTCGAATTACGCAAGGGGATGAGTGAAACAGAGCATTTCCGTATAGCGTAGATTAAGGCTTTTGTCTAGTTATACAATACTTTGAAACCTGATGAAACGAAAGTAAAACACGCAAGTTTCGTTCCCACACAATACACGGTGACTCGAAATAAACTGTAACAACTGCTGGTGAACTGGTGAACGGTACATTCCATACCCGACGAGTGTCCAGGTTAACGCCAGCCTACACTTCATCAGGTCAAGGTCGAAGTATTGCGAAATTATGTCTACGAAAATATTACCATATCAAGGCCGATGTTACCAAACCGTAGATAAAATAAACAAATGGAACAACAAACAATCAAAATTAACGTCCGCTGGCTTGAAGGACGAGTTACGGTTTAGAACAAGAAGTCCATTTAGAAGAAGTAAGAATGCAGCCAGTCACGTCTCACGTATCAAATAAGAAGAAGAATACATAAACATCAGTTTGGTTAGGCGCTGGAAAAGAAAAGCAAAAGAAGACGAAAGGTGAAGAAGAAACAAAAGAAAATTCCGGAATAGACAAAGAGACCAAGTTTCTACGGGGAGAATTATGCCTTGACATATGAGGCATGGGGAATTGAAAGCGTGTTACTCGAAATTTGCGTATTCCTTCCCTGACAATTCCCAAAGATTCATACTTATGTATCTAATTGTTTGCGGAAAGCTTTGGCTGACTGATTTTTCCAGCTGCGTTGGTGGCGTTCTAATTTCCTTCTTACAATATTCTTGAAGATCCAAAAAGGATAAATTCTCTTGGTTATTCCTAGGGCATATGCTTAAAATGCAAGTGCTTAATTACGTGCACATATTTAATGTAGGGCCTTCGGAAAAGGGTAAAAATAAACAGTCCAATTAAGTTTCTCCGCGTATCGAATCGCAGCATCGTCGACGCCAGGAGAGAGAGCTTTTTCGAGGTGCGTTCCGCGCGCGGAACATAAATATCGGTATTGCACACGCTGCCTACTTTATAAAGATAGCACATTTTTGAACAGGCGAATAAGTCACGTTTTTGAATTAAAACGACTGCCGAGAGCAAGGCACGTTATGAATGGTGCTTCGCTACGCGCGCAGCTCTGGCAGTTCCCACATTATTCTGTGCCATATGCGATTCTCGTTACGCGGCGAAGGATATCCTACATGTAACAAGTACGTAAAACCGCCACGGTTTTATGCGGAATACGTGCACGTTATTATTTAATAATTATTGCGGTTGGTTACACGAGGCCTCCGGCGATTTTAACGTTTACGATTTTTTTTTCTGTAGAGTTGGGCAGAAACTCATAGTTCTCTTTGTTTGTAAAGAGCTATTAAATATTTATAAGGCTTAGAATATTGTCACGATAGAATAGTTGTAATCATAATCTAGTGTAATTTTTAATCGCACAGTTTACAATCAATGTGTAGTTGAATCCCCATCTTCACCGAACGACTGACGTCGTTATGCTCCAGACCAGTCGTCTAACCAGGACGAAGACGTCCCTTGCTGCCGACGCATCCAAAAGTACCTACCAGATCGCCACAGTATCGCTAATCTCTGGACGACTCTTTAGCCCGACGCCGAAGACATCTCTCGTTGTCATCTCCATCATTTCACTGGATCTACGCAACCCCCGAGGCATTCAATGATGTCCACGTATCCGCACTGTTGCTGTTGCTGGACACGATACAACGACATGGTGAAGGTAACACGTTAGCGTGACAATACTAAGTAACGAAAGACGACAAAATAGAGGGACAATCGACGCTAATCGTTGAATTAATCAAATGATTGTCATAACCTGCGCCACGCAACGCCAATTAAAAATGCATCTTACAAAGTTGTTCTTTTTTTGCATAAAAATGGTTTAGTTACAGAACAACATGCCTGCTCATAACAGGTTTCTATAATCTATATGGAAATATTACAGCACTTGCAATCAACTATTTATTGAGAATTCAAGAATTTATCTAGTAATTATCAACATCGAAAGTTATTGGAAAAGTTAACAGTAACTCAAGCCTAAGAATTTACACTTGTTTTCTGATATAAACACACATTCAAGAAAAGTGGTTTTGCAATTATCGTTTTTAATTTTATTAAGTTATTTTATTTGAGCCGTGCGCGTTCGCTTTCCAGTGAAGTTCTTTGAAAGCTTCCACTAGCCACAACGACATGAGGGCCGGGCAATTAATAAACGCGGGCAGTAAAGCACCTAGATGCAATTTCAAATTTAATTAAAACGCAATAAACAAGTAAAAAATGGCAGAAGATAATTTACACCCATTTGTTTTAATCCCGGCTCCGTAATTCGTGCGCGCTCATCCCGCAACGAACGGACGTACTCTCCAGAGTCGGCATTAGCCTAAAGCGCGGGCGATCAACGCAAGCAACCCTAAACGCGCTCTCTCCGTCTCTCCCTTCGCTCGCGGACGATCTAACGTAAGTTAATTAATGATGTGTTGCAAAATTTCAGGGGGATAGTGCGAGGATACGATCTAGATATACACCCACATATGCAGATGGTTTCAGCGAGCGTGGGATTAATTTAAACATAAACAATAATCCGTGACTGACTGGTACCGGCTACGTTTACCGGTACAGGAGTGGAACGAATTGATTATATACAGCGTGCTCGAGAAGTCACGATTTATCTCTTAAGCGCGTATTAAAAATTCATCTACGAAATGTATTCTTAATTGAAGCGTAATTGCATTAAAGAAAGTTTTAATATGTCTCTTATTTAAACCCAAGGTATTTAAGCCCCAATTGTACAATGCCAGTTTAAATTTAAGCTGAAACTTAAACTTCAATAATTGTTAATGCTTAAACTTGAATGAACCGGAACTTACATATGCAGATCATCTTATCTTATGTGCACATAATGCGAAAAGTATTGAGGAAAAGTTAAGGGTTAAGGAAAACATTTGATAAGGAGATCAACTTAAAGAAGGCGGAGATTATGGTAAATGGTAGAGAAAAGCGGAAAGTACAGTTGACTATAGAAAATGAGATTCTACAGCTGGTACTTGGGACGATAGTAGAAAAAGAAGGTAATTTGAATAAGGAGATAAGCAGTGCTAACAATGTCTACTTTGCTCTTTTAAGGCTTTCGTAAGTGAGGGAGAAGTTAATAGGAAAATAAAAGTAAAGGTTTACGTACCAATTCTAATTTATGGAGCGGAATCGTGGCACCTAACGGAAAGACAGAGAAACCTGTTAAGAGCATGTGAAGTGAAGTTTTTGAGGAAAATATCAGGAATTCAAAACTGGATAAAATCAGAGAAACTGAAATTAGAACCACTAGAAGATACATGGTAAGAATGGTAAAGAACGAATGGTAAAGAAAATATGGAAATCTAAAGTAAAAAAAAAGAGGAAGAGGATGGTCGAGAAAAGCATGGAATGTCCAAATGGCGAAGAGTTGGTGAATAGAAATAGTGATTGGAGCAGTGCAACAAGGGCACCAAACGACGTTAAGGCCCGATTTTACATTAGTCGGATAAGCATTATTGATATGGAGGAACGTTACAGGATATTTAGCAAACAATTATTCCGTCCTTATTCCACGATTGTTAAACTGGTCCTAAGAAGTTTTCAGAAAACGCCGCGCATTCCAGAGAAAATTCGGACCAACGGGAAGAAGGAGCAGAAGATATGTAGAATGTGGTCAAGAAAGTACAAGCACCGCAAGCTTTCGTAAAGCCGGCGAAAGCTAGAACTGGCCTTAAAAGTCTTTAGGTTCAAATAGTTTTAGATAGAGAACAAATTAGCGCAAGTATGAGTGTTTGGGGATGAAGCGTATTGCTTCACAAATGTCAAGTACTGTCAGAATTAAAAGTAGGTAAGTCTCTTTAATAAAGTGTTAAGTGTTAATTCCTTCTGACCTTCTAAAGTTTAGATGGAATGAGGCGCGGTCCTAGAAGTGCTTCTTGGGGGAAGGGGGGGGTGATTTGCCTTCGTTAGGGTTCAAAAATTGTAGACAAATACAATCGTAAAAATACAATTGAAAAAAAAGAATTTGTTTTTAAACTAATTTGCAACAATGAAGAAAATTTTTATGTTGGTTCCGCATGATTCGGAAAAGAATGCCTTGTTGGGGGAGCGATCGCTTGATCGATCCCCCCTCCCACGTATGACCGCGCCTGGATGAAATAATACATTTCCAAGAAAAAAAAATCAAGATACATTACGATGCCCTTAATCGCCAAGGTGAAACTGAAATCTAAGTTTCCGAAGATATTAGTTGTAAGGACCGGAAAAATGCGTTAAAAGAAAATTCTGCTCCTAGAATTAAGCCTGAGAGCAGGAAACACGTATCATCTTTATGAGGCTAGAACGTGTCTTCAAACTAGGGGCGATATTAAAATTTCGATGATAAAATTTCTCATTCCCACTGATTCAACGTTCGGAGATGAATACGCCGTTTGGCTAGCATATTTGTCCTTGAACGCGCGATACATGGATAAAAACGATGAAAGCAAGACAAATACGCCATTTCGTGAAAACCGACTCACCGCTGGAAGCTCGAATCAACCACGGGTTTTGCGGGAATATTGCTGACTTTGAAAAAATCCAGGGTGGGAGCGAAAGCTTAAATAGCCGCCGTGAGAGAAAAACCGTTAGTTCCGGGTTCCCTAAGCTTTGTCCGTGGGATGTGAAAAGATGAGCGAGATACAAAGTAGGTTAAACATCCTGAGTGAGAAAGATGAGATTATACGCTCCAGATGCAACCGACGTATATTTTTGAACGCAACAACTGTTATCAGTTATCACAATATGCCTAAATAATTGTAATCAATATAAAAATGAATTAGAGTAATGGATAACGTCATATTAATTCTAATTGTTAATCAGTTGTAACATAAATAACACACCGGAAATGTTGTTTAACGTTAGTCACGCAGCGAGAAGAGCCAATGAAATACAAAAAAAATGGACAAAAAGAAACAAAAATACGAAGAAGAAAGTGATTCGAAAGTGAAAGAAAAACGAGTGTAAAAAAATTAAAAACCAACAGAAAAAAGTAAAAGAAACGCATGTGTTATTCAAATAAGAATAAATAAAAAATAAAAACCAACAAAAAAATAGGAAGGAGAACAATGAAAGACAAAGAAATAAAACAGAAATAAAACTATTCTCCAACAAAAAGAAGTGAAACAAAAGGCATTGAAATGTAGAATATAGAGTGCAAAAAAATTCAAAACCTAAGAAAGTAAAAGAAAGAAAAAGCAGTAATGAAATATGAGCAATAAGGTAATGCAAGAACAAGATTTTTCAATGGCGTGCAAAAGAATTTCAAAAAAATCCATATAAAGTAAAAGAAACGCCTGTTATTCAAATAATAATAACAATTCGACAAACTAAAAATAAAAAGAAAAATTCATCAAAATTATTCTTACTATTTCGGGTCACCCTGTACTGTGTGGCAACCAAAATTCGCTGCGTGTTTTACTTTCATTTCATCAGATTCAAAAATATTGCACAACTTGACGAAAGTCATAACCTTCGCTACATGGAAATGCTTTGTTCCACTCACTCCCTTGCGTAATTCGACTGTCATCTCCTAACAAATCCCTGTGTTTGTTCGTCAACACCGAAAAATGAACGGGCAGTATTTCTGCCTCTTGCCTAGACTGCACGTCCAGCCATTGTATGTATTTTTCAGGCTGATTTGTCTGATTGAAGGATGGACGGAAGGTTTTTAAACCGTGATTCTAGGCGACCCAAAGTATTTGCGTATGCTTTCCGAAGCCCGACCTCAACATATATGTATTTATATAAGCGAATCCTGCACGTAATTCAGGCTGTAACGTTGTTTTCGATATTTTATCGGAGGCTTTATCCGGAGGTTTTACTGGAGCTGTTATTTAGAGCCACTTTGTTGGTGGTGTAAAAACTCTTGTGGCATCGGCGAAACCCACCTTTGGTTGGTCAATTTCGATTCACACTTATCTTGTTGCTTGGCACCGTCGACGTAAGAGGGAGTCTACTCTTGGAGACGCACTAGCGTCACATCCCTCTGCCAGACGTTGATATTTGCAGGACCTCCTCGACATTCTGACAGCTGACGCGAAGACAGAGTGGATGTCTTACGGTCGGATCTATTTAGATTAATTCTAATAATATGATTAAGTTAAATTAAAACAAGCAACTTATGTTGCGCGGAGTTAACTTTAATTATTAGCGTTGATATTTATTGCTTTTGTGAGCGAAAGGCGGATCCGTGCTTTGCGTTTTACTTTTTGACTTAACTTAACGTGTTTTTAAATTAGATCTGTGCTTTTAAATTAGATGCACAAATAAATACAAGTGTTTCAGAATTGGTGGCTTTAATTTGATTTTAATTTTTGTCCTTTGCTTCGGGGTTACGTTTGAACTCGACCCGTCCCATTGAGTTTAGCCGGCAATTTGGGACGAACTTAATTTGCCCAACCCCAGCCTTCAGATACGTAGTAACCTTAACGCAATGAAATTATTTTCCTTTATCGTGATTTATGGTCGCTTATCTGAAAGAGAGTCAGTATTTTGACTAAGGGCATTCCACTTGAGCCCGTTATCAAACGAAATTGAAATTCTTTTGTGGATTCGTTTAAGGAAATTTTCATTTTAATTTAATAATTTAGAGTTTAAATTTTCGGCTGTTTCGTAATGATATAACTCAAATTAGAGCAGCTATCAGTTTATTCAAATAAATTGGTCATTAGCAGTGCTACTTACCTGGTGGCAAATGTAGAGATGGGTAAATTAAATTCACCTCCCGACCGGCTAGACTCGAGGAGATGGGTATGGGTCGTACGCAACCCCAAAAGTAAAGGGACTGTTCAAAAGTCTGTTCAAGAGTTCAAAAGTATCTTAATGCAGGCCAGAGGTCATTTTACGCATTTGCTTTAATTTTTTGTTTTAAATAAAACGTTTTCCTTGCTTTGTAGAAACGTCAAAAGTGACTGAAGGAACGTTCGATGAACTAATTCATTCAACTCTAATTCATTTTTCATTTTATCACTTCTTACCGAAAACAATTTTTATATAAAATTTCTGTTTTAATCCACTTGCTTTTTTTCCAGTTTTGTTGTGTTCATTCTTTATATGATTTCTTCTGCACATGGTTTACAACTTTCTTTTGTAAAAGACTTTTTGGTGTACCTAGTCACTTTTCAGTTAACTATAGACTTACTAAGAGTTAAAGGCCACTTTTAGTAGACGAGGTCGACCACAAAAGTTGTTCGGCAATGATTGAAGTTGACTGCGTTTTAACTGATCGAGGTTTTGATCATTGCTGAATGGTTTTTGAATTTGATCGATTACTAAAATTATTTTTAAATGACGTAAAGATGGAAACATTTTATCTCCGATTTATTATGTTCGGAAGCTATTCTGTTAATAAAATAAAGCGTAAGTGAAGTATAAAGAATGACTGTGCGTTAATGTTGATTGTAAAGGATACAATAACTCAGGATAATGAAATTTTCACACGGAAGAAGGATAATTGTTTGTCACCAGGTTAATATTGCACCTATCTAACGGACCAGTGTCACTTTCTGTGTGACTTTACCCATCTCACCTGCCCTGTCCATTAATTACACAGGAAGTATCATAGAAATTACCACGCCGGCCGACGTTGTCAATAGATTCACACTGATATGTTATGGGAATCTATTAAGCTCGGTGGTGATCGAAAATTAAATTTTCATGTTAGGTGAGCGTGATAACAGTCGACCTGAAGGGTTAAAGTATATTAAAATTGATCCTGCTGTCATGTTAAGTTTCTACCCGAATAAACTTACAGGATTAATTACTTCTAATTACTGTTATCATAGACTAGAAACTAATAATTACAGATGATTGCAACACGTAATCTAGTCGCGTTGTTTATATTCATTGAAAACTAAAAACCGATAAACCGGTGGATGAAAGTGATTATTTATTTTACGCAGAGGAGGATAATTTTTAATCTTGATTAATGTAGTTCATTTTCGATGTGTTATTAAATATAATTAATCCGCGTTTGTGCGTGTGTGTGTTGGTGTAATCATATTTGTACGGCGAGGCTCGGATATTACAGTGTAAGCTGTTGGCAGTAATGAAGAATCATTTATCAGCGCGCGCTGCTTAACTATATCTACACACTTTAAACCTTGTAATTTGTAATCACCGGGGTTTGTAATAATTCCGGGCCACTTGCGCCGCCGCCAGTACTATTTTAAATTGATCGATTAACGGGCGGTGCGGATGCCGCAATGAATCAACTATAAAAATGGAAATTTACCAATTTTATTGCGTCGTAAACGTGTGTGCTTAATAATTTATTTCGGAAGCCCAATCGGTAATGATAAGTGAAGCTTGATGAGAACGCTTGCTTGTAAATTTTGTGCAAAATTACTTTCTTAAATGGTTATAATTGGAGGTGAATTAAAATCGAGTTGGTTCGTAGAATAATAATTATTAAAATTTTGCCGAAAAATGACGATGTGAAATTTGGAGGAAGCGTTGTAATTTAAATTTATCTTTTCATCCTTGCATCTGCTGATTACAGTTTCCATATTACACTTATATCTGATGATGTAGTATGCGTTTCAATTTTACCCATTTTTGGCGAACACAGAAATCTAATTACCTTAAAGTATAATGTTTTTCGTTTAAGTTGAAATAAACAACTGGAATCTTATTTGAAATACATAATATATTTTTGTTTTATTTCAGGCGATACATAAAATGCATTAATTTCAAAAGCTCGTATTTCCAGTTATTCTTGAAGCCTTCGACTCTAAATAAAACAAAATCACATCATTACAAGATGGTAAGTAAACCTGGGTAGTGGATTAACTCGTGCAATATTTAATCTCTAATGTATACAGTACTTTAAATGTTTGAAATCTTTAAATAAAATTAGTAGGTATGCCGCATTTATTACGGTTTCTTTTATGCTCGTACATTCAGGCAAGAAGAATAAAAAATGGACGGCCATCACTTCTCAAAGAAAAGTGAAATTTTTCACGTCGTGTAATTAGTAAGCGAGGTAAATACCGCTTAATTATCGTAATTTACTGCTCAGCAAAAAAGTCATCGCTAATTAATTCAGCGGCGTAATTACGCGGCTCATGTTCAAACCGTGCATACGATCAGAGGCGACCACCGTTCGTTCGCTCGACAAAAAACACAAAAATATAATTAACCGAAACTTATCAAATTAGGAATTAATCTAAACAACCGTCAGATTCAGTCTGAAATCAGGACGACAGCCGTATCTAAACATATAAGACAGAAGCATTAGGTAGTCTTGTAAAGTGCTGGCGAAGGAAAAAAAAAGACGGGGGGCTTGTTTCATTATGAACTTAGAAAAGCTCATTTATAATGAGGAATCTGATATATAGGCTGCGTCATTATGTGCTCCTGGTTGCTGATAAACAATCACGTCGAGTGTTACCTCGTGTGATTTGACATGTGTATCGTGAGAAATTCGTATGTGGGAGAATTAAAATTTTTGTTATTTGATAACTATCTAAAAGGGGTAACAAATTAAAGAAAAATAAATTGAATAAATGCACAAACTTTATATTATATATTATTATAGACAAAGTCCCAAAGTTTAATTAGATTTTAAAATTATCCTGTATTTAATTGCTTTTCCATAAACGTCTGTAACAACTTTAAATTGGTGTCTACAAATTTGGTATTACACCACTTTTTTGTAAATTCAATACAAAAGTTATTAATGAGGGTAGAAACTTTCGTATTTACACAATTTGTATCCTGTGAAATCGCCTGTTCTGAAGAATGAAAAATTTATGATGTAACTGTTGTTTGTACATAGTCGTAAAACATGTAAATTTATCTAATACCTAATTGTAAACGTGTAAAAAAACAAGAAGCCAGTAAATTAAGATTTAGTAACTTCGGGTTGTGTCAATATCGATCGAACGATAAATTAGGATTACGTAATGAAAGGATATGCTAATGTGATAAATTATTATAAAACTGTAATGACTAGTATCGTTTTCACGAATTGATTGTCGTCTTTGTGTCGTCCGGACAAGATTGTAGAATGTTGAAAGCATTTATTAATTGGGCCCCGATTCAGCTTCATATCTTGCGCATCAGAAAAAACGATACGATCTTGTATTATAGATCATTATCCTTAGCCTTTTACAGAAATATAACAGTATTCCTTACATGTTCGCGTTGATAAAAAAAAACTATTTATACGGGTTAAATATACGACGGCGATACCGCAATTGAGAACGCGTGCTAAAATATTTCATTTTTAGTCGACGCATTCCGGCACAATGTGAGCAATTTTTAACGTAATTATGCAAAGGCAGGAAAAAGTGTATGCAAATGTGGCCGGGTATTTTTATTGGGAACGTTTACAAATTTTAAACGTACTGCATGAAAATTAATTCTGATAATTTTGCATGCCTTTTACAGGACTTAATGTAGGACGGTTTTGCCTTGCTGCATCGCTTACTGCAACATTTACGTTTCGGATGTTGTTTATATAATTACCCCGTCCAAGCCAATTGGCTACTTTGAATTTAAAATCTTATTAATTACTTCACTCTTTAATTAACTTAAATCTGTAAATAAAAGCTTCGTTTAAATATGCGAATTCGCACTTGATACTTCTCCTAAGAAAAAGATTCATACTGTGACATAATTTATGTTTCTTTCCCCGACTTCATGTTTTATTCAGTTCAAAATACAGACCGTTAATGATGAGCCGAACATAATTTAATTAATTCAGCATTTAATTACCGACGACCCGGTACAAACAATAACACGACTTATACGTTTTTTTCCAAAGTTCAACATTGAGGTCGCCCGTAAGTTTCTCTCAAAACGAAATAGGATTACACGATGAAAAGGAAATTGCCAGGTTTTATAACACGCAATATCTCATTTTTAAATTAAAATTGACATGCATCCGATTAAATAATTATTAATTTTTGAACTAATTGAAAGTTTTCGTCGTGAAAGTTGCCCGGCTAGTAAGAGTTTTTTACATAATTAAAACCGAAGTAAATATATTATTTTCATTGGTGCATCTGATATTGATTATCATGAATAAATGTTGACAATAGTTACTTCTTGGCTTTGGTTTATGAGATTGATTTTGTTAGACAAAAAAAAATAGAACATATTCTATCTCCAAACCGTATCCGTATCCGTAGAAATTGCACCAGACGGCCATAAATAATTTGTAGAAATTTTAGATTTATCCATAAATGGTTGTCAGTATTTCTAAGTAACATCTCATACACGAAATAAGAAACCAATTTTTGTTAATTTCAAAGTGCGTGTAGATACCGAGAATTTGTACAGTTATAAAAAAGCAAAAAAGAAATACTCGACTATTACAACCATGAAACGGCTTATACAAACATTTAAATTCATTATTACAGTTTCGAATAGACACCGTTTATTAAGCTCAGAGCCAAAAGCTACTCAAACACATAATATCCGCTGCGGGTCATAATTTTCCGGCGCACATCGTACGTGTCGGTGTTCAAACTCTCACAAACATGACGGCTCATTGTATATTTATTTATATAATACACATACAAACGGATTAATTTTTTTCCGACGTCGAGTTAAACACGCAAGCCTAACTTAATTAATATCATCTCGCAGCGGCAATAATATCATCGACTTTAAGGCTTTCTTATTAATAACGTAATTATTAGGGAAAAAAGTCGTGTGTTCGAACACAAAAAACCTTCTTCTAATCTCGTCTAAGACCGAGCGAGGATGGTTTAAATCTTATTATACACGCTGTCATTTAATACGTTTTTGTTTTAAGTATCATTTCCATGGGTCGAACTTAATTCAATTATAAAAACAATCTAAACTGGACCACCAAGGTAAGCCTAGAGTCGATAAGTAAAATCTTTATGAATTCCAACCCCCCTCGGAAGGGTTTCACGAGCGGGAATTAGAAAACCCTATGTAATCATATTTCTCGATTTGTATTAAGAGACCACCTAAGATGATCTGGTTATATGCATAACTAGAAACAACGAAATTATATGTAATTAGCGATTAAGTTAATTAAATCTAATTTAATGGCCCATTAGTCGACTGTGGTATATATTTATGATTGATTCTTTACACATTAAGTACCACAAAATCCGTACACTAAAAACTGCCTCAGATTTTACGATACAAACAAATATTACCATAAATTATATTTAATTACTAGAGCGTAATTAACATGCAAGTATTTATACTCGGCTCGCCTATCGTGGACGGAATCAAAGAAGCCACGACACTGAAAATGATGGATTTTCACCGCGCCGATCTTTAACAACGCGAAAGCAGGAAGATATGTATCTAAGATGATGAACAGGCCGAATTTTGGTGTTAAATTTAACAAATTTGTAGCAGTTAGTCGTTTACGCTCGAATTACATCTTGACAAAGTCTAGAAGAATGCAGGTACTCCGCGATCATAAAAAAAAGAATGGATTCGGGTTTGTCACGACAGTGTTACGTTTCAGGGGAACACGCAATGATCTCTTTTTAGTTAGTAAAACAAACTGCCCTTCTTTGATCTTAATGATGCAATCATAATTTAGAGGATCTTGCTAAATGCCAAGTAACACGCACAGTGTAATATGAAACAGGGGCGGACAAAATGATATATTTTTAATTACGTGTTAAAAAACCGTACATTTATTATGTAAACGGGTAAAGCAATTAATAAAAAAAACAGTAAAAATTTATCAGTTTTAATCTCGCCTTAAAAGTTTAATCTAAAGTTGATTGACTTATAAATTCAGTTGATCTAAAAATCGATTGGATAAGATAATTGTCTAGTACACTCGTAACCAGGAAAGGCGAAGGCTCCTTAGCAAACCGATGAAGCTAATTCGTTGTATGTTTGTTATAGATTTGTATAAGCCAGAGATACAAACTTATTTATACTTTAACCGCATCTTAAGCCTTACGCGTGTGATTTATAACGTGCCTTCATTTTTCCTGGTTACAAGTGTAAGTTATTGCTTACTGGACTCTATTTGTAGGCTAGCACCAGTCAAAAGAGCTAAGGTATCGTCTGCCTAGAGATTTCAAAATATAATTTCCAAATTGTTATATATATGAATAAAATATCTTAATCGTTTACATTGATTAGCTTTATTTCAGCTTCAATCAGAGTAACGTTAAATAAATTAAAGTCGGTCATTAGTAATCGCTGGGTAATTTATTTTATAGTTCGTGATACATTACGTGGAAGTATGGATAGAAATCGGCCATGCATTATCCACCCCCAATCGGTTCTAACCCTCGGAATTAACTATAGGTTCCCCATAGAGCTCGCGCTTGTTCGAACATCTGCCTCAATTACTGAATAAACACATTATCTACATTTTGCTAGTCACAAGCAAGTTTCCAAAAAAAGAAAATAATTACTTTTAATTAAAAACGAATGGTTTCTATTCAAGACAGATAAAATACACGTTCACTTTTTTTGGTTACGATCTAAAAACATAGGTCCTGAATGTAGTACATTTGAATTGTTCAAATTACCTCTTGGAGTTTACTGATTTCTTCTTCTGTTCACTTTTTGTTAATTAAAATTGGAAGTGGTGCATTGTTTTTGTTAAAAGTAAACCAGGAATGTGTTTACCATTAATTTTCGGCGCGCTAATATCCTGACCGAGTTTAATTTGCGAAGAGGCATACGCGTCTTACCTAATAACGCTGAGCCTTAGGAAGTACTCTTCTTATTTTGGTAAATTACGAGTACTGACGTAATTAAAATTAAGAATGTAACGAGCGAGCGAGAACAGGTGGTTGTCTTAATTTTATGAAGTTATTTTCGCCGCAATAAATAATAAAAAAATAACGAGCACATGCGACAGATATTTAAAATAAATCCGAAAAGACGTTTAATTAAACAGGACCGCGGTTGCGTAATTACCGAATTTATTTTCAAAAAAACAAGCCCTAAATTGATTTCATTATTAAATTTATTAAAATTCTACGGAAAACATGTTTCAATGTACCTACATACAATTAGCTACACGAGTACGTACGTATTAAACAATTTTACGGCTGTTACTCAAAGGGGTTCCACCTTATAGGGCATTAAAAACGTTTGTATACGGAAACAATTTAAATTCGAACATATCGACCGTTCTCATTGGCTCACGGAGTGAACACCTTTGCCGTCTGTACAAATAAATTACCGCTCGCCATCAGTTATATAATTTCAATAAAAGTAAAAGAAACACATCAACAGCACGGATCAACAACGCGCGTTTTTCGAGAAATGCTCCAAATAGTTGCGCGATAAGTAAAATATCGGGCCGATTTCTTTCACCTCAAAACGGATTATCGTCGGCGATTTTTCACGCGTGAAATATCCAGTTCAAACAAGGACGACCCGAAAGGAATCTCGCGTACGAACGCGTACCAAAATCATTCCTCGCATTTGGGCAACAAATGAGTTGATGTATGCGGAATGCTTTGCGGTTTATTCAAAAACGAACGAAGTTTATTTTCATGTTAAGTACGCGCGATGAAATTGCATCTATGCAAGCATTTCTTCGTTCGGTGAAATAAATTATTATCGTTAGTTTGGTAACATTCAAAAATTTCATTTATTTTCAGAGGTACGCGGCTCCGATAACGTTTTATTTATGCTTTTAGCTTTAACAGAGTCGGATTTACTTTGAGTTGAAAAGTAGAAAGTAAAGCGAGTTCGTTAATCATTTTTTTATAATACAACGTGAACACATTTTTATTAACAGCCTTTGCAAAAAGTAATATAGAAACAAACTAAAAGTGTAAATAAAAGTTATTGTAAACTGATGTAAAGTTGATGACTTAAAATAGTCCTCGCCGGTAGATCCCACGTAACAGAGAATCGTCGAAGGTCCAACAACGAAACGGTGAAAGGTTTGGTTCCTTTATACAAGGTGTAATTGAATAAGTTTTACTTATTAACATCATTGTTAACACTGTAAGTTCTTCATCAACCTCTGCTCGTAGAGGCATCTGGGCACCCCCTTTGAATATCCCTCCTTATAGTCAATAGCGAGTTTTAAAAATTTTGCTGGTATCACTAGTTACCAAACATTCTAACGCAATTGACAGCGCACCTCAAAAGAGTGTAGAATGCATTGCATGAAAGCGTTTTAAGTTTTGTTAAACGTTTTGCATGAAAACATTCATACCCCATGGTAGAAATAATTTTCTGGTGAGTACATTTGTGATAAAATATGGAAAGTAACTAAGTATTACTAACAATTTATTTACATCTTGAGTTAAATCCTATACAAGAGTTTTGTCTAAATTTTGGCAATCGGTGGTACAGTTTCCCCACGTGCTTGTCAAAATGAGGCATCTGGGCCATCGATTCCTGGGGAACTGGGCCACGGGGTCCAGTTGCCCTATTGTATTATAATATACATAACACTTAATGGTACCTTATTATAAACGGAAGACCCAAAAGGGCGTGGATGGATCGTTACACCCATGACAATCTTCTGAAAGCTCTTTCAACCTTGGTGGTGCCATGAAGATTAATACGGTACAGCTATATGTATACATATTGTTAACGGGATATTTTGCTGAGCTAAGTCGATTAATCGGGGCCATCGATTGCACGATGGACGGAGACATTCGATCGCGGGGCGGTGGCTCAGCAAGGTAGCCCAGAGGGAACAGCTTTTGGAAAGTGCCCAAATAAAATTGTTGGGGAAAAGTGTAGTTTTTGTCCACCGCGTCGACCCCTGCTGAATCTCCGGCTAACCCGAGCTAAGTAAGTTACCTTTTTATCTTTTTGTTGGGCACAGAGGAAGGTGTCTTTGGTCCCAGCAAATCGGCACCCTCTATTTCTGAGCTAAGTTTACCCCCCGGTATTTCAAAAACACGTTATCATAGGTTATATGTAGGTTCCATCATACTGTCCCTATTGGAAAAGAATTAAAATAATATACTACTTTATTCACAGATCTCTGTAATATTGCACTATAGGTATTGCACTTTTGAAATGGTTACGGTCATTTTGTGTGTTGAGGCTTCGTGTTTTGAAATTATTTAATAAAATGCCAGATAGATAATGAATTATTGTAGCATTAGGATTACTCTTACTGTAAACATTGTCAGACTATATTTTCTAATGTTTCATAAAATGTTTGACGTTTCTTTGCTCGTTTTAACCGAAACCACTAAGCAATTATTAATTTTCTAAAAATTCACAATATTTTTTAGCACCAAAGTGGGGTTACCAGGACTTAGAAAGCACGACTTATAACGAGTTTTTAAACGTAATAGAAGTGATTCCATCTTCTGATGAAGGATCAGAAGATGATAAAGAAGAAGAGGAAGAGGAGCTTTCAAATGGCAACAATTTAGATCTTCAAGAAGACGAGATAATTGAAGAAAAATCAGGATGAGCTAATAGGAACGAAAGTAATGATAATTTGAGCAACGAAGATGATATTCCTTTATCCATAACTACTGAAGGAAAATTTTCTTTGGAGGCGGACAGTTTACAAATTTTACGCCACTTTTCAGCCAGCCGCTTTGAGATGGCACAATGAAGAAATTGCAAAAAAAAGACAAAAAGACGAAATTGTGGAAACTCAAGAACAAGACGCAAGGAATTGAAGAATCATTGGACGAAATTGAAGCCACAGAAGGGATGTCACAAACGAATTGACACAAAAGTTGAAAGAAAATATGACGGAAGCAGCTCCAAGTACTGAGATCCGCTCATTTCTGGACTATCTTAAATCAATCGCAAACTGAAAAAAAAACCAAAAGACGAATTTGCAATGACGCTGAAATACTTACAACCCCGGAATTCATTGAACTAAAACGACTTGAAGAAAAAGAAAAGAAAGAAAAGGAAAGAAAGCAGAAAAACCAGCGTATTGTTAAAAAATAAAATCAGACTTAAAAAAATAAAGAAGCAACAAGTGGAAAGCGAGAATGACGTCGAATCAGTGCAAGAGGATGATGAATCAGCACAAGAAGAGGACGGCGAATCAGTATATGAAGATGCTTTTGAGGCTAACACAGACGACGAGGCTGAAGAACAGGTTGTCAGTTGTATTGAGGGTGACTATGTGATGGTTTATTTTAATGTCCAAATATATCCGGGTCAAGTCATGGAGCTTATAGAAAATAATGTAAAAATAAACCACATGTTCAAGAGCGGTCGGTTTGGTTGGCGCTGGTCAGAAAACTTGGACATTGTCATTTATAATGAAGTATAAATCCCCAGGATTGTTCAACCACCTACATTATTGAACAAGAGGGGTATTTATTCCGTACCGCAACTGGATCCCTATTATTAATGTCGTTTGGTTACATCATGAACAATTACATTTACTTAAATTTGAGCTATTTTTGAGATTCTTTAATTTTTTCAGACTTACAAAGTCATCAATGAGAAAAAATAACATTATTCTTATAATAAGCAATGTTTCATTTTTGTACACTTGTGGCGATTTTATTTGTTTTATTTATTTATTTTATTTATTTCGCTGGAAGAATTGTTTCATGATGTTGTCCTTGGCTGGACTTGACGAGACTTGCTGTCAAAAGTTCTCGCGTAGTGTTGTCGTGGAATCCTTCTCGGGGCGTTTCTCTCTTCTCCTCGCAATAATAGTCTCCGCCGATGTTGGTAGATGGTAGAGTGCGTGGGAGTTCTTAGGTTTATTGTGCACCTGTGTGTGCGCCTCTTCTCTCCTTCTACTACAGCTGGCTTCGGAGTTGTTGATGGACGTGCGGAGTATGAGCGTTGCTTGCCCTCTATAGGAGGTGTGTGTAGGTACTTCCGACAATAAGTTGCACGGAAGAGTATGTGTATTGGTCCTGACAATTAATGCACGGGAGGCTTCCGACAATGATTTCTGTGTGATTCTTGACCATTGATGCACGGGAGGCTTCCTGAAATTTGAGTGCACAGGATCAACTGATGCTAAAGCGGTTTATGCTCTCGCTTTTCTAGGGCTTTTTCGTAGCGAGGCTGAAGTAATTGTGCTTTATTGGTCTGTCCAAAATTTTATTTATTAAATAATGATGATTGATTGGCAATCTATTTGACAATTGATTGATTGACAATCTATTGTACTGTATAATCAATAAAAGAAAAGATGTACTTAAACTCATTGGTGAAAATTAAATTCAATTTAACATGAATTACAGTGTGAAGCGTTTCTGTGTTTAATTTTTTTCAGTCAGTCTCCTCTTGACTTTACTTGACCAGTGGCGTAATAAAAACAGGAAAATTGAAATGCATCATCAAGTTAATCATACAAGAGCGTAATTGCATTTTATCGAGTTCTACTTTCCGCTTCGTATTATCGTTAAACTGTCCCGGGTGTTATACCAGACAGAACGAGGCGTTCGCTCATTAAGTAACTAAACAGCCTCAAACCATATTCGTACGCACACTCTCGATAATTTGCTCGAAAGTGTAAAAAGCGCAAACGGCCGTCGTTTTGCACTTAATCGGATTCGGATTACCAGATTGAAAATGATTACATACCTCCGCGGACGTGCAATTATTTAATTAAGTGGAAGTGCACCATTACTTCTGGCATGCTCGACGCAATAAACGCATTAAGATTCGTTCTTGCCGGTCGAAATTTCGATTTTAATGATCGTCCCGAGGTCTATTCCGTGACTCTACGTTTCGGCGAAAGCCGGGAGCAACCCCATTTTTACACTTTCGTGAAACGGGGAAATTTTCTTAATAACACGCTTTAATTCTATTATCCTGCCGAGAAATATGAGGTTCTTTTTTTTTAGCCAAGCAAAACTATTAATAAGCAAAGTAAACAACATTCAACCAGCCAGCGACGTTTAGATACGTTAGATAGTTGGCATTTTTTACCATTTGGGTCAGTACAGAAACATGATACAGCAGTATTAACTTTTAAGTTAAGTGAGGGCTGAAACTCGCTATATTTTTGGCGCCCAACAAGGGGCAAATATAAATCATACCCGAATACGCGATAAAATGTTTAAACAGGCAATAGAAAATTGATGGGATGATGCATTATTTAAATTCGAATATATCCTTAGAGCTACAAAAAATGCAATCTAGTAGAAACTCTGCGTCTGAAGTTCACAAATATAAACGTTGAATGAATTTAAATAAGGGAAAATAAACAAAGTCGGTGGACTCGATAATTAACTGTTACTTGAAATAAATAAATAAGTAGGAGACAGGTGAAATTGTCGGTTTTGATTCGGAAATTAAGTTAATCAGTGCATTTGGTGACAGAGGCGCATAAATCTGAGGTCGCCGCGGAAGATACGACGAATCAAAGATTTAAATTAGCGGCAATTCGCTCAAACTTAAAAAGCTCGAGGGACGTGGACATGTAATTATTGCGAGCACTGTAATGTATTAATCTACCGAAGACGGTCTCATTGGGATTCTAATGGATTCGTTGTCACCGTGGTGGTCGCGACTTTATAGGACTTAATCTCCAACTGATTAAAATCATTCCCATTGTTACCGTCAGTTCAAGAAGATAATGATCATTTCTTTCGCTGCTTGTGACGGCTACCTTCATTGATATGCAACGCGTACGTTTCATCTGTACACCCTGTACTTACAATTCCAACTATTTGCATGTCTTCAAAATTGAACAAATTACTCATAGACTAAATGCAGTTGCTTATAAAATAAAATAAAGATGGGAAACCTTCGTCCTTTCAATTCACCCCTTCGATATTCTCTAACCCCGAGGACTCAAAGAGGTGTTTAGAAGTGACAGATTATTGGGCAGGTCCATCCACCCCAAATTCGTGCGGTTCCTATGTATTCCAAAGCGAGAAAAGCCTCGGTGACATATGCGAAACCAGGTGGTCTAAGCACCTGCTTTGACGCGTGTCGCTGCCTATTGGAAATCGCGACACACTTGCGCCTCACATCTGTAAGCTTCCATGTAAAACACTTTGCACGTTTTTTTTTCTTTCGTTTTTATATTCCCGGCATGGATTTTACGATTCTGAAATTCCGTTTTCGATACAATATTGCTGTATAAATCTTTTCGCGCGTCTTCACGAACTATCATTAATTTTTCTCTTGATAAAATTAATGAACTGAGATTTTAAATATTCATGAATAAAGTAATTCATTAAGTTGCCAGGGAATAACAGTTTAGATTTGACGTATACGAGTAGTTTATGTTTAGGCACTTTCTTGTCCGTTGAAAATTATCACAAAATATTGATCGAACACTTCGTAAAATGAAAGTCCACGTTTCGCGGTGGATAAGCATTTGGATCTATGTGCTATTTCTCCTGTAACTTTGGACTGTGTTCTTGCTTGAAGGGTGGTATCGCTTCTTTAGTAACCTTGGACATTTTCTTCTCTAGACTTTCTTTGGCCTTAGATGCAAGCCCAGATTTGAGTACTCTCAATTTTAGCAGTTCCTTTCCTCTTTCTTCATCTACTTTTTTATTGTCGCCATCTGAAGTTTCTTCCTCACTTGAAGAACGTAATCTGTTTTCTTTTGTTTTCTCCTTTGATGACTTTTCGTTTGTCTTTTTGATTCTTCTCTCACTTTAACAGTTTTTGTTACGTCAAAGGCACGCTCTAATTCTTTACCTGAGCTTGGTTCTGAACTACCACTTCTATTTCTTACTTTTGAAGTATTTTTAGAACTTCGACCTTGCACAGACGTATCCTCTGAGCTTCTGTCTTTTACTTTTATTTCGTCTAAGTTCGACTGAGATCGGGTGTTCCATTTCTCTGATGGAATTTTTGACTCGCGCCATCTAGTGATTTTTCTTTTTTAGACACATAACGCTTTGGAGATTTTTCTTTAGATGACTCTGATGACTTTAGTTGGGGCGATTTTTCCTGTTGAAAAGATTTTCCTTTCAGATTGCCATGTGATTTTTCAGAGCGCTCTGTAATTGACGAACTTCTAGAGTGTCTGGATGCTCTTGGTTTGGGTTCATCTAAAGAATCTCTTTGAAGTCTATTTGGCGACTTGAGTCTTTCTACGACTGCTTTTTATTACTTGATGACGGAGAGATTTCTTTTCAGGAGGTAAGTCATCTGCATCGAGAAATGTATCCCTTTTGGCGAATTCGCGGTAAGACCTCTCGTGTTCGTCTTTTCTCTCTGAGGGCTTCTTTTTTCTCAGATGATCTTTCTGGGGGTGTTTCTCTCATGCTTGAAGGTTTACTTTTATGATAATATTTTTCATATGAATCAGTTTTTTTCTCTCAAATTCACTTGTCTGTTGAACTTCTGTTGAACTATTCTTTCATCTCAGACGATCTGCTTCTCAAAACATCAGATTTGTATCTACTTTTTTCTTGAGAAAATCTATAATTGCTTTTAGTGTCTTGATGATTTTGTTCTTTCACATTTTCTTTTCGCCTTTCTGCTGATCAGTAACTCACATCTTCTCGGACGATTTCCTGCTTGTTTCAAAGACTCTTTTAGGCGAATCACTTGATTTTCTTTCCGTGCGTCTTTCAAATGAGCAGTCTGCAGATCTTTGCTTCCTAATTGGCAAGGGACTTTGCCTTTGTCTTCGTTCATCCTATTTTGAAGTAGATCGTCCTTTAGAATCATATTTTTTCGACCTATCTCTCGATATGGATTTATCTTTAGTATAATCAGCGGATTTACTTGAATTTCGTTTCAAATCGGCTGAGAGCGATCTGGATCTTCTACGAGTAGTTATCTTTGCGATTAGGCGAACGAGATTTTGATTTACGCCGCTTTTTAACACTGGGAGACCTTGATATGTTCCTGTAATCAGACCTTCACCTGTTTGTTGTATTGTACTGTCTACCAGACTTAATAATAATAATAATAATAATCTTGCGAGTATTCATAGCGAGATTGATGTGGCGGTGAATGAGATCTTCTGCAGGTATTGGAATTGTTCTTGTCAATTTCGCGACTCCTGGATTTTCTTGAACGTCTCGGAGAGAATGGGATGATCTGAATGATCACGTTCGTGTCTACTTTGTTTTTCGTTCAAATCTTTTTTAGTTTCCCGTCTTCCTTTAGACCAAATGGAATCGCCTCAGTTAGGTTTTGTAACAAACAGAGAAAACTATATCTACTTGAGAGTGAAAGTATCAAGAGTAAAATTTAACCAACAGCAATCAAGCCAAACCAACTATCAACAAATTAATTGTGATCAAATAAAAGTCTGTGGCGGACAAGAGAGTACATGAGACAAATGTACACAGATCAGCAAAAAGATCGGAGACGCCAGAAGCTGACTTTTTAGGAAGAAGCGTTCTGCTAAGAAGAGAAATCTTTGCGGAGAAAACTATATCAGAAAAATGGGATGTCGTCGACTCAAATGGTGTGCCCATGTAACAGAAAAAGATCAATAATGTAATAATTGGTCAAAAAATTACTAAACAAGCTGAAGAAGAAAAAGCAAAATTAAGTATTGATGCTCCCCTAATGAATTTGAACAAAAGATTTAAAGAATTGGAGACAAGATAGTTCCTTAGAGCTCTATGAATGTCTTCGACTAGTGCCTTTTGATGTATGTAAGTGTTATTGTAGAGAGGCATTCGATTATGCAAACAAGATTACGTTAAGATTAAAAATCAGATATGTTCTTTGCAACATCACAGTCATCAAGTGCCAAGATGCAAGAGATGAGTAAATAATTTAAATATATACGAAATGTTGTTGTAGATAACAAACATGATTACATTACGCAGGTCTAAGTAAGTAAAATTAGTATGCGTTCGATGATACGTTTCGAATTATAATATCACTCTATCAATACTCAGAGGTTTATTGTAATTGGACAAACAAGCAAGGCTGTCTGCGACTGTGTTAAGGTTAATAAAAGAAGCGCCAGCTGCAAAGGTGAATAAAAGATGCGTCTAACGTACCGGCTCACGTGCCATCTCATTAGCTACACCGAACGTGAATAGGCCAAGAGTTCTTCTACTGTTTTAAATTCAAACCCATGCTCTTCTATATTTTGAAACTGTACGGTGAAAGCATAACACTGTCAATATGGGAAAAACACGCGTCTTAATTTCGGTACAAGGCATTAATTACGCTTTAACAATACATAACGTAATTTAGGACGTAAATCGCCTGTCGTATATATTTTTTTACGTCTACGAGTTGTAGATTAATAATGCAAATATGAAGGCTTAATATTAATGTAGGAATTTTGGATTATTTTTTTTTTCTTTATGCGTGTTGGCGCGTGTAAAAGTACAGGTGATCGCGACTACAGGTACCGTTAATTGGTCCACCTGCCTTCTGCAAAAAACACTCCACCCGTGGATAGGCCCGTGCAAAACTCGTAATATTTTGAATTTCACAACGACCGACGCGAGGTGAGGTAGAAAGATGGAGCTCGCATCGCGATAACTCCAAATGAAGACACTGTTATATACATATTTATGTATGCTAAATTGAACAGGTGAGTAATCAGATTTATAAAGGAGTTTTTTTTTTTTTATAAATATGTTAATTTACATGCAAGTTTATTGGCAATAAAGTTTTTATGAAAAATCTAAATTGGTTTGTTCTCTGACGAAAACCGTTCGAGATGCTCGTTTGAGGAGGTTTTTTTTTCACTCTTGTTATCTTTGCGAAGGACCGAAGCGAATCTCGCCAATGACTGTTGCAAATTTTTGCGAAAACAAGAATTTTAATGAATAAATCCCAGGTATTTTGTTAATTTACGTGCGTTTATTTTTATTTTCCTTATTGGCCGAAATTTTGACAGTCAGGCATGTTATTTATATACTCATATTCTCTGTATGTATTGGTAAAAGAAACTTCTTTCGTAAATTTGATATATTAACCTGCGATTGAAACGATGAAATACCTTTTCGAATTGCCTGCTTTTTCTGAACATTCCGGTTATTGGATATTAAAGCAAAATGTCATAATGATTAAAGGAGTGTTGGGGGTATATGATGTACAATGTATATTATATACTGTACAGGATATACTTTGTAGGTATACTGTATATGTAATCAAGTTTTTGTGTCGGATATGTACATATATTGTATATTAGATACTATTGGGTACAAATCGAGGATATTTAGATAAATATCGTTTTGGATATACAGTTTAACGTATATTATAAACATGTATACATTTTTATGCCCGATTTTTAAGTTCCTTTGTATTGATCATCGTGCAAACGACTATGTTGCAAAATTTCTTTACGAATGGTATAACATTTCGGATATAATATGTTGTTAAAGGCAATGGATATGTATGAATATACACAAATGAAATATCGTATATTGTTTATGTATATTTATATACTCTTTAAATTAAGTACATTCCCCAAGTATATTGTATATGTATATTAGATCCAAAAATGAAGTATATTACCCAACATTGTTTTAGTCGAGAGAGGTTATGGAATTAAAAGGAACTGTTCGTCAAATGTGTTTGTCTGGTCGGATGTTTATACCTCAGCTTGGTTTCGCAACTTGGAATTATGAAAGCGATCTAAAAGTTGAGTTACGATTATCGTCACGTCTGCTTGAGTCGTTCACTTACTCGCTTTAATATTAAATATTGTTTAATTGAGCGGCATTGCTGATTAGGGCAATAACGTGGTCAACCGTAATGTATCCGTGACACTCGTCCATCTCGGTGCTTTTCAGGCAGCAATAAATACGCGTTGCGAAAGTGTGCCATCAATTACCATGTAATTTTGCTGCGAATTTTCAGGAATTCCTGTTTCGGCATATTTAAGATGACCACGAAACGTTCGTAATAAATACTCTTTACTTTATGGAATTAAAATTTTCGACAGGATGTGAGGTCATCCAATTGTATTATAACACAGTAAGTACCGACTAGGGCTTGAGAGTTTTAATTGGGCTTGAGTCTTGAGAAACGTCGGCAGACTGTAACACAAAAAAGTACTTCAGTTAGGTAGGTCAGTAAAGATATGAAATTATAATTCTTATTAAAGCAAAGTTGCCATGAATGAAGCGTTCGCGTTCGAAAGAAATGAATCGTCGGAGAATTTCGAATTCTGGTCGTGTAAAGATCCCTAACAATGTGTTTTTGACCATTTGAATAATGCCATTCCGCCGTATAAATTTATTTTAATAGCTCAACGACCAGAAAATACGGAACAAAAAACGGTGACGGTCGATTTCATTCATGAAGCCTCAACAGAATCGCGTTTCGACGAAATGATTTAGAACGATAATTGTAAGCAATTAAGACGGACTCTGTTGAGACGGGGGCATCAATATTCTGCGTGTACATCAAAACATAATTTATAAATTGCCCTTAATATACATATTTATCGATTCTGCGATCGTCATCTGCAATTCCAGAAAACCTTGTCTGCACTCGTTATCGACTGCATATCTATAAGTGTGTGGTTATTCCGCAATTCCACAGTATTGATTCGGTTTGATAAATTGAAGTCAATCCGAGTGAATAATCTGTACACGAGGAGCACAGTAGAAACATCGTATATCTAACGTTTTTTTTTTCTTGAGGTTCTGTTAGAATTCTTTACCAATCGACTGTCGGAATTAAAATTACCTTTAATTGTTATTAGGATAGATGTCGATAATGGTTAGAGTCGGTTCCCAATGAGCAACATTTGTATTCGGCCTATACCATCAGTATCTAAATTAGCTATTCGTTTGAATATTTATTGAGGGATAAAGTTGATATTTATGAATCTCACCGATAACCGGAGCTCAAATCGCCAGCTACCGGTTGCGATCGAATCGTTTTTACTGAATTTCGTTCGTTAAACGTCCTTTATATGTAAAAAAAAACAGGGCTAATACAAAAGAACCTGATAATAAATACATTGGGTGGTCTTAATACCTTACTTAGCATCCTTATTTGGGTTTACTTAACCGGCGGCTTCTCTTTTTTGTATTATAGTAATACGTTATTATTATTATTAATTTAGATTTTATTACAAAAAAATTACGTCGTCAGGTAAAAGCTGCGCTCCGAAATATCGCAATGAATGCTCGCTAATTAATTCGGCCGAAACGTACACATGTGTTTCGTACGTGAAGTTTTAAACTCGTGTTCTTTGACCAATGAGAAAGCAGGATCGCACGCCTGGTGCTAGTTTCACCAAAAAACCACCTGCCTGTCGATGATCTCCACCACCATCAGCCCCTGGCCTCAAAATGTACGAGTATGCCTGCGTACACACACATACAAATAATATATGCATGCATGCCACACACCCTTTTGGTCAATACAATTTGTTTACGTCAAATATCAAATTACTACAATAACTAATATCTATGTATTTGCACGCAGTACACATAAATACTTAACAAATATATATGTAAGTATGCAAAAGACAAAAGTAAATAAATTCTCAAGAGAGACAATAACATAATATCAATTTGTTATCAGCGGCGACATAATTCAATCTAAAAACGAGCAAAAATAAATCTCATTGAAAATTAGATAAAACCGGCAGATATATCGGCGCAGTTTGAATACCGAAAGTTGGCAAGCGGACACGTCTATCAACCTCTTCCACATTTGAATAAGAAACGTCCGACGAGAGTCACAGTGGCTGTTTTGCATGTGGACTTTGTTTGGGGCCCCGTGACGTCCCGAAATCTCCCACGTCGAAATTCGCTCGCAGAAGAGATCTTAACATGCAAATTTTCGGACTATGCCGAACGGACGGAGCACCTACATTGAAACGTCTCGTTCTCGTAAAGTATCGTCCGGCAAAGTGACAACTTGACGAACATCGAAAGCGAATAACGAACGACCCCGATATCTACTGGTCATTCATGCCATACATCTTTCGCCGTGACGTTTACAAATTTATGTGAGAATTTATCAGTGTGAAAAATTTCTAGATTCATATTTTTTTAGTTACATACTTTAAAGGGGGGTCAAATCAGTTCAACTTGATTGATTTATAACATTGTGATTTCAGTAGATTCCGTTAGTAGTTGTTCTCACATGACATGTAATTTCTGTTTCAAAAGTTATTTTTATGAGATAAGGCAAATCCACTGAATGACCGTAAACTGACGAAAATGTCGTCGAATAAGTGAAAGTGCTCGTTTGCAGAAAATCCTTATTCTCGCCCTCTGAAGAAACTCCGTGTTGGTTCGACTTGGCCCCAAGTAGATAGTCCGCGTTGTCCAGAGGGGGTGATTCGTTCCAAAACAAATTGTCTATAAGAGAAGTAGACTAACATAAACTTACTTAAACAATACTGGCAGAAACGTTGTCAAAATCTGATAGAAACGTTGACAGGAATTTATAGAAATCGACAGAATTTGACAGAAACTGATAGAAATTGACAGAAATGTTCACAGAAACTGGCAGAAATTGGCAGAAACGTTGACGAAAACTAATAGAAATTGATAATAACTTACAGAAAATGATATAAAATAACAGATACTGACAGAAACATTCGCAGAAACTGATAAAAATTGATAGAAACTAATAGAAATTGTCAGGAACTGTCAGAAATTGACGAAAACGCTGGCAGAAACTGATAGAAATTGGCAGAAATCAATAGAAATTTTCAGATACTGATAGAATTAAATTGTTAGTAACTGGCTGAAACTGACAGAAACTAATAGAAATTGATAGAGACGTTGACAAAAACTGATAGAAATTGGCTCACAGAAATGGATAAACTGCCAGAGACGTTGACAGAAACTAATAGAAATTGACAGTAACTGATACAAATTGGAAGAAACTGATAGATAATGAAATAAATTGACAGAAACTGATAGAAATTGATAGTAACTGACAGAAATGGATATAAATTTTCGAAAACATTGACAGACTAACAGAAATTGACAGTAATTGACAAAAATTTGTAGAAAATAATAGGTGCTGGCAAGAATTAACAGAAACGTTCACAGAAACTGATAAAAATTGACAGAAACGAATAGAAATTGTCAGTAACTGATTGAAATTGACAGAACCGTTCACAAAAACTGATAACAATTTACAGAAACTGAAAGAAAATGAAATTGCCAGTAACGGTCAGAAATTGACAGAAACTGATAGAAATGGACAGAAATTGGCAGAATCCGATAAAAATGGAAGAAACTAACTGAAATTGCCAGAAACGTTCACAGAAACTGATAGAAATTAACAGTAAATCACAGAAATGGATACATTGCCAGAAACGTTGACAGAAACTAGTAGAAATTGACAGTAAGTAACACAAGTTGGCAGAAATTGGTAAATATTGATAAAAATTGACACGTTGTCAGAAACTAATAGAAATTGATAGAGACGTTGACAAAAACTCACAGAAATGGATAAACTGCCAGAATCGTTGACAGAAACTAATAGAAATTGACAGTAACTGATACAAATTGGCAGAAACTGATAGATAATGAAATAAATTGACAGAAACTGATAGAAATTGACAGCAAGTCACAGAAATTGATACATTGCCAGAAACGTTGACAGAAACTAGTAGAGATTGACAGTAAGTAACACAAGTTGGCAGAAATTGGTAGATACTGATAAAAACTGACAGAAACTGATAGAAATTTATAGAAACGTTGACAAAAATTAATAGAAATTAGCTTACAGAAATGGATAAACTGCCAGAAACGTTGTCAGAAACTAATAGAAATTGATAGAGACGTTGACAAAACCTGATAGAAATTGGCACACAGAAATGGATTAACTGCCAGAAACGTTGACAGAAACTAATAGAAATTGATAGTAACTGATAAAAATTGACAGAAACTGATAGAAATTGATAGAAACGTTGACAAAAATCAATAGAAATTAGCTCACAGAAATGGATAAACTGCCAGAAACGTTGACAGAAACTAATAGAAATTGATATTAACCGACACAAATTGGTAGAAATTGATAGATCCTGATAGAAATTGACAGGAATGGATAGAAATTTACAAGAACATTGACAAACTAACAGAAATTAACAGTAATTGACAAATATTTGTAGAAAATAACAGATGCTGGTAAAAATTAACAGAAACGTTCGCATAAACTGATCAAAATTGACAGAAACTGATAGAAGCTGATGGAAACGCTGAGAGAACCTGATAGAAATTGGTAGTAATCAATAGAAATTGACAGAACCGTTCACAGAAACTGATAACAATTGACAGAAGCTGATAGAAAGTATCAATAAGGTTCAAAAATTGACGGAAACGCTGACAGATATTGATAGAAATGGAGCAAAGTTGACAGAAATTGGCAGAAATCGGTAAAAATTGACAAAACTAACTGAAATTGCCAGAAGGTTTACAGAAACTGATAGAAATTAACAGTAACTGATAGAAATTGACAACAACTAACAGAAATGGATAAATGGCCAGAAACGTTGACAGAAACTAATATAAATTGAAAGTAACTGAAAGAAATAGGCAGAAATTGATAGAAATTGACAGAAACGTCAACAGAAACTGATAGAAATTGTCAGTAACTCTCTGAAATGGACGGAAAAGCTGATAGAAACTGATAGAAATGGACAGAAACTAATTGAAATTGCCAGAAATGTTCACAGTAACTGATAGAAATTAACAGTAACTGACAGAAATTATAGAAAATAACAGATACTGATAGAAATTAACAGTAACTGATAGAAATTGACAACAACTAACAGAAATGGATAAATGGCCAGAAACGTTGACAGAAACTAATATAAATTGAAAGTAACTGAAAGAAATAGGCAGAAATTGATAGAAATTGACAGAAACGTCAACAGAAACTGATAGAAATTGTCAGTAACTCTCTGAAATGGACGGAAAAGCTGATAGAAACTGATAGAAATGGACAGAAACTAATTGAAATTGCCAGAAATGTTCACAGTAACTGATAGAAATTAACAGTAACTGACAGAAATTATAGAAAATAACAGATACTGATAGAAATTGACAGAAACTTTCGCAGAAACTGACAGAAATTGACAGTAACTGACAGAAAGTGATAGAAATTAACAGTAACTGAGAGAAGTTGACAGTAACCGACAGAAATTGACGGAGATGCTGACAGAAACTGATTGAAGTTGACAGAAACTTCACAGAAACTGATATAAAATGTCAGTAACTTTCAGAAACTGATAGAAATTGATAGAAATTGGCAGAAATCGATAGGAATTGACAGAAACTGATTGAAGTTGACAGCAGTGTTCACAGTAACTGATAGAAATTAACAGTAACTGACAGAAATTATAGCAAATAACAGATACTGATAGAAATTGACAGAAACTCTCGCAGAAACTGACAGAAATTATAGAAAATAACAGATACTGATAGAAATTGACAGAAACTTTCGCAGAAACTGACAGAAATTGACAGTAACTGACAGAAAGTGATAGAAATTAACAGTAACTGAGAGAAATTGACAGTAACCGACAGAAATTGACGGAGATGCTGACAGAAACTGATTGAAGTTGACAGAAACTTCACAGAAACTGATATAAATTGTCAGTAACTTTCAGAAATTGGCAGAAACGCTGATAAAAATTGACCGAAATTGACAGAAATTGGCAGAAATCGACAGAAACTGATTGAAGTTGACAGAAATGTTCACAGTAACTGATAGAAATTGACAATAACTGACAGAAATTGATAGTAACTAGCATAAATTAATAGAAACTGATAGAAATTAACAGAGACTGATAGAAATTGATAGTAACTGGCAGAAACTGAAACAAGTCGTATTTCTGCTAAAACAAATGTCTCCTACACCATCGTTAGGAAGAATTCCGAAGCATCATTTACACATGCATCCATACAAAGTGTCTGTAGTCCAAGAAATCTTCCCGAGATATCACAATAGTCGAATGCAGTAAAGCAACTTTTTCCAAGAAAAAAGAAAAATAAAACGTCGTGTAGTTATATGCATGCAGCAAAATAATGACCACTTTCAACAGATGAGAATCATTTTGTTCCACTCCGTAAATAAATTCATATTCTCATTTATGACTTTGTTGATTTTATCACAGGTACTCGTATAAAAATTCTCTATGTTTTATGAACATTAAATATCTTTTGTGCAAGAGAAAAGAGATCGAATTTTAAAATTAGTATATCTGTTTCGTTTAAAATAAACACGCGGCAGAACGGCATTCTACAATCAAATTATTGGCTTACACAACTGGCTGTTAAACTTGAGCAACGTCATCCTGCAACTATTTATTTCCTAATTTATTACACGTTATTTCGGTCGATAATGTTTCTGGATGTTTTCGATCGGAGACCGGTGACTGATTTTTTTTTTCGCTTCTCTCGACCAGTTGCATATCTCTAAATTATACACTGACACCAAAATCGCTTCTAACACGAACGAACGAACTCATCGCCCGAAGAATTACAGAATAATCGCGCCCATTAAACATTAAACGCGCGGAAAACAAACACCTCGTCGTTTGCGCTTTAATTTTTTCCTGTAGGCCCCGTCATTATTGCTTCACCGTAGACGTTTAAGTGTGAGCCCGATAAGTAAACGCAATTTTATTTAATGTTGGCTGTTTAACTGTGTTGATGAATCCGTTAATTTAGGGCCATTGTGCACAGCAACTTTATGCGAAAATTCCTCGTTTAATATTCTGTTAAGTACGTGTGGCGACGTTAAATGTCATACAAAATTGATTTTGAGACACCTAATTTTTAACGAAATTTGCAAGTTATTAAATTCCATCCAATATTATCCTCGAGCTTTTATTAATTTTCTAAATAACAATGCTCTTTGTTAGTGCTTTTGTTAAAGACCACATGGTGTTGTCATACGTGTTAAAACAAATTTATTTCTTCTGATGAATGCAAATAGATTATTTGTAATTCTCAAGGATTACAAACAAAAAAATAACATGTTCGCGGAAACTCACAATCAGACAAGGTGTTCCGTTCATTTTTGCAGGACGATTTAAATAAAACGTGCACGATTTGTTAAATTTTAGCGCGTGCGAAATCGTTAGTTTTTCTTCTTTTTTGTAATATTTTATTAACGAAAAACAAACTAGGCCATTCAACTGACTAGCTCAGAACCTAAAGAGAACAAGCACCTTTCGTCTCGTTAGGTTTTGATCATTATTTTTAAATTAAACGGCTTGAAAAAATATGATTGCTGTTACAGTTGTGGCAGGCAAGAATTCGCTTTGATGTAAACGCGTTTTTTCAACGGCCACGTCAACCTATATTGTTATTAAATTAATGTTGAATAATATTCGAAATTCGTTTTCTAATTTGAATCAGATTGCGGTTCCTTTGTTTCTTTGTTCCATTTTTCTATGAAAAAGTGCACGTTATTTCCGGTTTTATTCTAAATATGCCATATGAAGCAGATTTTTTATCATTTGTTACACAATTTTATTAAATCATAACACAACGTATGTCATATGTCAGACACAAATCATTACTAGAATATTAAAAATGATTTATTATCTACTTGTTATTGTTATCACCTCATATTCGATTTGTAATTTATTTTAAACGTTACGTACCTAAATAACATCTAACAGATTTAATTTTTTTCATGTAGATAAAATTAGATTCGTAACAGGACCAAAGGACGAATTTAAAATCGCTTTAATAATCTTCAGTTTAGCTTGAACATTCAATTTCGATTATACGAACTTATCGTTAAATCGATTGCATATTTGCGATGTAAAAAAATAATCATCAAGCTTATGTAAGTCTTGACACTTGAATGTGTTAAGATAAACCTCACGTAATTACTGTCTTAAATAAAATCTAAAAGATATTAATACTTGGTCCGGCTTGAGAAGTAAAATATTAAGGCTTCCCTCTAGGGCGTAAAAAACCAATGTAAAAGCAGATAGGCTCCTTTATTAATAGCCGTCGACTTATCTTAACATTTAATCATCATTTATATTTTTCTACATTATCACATTTTGAGGAGTGTAGTGCTTGTACATACGTATTGGTATTAATGAACTTCCAGGTCTTACTTAATAATTTTAACGAGGCAATTGTGAAATTATTTTTTCATTCTATGAAGTGGAATCGTTTTCAAAAAATAGATATACAGGGTGACTGGCAATTGTTCCGACAAAAAAACACGAAAAGAAGCGATTTGATTTGGAAATAGGACGGGATGTTTTCTTCATACACAACCACCATTCTCTCATGAATATTCTTCTGGCCACTGCTTTCTTTCGATAGAAATTTTATGACGTTTCTGTGTTCAAGTTTCAAATCACTCGTGTTTACTTCTTTAAATAGACATAAAAATGGCAATTGGTGAGCGATTGGAATCAAGCTTTAAGATGACAAAATAAAATGTCACAGAAACTTGATATAAGAAAATTGTCTCTATACTCCCCTCGTGTTAAAGAAAAATGGAAAATCGTTCCAGGTAAATTAGTGACTACCACGAACTCTTCATGTTTAAAGAAGAAATCTCGACCTCTAGTTTTGTGGTTGGTAGTAATGAGGCAACGTTTCATGCTAATAATAGGCATCACATTTAGTCTGTCTACTCGTTGGCAAGTAGATGTATTTAACAGATCTACAGCAAAGCCAATTAAAAAAGCAATAAATTTGAACTGTCTCGTTCTGTAATGATCGTAATTAAAGTTTATTAGTTGTATAATCTACAAAAATATACGGTGCGAATTTAGTAATTTGCATAACGGTTCCCGAACTCCATTAATGTAATTTAGGAACAGGTTGCCGAGAAGTGTGGTAGTTACATTAGTTTTAAACAGCCCGGCTCTAAAAGCGGACATCACTCGGAAAACTTTATTAATTTAGAATTAAACTTGTCCTCCTCGTAAAGTCTTCAATGCAGGGTAATAACTATGTTTGGCAGCGGTTAAGTAACTGGATCGTTAATGAAAAGTGGACGATGGATTAAGATATTAAAAGCAATAAAACGCAAACTTAATTATACAACACGGCCGAGTACAAAATCAATTTGAAAATAATGACAATTATTGGTTCGTATATGCAAATTTTATTTCGCGAATGCAGTAAATGCCCTCGTCGTTCTCTTATATAACCAAAAATGGCTTAATTTGCATACGGACATGAACGTGGCTCGTATCTACATTTGATTACGAGCGATCGGAGTGGCTCGCGGGTTCAAATAGTGCCATGGAATTTATTCGCCGGCAGGAAACCTTTTATTAAACATCTCTGGAAATTTTTCTCATGGCGATAATGTGGCAATCAGGTTTGCGAGCGGCGGTAGCATACGCGCTCGGTAGCCGTTTTACTTTGTCACTGTCCGGAAAAATATGTTATTGTAAAACGGTGATTATTCAAGATTACGAGCGTGATTTATTCGAAGCAATCGATACAGCGTAATTAGAGCAATTTATTCATGATTAAAGCGGGTAACAAATGTTTGCAAATATTTTATGAATAATTACAAAGTATTGCAAAAATTGTTATTAATAATTTGTGCTTATTACTATTCAATGCGTCGCACAAGGTAATCTTTTTATTGTCATCTATGGTATCGTTATCTCCAAAGCAATTTATCTACAGTTAGCTAGTAGACACTATAATTAGAAAACTAAACTGATGAATTACCATATGTAACATGATTAAATTTCTCCAGAAATTTATGTATTTCTACAAATTTAATCATATCATTCACCCTTCCATGGGGTACGAAACCAGAATTTTGATAGAAACAAGTATCACAGAAGTGAACTTAAAATAATATAATAAAAGTCTGGGAAGAATCCTGGGGTGTTCAAAAATGCTTCAGTTCTTGTTGGCCTTGTCAGAATTTATTTACTTATTTATTTAAATTTGCAATTTATTAGGACTTTTCGTTTAATTTTGTCTTAAGAATACGCTGGTGAAGTATTGTGCAATCGAAGTGGGGCACCCTGTATAATCGTCTTGCTACATCTGTATACAATTATCTCAATATTTAATTGGTATAAAAAGATTGCGCAACAACAGTGGGTCTGAGTCGAGAGTGTTGAAAAAAAATATTAGTAAATGCACTTTTCGAAAAATTATTGTTGAACGAAACGAAAGAATAAATTAAATATGTACACATAGATTAAGTCGAAAACGTCATGGAAACAATTTATGCTTTATCCTTTTCTCAGCGTTTTATTTTTCATCTAATATTAACGATGTTATAAAGGGTATTTTTTTTCCTCTGAATTCTTTCCAATGGATTTTCCTATTTCGTTAAAATCGCCAATTTTGTAACACAGGGAATTAATTGAACTGGGCGCTTGGAAAAACCGAAACTCGAAAATTATATGGTGTAAATAAAGTAGTGTCAAGGTTGGCAGACGCGTTTATAAATAAGAACGTTTTAACTGAAGAAGTCATGTAAAAATCATCAACGTTACGGAAGCTCTATGCGTAAAACTAAATAAAAAATTAATTATAAGTGATTAGTGACGTTTGCTTAATTTATCGAACTAAGACCCGGTCTTTCCATATGCCCATTAAAGTTATTCGGCGAATAACTTGATTTTTATGAATGGTGGTTTGATTTCTTGAATTGTATCCATGGCGATTAATCGCCGAATAACTATGAGTCAGTTTATTAAGAGATGGAAAGACCGGCCCTGAATGTAATGTTATAAAATTTTTCTTCCTAGTTAGTATACGAAAATTTAGTTACATTGTTATTATACATAAAGATTTATTGCAAAGTTTTAGTTATAGTAGGTGTGAGAGAGAGAACACACGCATACATACAAGGCGATGTGTGATAGCATGCAAGAGATTCTTTCTTTATCGCTCACTGTAATATTACTAACTTTCTTTATTGTTCTTTATTATACTTAATTACGCATATATGAAATATTGCACAAATGCAATAACCCACGCATTACTGTATTGTTCTATTTCACTCACCCCTCTGCGTAATTCAGTCCCGCCATCACTCGTGAACCCACGCTCCAATTCCGCTCAGTATTTTTGCTCCTCGCTTAGCCTCTTCAGCCATTTTAATAAATTCACCAAACAGTTTTGTTTAAAGTGAAGCGTAAACGGAGGATATCATTCGGAGTTTTGACAAGGGCGTTCTAAGCAACAAAAGGCTTTTTTCTAGGCCTTTCGAAGCCCATTGTATCGTACTACGCGGTCGATGGGCTTTATAAGCCTTTCAGAACTGCGACCATATTGATCTTTTGTTCAAACCTTCCAAGTAATTAATTTCCTAGGAACCCTACCTTATCAGCGAAGTGTAGAATGTTCCTAAGAGGCTTTGCGATCACCTCGTCAGGTATCGTTCTCACCCTTTCTAGGTGACTAAGCCGAAGTCTTGTTAATGCCTTACATTTCCGATTCACATAGTCTGTATGTTCTTAAGGTGATACCTCACAGGACAGTGGCCGGTGAAAAGACCTGTAATAGTCTTTAGTTTATTCTTTGTCAGAAGTAGAAGCTTTTGAGCAATCTCAGGCGAATACTTGATAAATTTCTTCGCCTGTCTTTGCCCTGGAGCATTACTCCAATAGGGCATTTTCTTCCTAACCAGCCACCTTTCAGTCTCTTTCCTATACTGTGACTTGCCCAGGCCACAGAAAGTTTCAGGACCTACGAGGAAAGCCTTTCGTTCCCTTCTATACTCTCATGGCCGGGAATCCATTGTACTTTCGAAGCCTAATTTTTGCAGACTTATACAAGCAACTAAGTGCGCAATTCAGACGGTAACATGTGTTTGTCTAGGTTTTTATTCCGGAGGTTTTATTGATGGTTTCGCATGGGTCTACCCTGATGGATGCGGATGTGGCGACTTGATTCAACCACCCGGTCCCATGATGGCGTCAGTAAGCTAAGGCGTGTTCGCAAGAAGCCGCCGTACATCGGCTTCAGCTTCAATAGCTCCCTCTCATGATCGCGACTACTACATTGATTTAGCTGGTGGAAACACGTCTTTAGATCGCGATAAGGTTGGAGCCTTTCGATTTATTTTTGAAAAGACGTTGCGGATAACATAGTTAGTTTTAACCTAGCGCAACCAAGCGTAGTTTAAGCAAGGATTTAGCCTCATTTCTCTTGTGAGCGATATACGGATCCGTACTTCGTGTTTTGAAGCTTCTTGGCATTTGAGTATGAACGATTGAATATTTAATTCTTTTATTTGCGTTTATTAAAATTCATGTTTTGAATTTCCAGTTTTCTTTTTCTTTTTGATACACAACTAGACAACTGGTGATTTTTGTTAATTCCTGCAAGTTCAGAGCTTTGTTTTTGGGGTTACGTATGACCCCTCCCACAGACATAGCCGGCAGTTGGGATCGTAATTTAATTTGCTCGCACAAAAAACCTGCAACCAGGTACGTAGCAGTACGAAAAAGGCCCACTGCTAGGAAGGTTGTTCCAATAATAACGTGAATACCATGGTATCCTGTAGCTATAAAAAAATGAGAATACGCGTAGAGGTTTCCATCGTCGCCTGCTTTAATGAATCGATCGGTATTTGAAAGGCCAAGAAATTTGGGATAACACTTTTTTTTCGTTCGTAAACACTACGTAAAAATATTATGAGCAAATAGAGCTGTAGCAATGTTTTATCTTTGGAGAGAATTGATGTCACTAGGTCTACAGGGTGAAGCCCGAAGCGAGATTCTTCAAAAAATATCTTGCTCGGCAAGACATGGATAAAAATGGTGACGTATTCGACGCATTCATATCAGAACGTTCTATGGACTCAGACGTTTACCGGAAGGAATGTGTAAATAAGCGATAATTGCTGTTAATAAATACAAGTATCACGACGAGAACAATATCATCTTCTGCCTGATATGGTAACATATGTCATTACGTGGATGGAGTAACTGAACTTTTGCATTTGGAGTCGAAATTCGCCGAAAAAAAAGGAACAACGCATCAAGTCTGGCCTCAAGCATGAAAAAATTCAATTCTACAAAAAAAAATATAAAAAATTTTGTGCAAATCGGTTTTGATTGCAGCGGATTCCTCGAGCAGGCTCTGTACAGCTGTTTCAGGCCTAGTTGGGCCTTCAGGTCAACAAGCGATCGAAAGATGTCGCTACTTAAATGTCCAAAAAATATATACATATGTATATATACATCCACAAAAGGAGTAATTGGTTCAGAAAAGGGTATGTAGAATCAGTACTCGTACAAGTTTTTTTTTTTTACTTATTAAGGCATTTCTCTAGCAATTCGATGACGACAATAATATTTTAATCACTCGTTATCCGAATAGCAGAGGTTGTTCTGTACCGTTCAATTATTACGGGAAATGATTTATTGCACATTGTGATCGCTCGGCCGTCGGTGAATTCTCGATATGTCACAAGCAAACGAACGCTCTCATAATAGGCATTCGCTGACGCGTCGAAACGATTTCAGAATATTAATAAACGGACCGTATTGTCTCGTAATGTGGACAGGCATTTGAAAATAGGGCTTTTTCTTTCGAGAAACGATATTTTTAAGGGGCCTACATCATTATAGCGGCATTTATGTGCTTGCAAGCACACCGTCCAAATAAAGAACGCGTTTTTTCTACGTGGAAGTTCCCACAGGAATTATTATTTTTGCTGACCTATTGTATTGCATCGCATCAAATAAAACGAAAGCTAATCGAAAGTTTCGATTGGGTTGTTCGAGACAAACGTGAATGGTGAAGAACTGGCATCTTATTTTGTGCAATTTTCCCGTCGTATCTTTTTGGCGTCTTGTTTGATCGCTATCTAAAAATTTACAACTTATCATAAATTTGCAATTCGTATCTATTACTGCTTCGAATTTCAGAAGTAAAAACGAACAAGTCGAAAGCCGTGTTTGTTCACGTAAGGAATAATTCGACACCTATATTTAGGTCGAGTGTTATTTGCATTGATTTTTGCGATAATAACAGTGTCGGCGATAAAACGAAGCCGAGAAGCATCGCAAACGAAAGTACAAGTGTGAATATTAAATCGTCCGAACTGTAATCAAGATAAAGCGACGAGATTTAATTTGGGACCCGGATAATTTTTTGTAGATTAATGTGAAACGCGTCCCGGGGGGTACGAACTACTTTCTTTCTTCAGCTTTTAACGCAGACTGGATACGTATAACTCGAGCAATCATAAGCCAATTATCATTGAATTGTATACGCAACGCATTTCGTTTCATTATATTTTTTATTACATTCCTGTATTGTACCTACATACAAAGTTAGTTACTAATGATCTGACTTATTAATTAGAAGAGATACTGTACTATGTTAAGTGTGGACGTAGTGGCCCTATCAGTGGTTACTCGCTTCAGTTCTTCTGGGGCCCGCATTTGTCAACGCAGATATTTATGTAAATTCCAGTTTGATTTGTTCTCTCCTTAAAGCAGTTACTTTTAGTACTTCGTGTATTGGCTACTTGAACAGAAGATAACGTCGATAAATCTTATTACAAAGAAGCTGCAAATAAATTAATTCTGTGAAATACGCACGTTTCGATAATTTACAGGCATAAGTACGGCTAAAATTAGTTCATAAACGCGGCCTTAAAATAAAATTTATTAAATGCGCCTCTACAACCGCTGATAACTTCCCCGTAAGGTAATGAACTTGTAAATTTTATTTCGGAATAATCTGCGGGAGAACTCCTACGTACCTGTAATTTCGTCTTCGGCGATCGAGAAACAAATAAAACGCACTAATTTGGGCGTAAATACTGGAGTCGTTTAACGAATACGGTCTTAAAATGTTGCGTCGATTTCGATGATAATGAGATTCATACCAATTACACGTATTAAAAATTTTATTACGGATACATTCTTAATAAATATGCCCACATCAAAGGCTTTGTAAATATGCCGATAGCTTACTTAAAAATTAACGGCCCAGCAGCGCGCTTTATTTTTTTCGATCATAATCGTAACCTAAATATGTCTTTATTATAAATAAAAATGTTTTCGAATATAATTCTCAAATACGAAAATATCAGAGAAATTTTCATTGCTTAATTTAAAATTATTAGAAAGAATTCTTTTAACTCGAATCTTGTCATTAGTTGAACGTCATTTCTAATGATACATCTGAGACAAGACAACATGAAGTTAATAACATACATTCAGTATATTGTTACAACTTCCATGGGATATATTAGAGAATAGATTCAAATAAATTGCTTACGATCTTTGCAAATCGTCTACAATTTACTCGCTAATTGAATAATTTCTAATTGATTAAAAAAATTCCGTCAGTCGCTTTAAACACTTCGACTACGATCGTTGCGAATCGTCTTCAAAATATTCATTGACTGAATTAAATTTTTCTATCTCTATAAAATCTGGTTTAAACGTTTTAACTACGATCTTTGCGAATCGTCTTTAAAATATTCATTGACTGAATTAAATTTTTCTATCTCTATAAAATCTGGTTTAAACGTTTTAACTACGATCTTTGCGAATCGTCTTTAAAAAGCATTCATTACAGTTTTATTTTTTAGATGTCGTGTAACTGTCATCCATTTGTCAAATATAAAAGTATAATTTTTATTATTGATCTACTTTCTAGAACTTACTGCGACATCCTTTAACTATTCCTTTCCTAGCATGTGGCTGTGATTTTCTTTCTGGTGTTTAAGTTAGATAGTTATGGGGCATTTCAATGCGAAGGCAGCCGCCTGGGGGGAAGAAACTGGGAAGAAACGAGCCCACAAGGACAACCAGCAAATTAATTATCGACATAACATTGAGCTCGCAGGAGATGGGGGCAAAGATAAGAAATTGGGGAGTCCTAGAGCAGGAGACACTAAGCGACCATGATTATATTTATTTTGAGGTTGAACGAATGGAACCACAAAAGGAAGTCCGAAAGGCAAACGGATGGAAAGTGAGGCCGACGAGTTTGTCAAGCGAATAGGGAATTTACGCTGTAGCAACAACGTGGAGAGAGCCTCGCCTGAATATTTTATTACAAACATCCAGAGAATATGCGACAAGGTCATGTCAGAAAGGACGTGTAGAGGTCACAGGAAGGCGGCGTACTGGTGCACCGAAGAAATCGTCGAAGCCAGGCGAAAAGAAGAATGGTGAGGGCCCACAACAGTGTCTTTCGACACTGTGACTTCGACCTGGTAAAGTACCGGAAGGCGATCTCCAGGGAAAAAGAGGCTCAATGGAAGCGACTATGCAAAGAGGTGGAAGTAGATGTTTTCGGAAGAGGTTACAGAATTGTAACGAGGAAACACGGGAACCCGAGTCAGGCAGGCCCCAGACAGGGATCGCATACCTGCACAAACAGTTAAACTATCAGTCGAGGCACAACCTGGATTCGTACTGGAGATGAAGAACAAACTGCTGGAAGAAGGAGTCTTTCCTGAGATGTGGAAGGTGGCCAAATTAGTCCCTATCGGAAAACACCGAAAGAGCAGACTTGAACCACCCAAATATAGGCCTATTTGTCTTTTAGATACGTTTGGGAAACTCCTAGAACGTCTGATGGCAACAAGGATCAAGGCCACAATAGAAGAGGGGAGGACCGACCTATCGAAAAATCATACACCATAATGGCAATGAAGAGGGTGGTAGAGAGTGTGGACGGGGCAAAGAAGAGGACCTTCAAGACTAGGAATCTATGCGTTCTCCTAACAGTTGACGTTGCCTTCAATACGGCCAGTTGGCAGTTGATCAAAGCCGGGCTAATCGAGCGCAACATCAGCCATTATCTTCGAATATGTTCGCGAAGTGAAATTAGAGGTCTTCTGCGGTGTCCCGCAGGGGTCGATACTCGGCCCACTTCTGTGAAACATACTCTACGACGGCGTTCTGAACGTGGGGGTACCAGGGGGGTGGACCTGCTGGCTTTTGTGGATGATCTGGCAATTGTGGTCACCAGGACTGAGGAAGGTCTAGAATACATATAAGGCGAACTACGCTTCCGAGTGGATGTGGATATCTGAGGCACTGATGATCTCTGGAAGAACGAGGCAGAATTTTGATACATAACAATAATTTTCTTATGATTTGTACATTTTGTAAGTATAACGAACATTTCTAACACATACAAATGACTGTAAACAAGGTTTCAGAAGTAACAAAGTGAGTCATGTTGTATGTGCACGAGTTCTGGCTGTATATAAACAGGAATATTTAAATTTTGATCAAAAATTAACTCAACAAATCCCCACAATTTATCTGGACTTTCTTCATCATTTTAAATGTTCTTTTAACGGCCCTTCATAGTTCACCTGGACGTCTTCTACCCACGACCTCTACAGTCTGACCCGTCTTCCATCTGGTAGATACACGAGTTGTCTCTTCTTATTGTTCCTCGGAGGATACACTGGCCAATTCCTCGCCATCAAAGGATGTTTTAACTTCCCTTGAAACTTGTCCAGAAACTCCGAAAACTCAAAAATTTAATTTGTTCTCAACGTCTTGGGCCCAGGCTACTTCTTCATCTGCTATGTTTATCTCGATGCTTTCTTCATTGTTCTATCTTTAAAGGATTCGATTTGTAAACTTTTAACTAATTTTGCCCTCTGAATTTTACTGCAGTACTCTTTTATAATTTTCAACTTTGAATTTTACTTGGTATGACTTTTGTAATATATTTTTGTTTTCAGATAATGTTTTTGGTGTTTGTATTGTTGGACTGCTTTATCATTTGAAATTTAATAAATTTTGAAAAATGGATTCCTCTCTTTGTTGCTCTTCCCTTTCTTCTTTAAAAATACTGGAACCATATTCAGGTAATATCACAGCAATACGTTATGTATCATTAAAGTGCAGAACCTTCCATGTCGTGTAATTAACAATACATAAACTCTTACAAAGTGATGCACTAGGCTTGAGAATAGTATGAGTCATAATTCATAATAACATTTTCAGTAGGTACAATTAAGGAATAATATTTCAATCAATGGTATTACAACAGCTAGAGTTACACAATTTCTTTTAATGTTAGTCTGCCAAAATACTTTAAGGCTAATTTCACACACAGCGGTTTCGCCCGTACGGAATTCATACGGTTCCTGCCGGATAAAGTAGTAGAACATACAATGTTATGGAAGCTTTCACACACGACGGCATCCAGTATGGGGAAATCGGTGCGTGCGAAAGCATGTCCGTACGAATATTTTCCGTAGGGAATTTTTTCATACGGACGAAACCGCTGTGTGTGAAATTAGCCTTACATTATCTACAGTTATCATCATCATCTACAATTTCCAAAGTACTTGCAATGAAAAAGAAATGTTATTTGCGTAGTGGTGACGTTTACGACTGATTTTTTTCCCGTCCATATTTTAACTTCGACGTGTGAAATAAATAAAATAACTTTTTTTTTACATTGTCGTAATTTATGCATAGATATTTTTACGTGCAATGATGAGATTATAAACAGTCAGGCCATGTGATAAAATGTGTTTTTACGGCCGTCCCATAGTATACAACATAAAACTATTATTATTCAAATATTATTGATAAATAAATTCGGCTTAATTCGAGAAACAGGTGTACAAGGCGCATTCATTTTCGCTACATGCGTATGCGTACAATACATCAACGAATAATAGTGCGTTTATTATTATGTCAAAGAAACAACTGTATAAGTAATAAACGATATAATAAGGCGCGAGAACAAATTATGTAATAGGTTTTTTTTTGTGGTTATTTGGAAGCATTTCGGAATTAAAGTAAAATGAAAATTTGCTAGAGCGCTCTACTAATTCAATTTTTGTTCTAACACCTTGCTGATTAAATCAAAAGCGTCCGCTCTCTAATTAAGTTCTAAGTGTCTGCTCGCTTAAGTAAGGCGCGTTAATTTTTTTGTACTTTATCAAATTAGTCTAACGCGCGTTGAGAGAGTGGAGACATTTATTCCATTAAGTGACATTGCCGAAACCGATGCTAAATTAATACGTCCAGCGAAAGAATTTCCGGCCAACCGGTGAGCCAATACGGAGAATTACGGGCGAAAAAAATTAATCAATAGCTCCGCTACCGCTCGTAGCGAAATATAATCACATAAATTTTGTTCCGAGAACGTTGCACACAGCGCCACTCTGCCTTCTTTCTGACGGTGTCACTTTCAAATCAAATGTAATAGAGAACCTATTTGAAGCGTGTGTTCTAAATTGATACCTCAAGGCGAACTCAAACTGTATGAGCTCTGAATTAAATGCCATGTTCATTAGCTTCCTCGGGAATTGGGTAACGGCACCTGATGCGCCATTGTTATTGAAGATATTGTCAATGTATTTCCTCAAAAACATAATGAACGAATGATACGCAGAATGAGATCAGTTGTAACACATAAGAAGGCCTTAATTACTACGTGTCTTTCCATTTCTCTTCCTACGCAAACAGCTTTCGTCTATCGTGATTATTGTTACACGTCCTCCTAATTTTACAATAGCAATAAGACTGTTGTAGAAACGACTCTTGTACATGTGAAAATTTTGCCTGGAGTTTTGCCTATTCACCGTTCGATTAATTATAGTTACGATTGTACACTTGCTTTCATGGCCTGGAATGTCGAAATTAATTCGTATTACCGACGCTTTTATTTTTCTGCAAATACGCGTTCTCATATACAATGGAGAAATCATTTATTAAAGGACCACCGGAAGTATAACATTCTCGAATCAAGGACGAGTTTTGAAGGGGCTTTCAAATCTTCAAAGACGAATTGTCAAATTCATTTGCCTTCACCTGAACATTCCCGGAATTATTCAATTAATTTTGTTTTGGACAGATGATCGTGAGTGTGTCACTTTTCAAATTCTTCGAGCTTTTGTTACTTCATAATTGGATTATAACTTTTAATAAAAGATTTTGTTGTAGTCCAAATTAAAATATGCTTTTCGCCAATAGCATTAAAACTTTTTTCTGAAAGCGATGTATTAACTATCAATAAAGGAATTTTATTGAAGCACCTGCATGTTATTTTCAGTAGCCTACGGGCTTCACAAGTCATGGATCGAGTGGCTAGTTCAGCGCTAGATCCCAGATGGATTGGTGTTTAAGGGAAAACTCAACTACTGCTTAATGTTTGTCATGTTTGCTTATGTACAAATTATTCTTTATATTAGTTGTCAATTTCAACTGAGTTCAGAATAACATAAAAAAATCAGAGTATGTAAGCAAACTAGAGAATATGGTCGATAAAATCGATAATGTCTGTGTACGTAGAATTTTGTTTATTTAACATCTGTAAACGAACCAGTGTAGATAACAAACACTAACCAGTAGTGCAAGCGCTACGTGGCACGTGGCCACCATGCGCGATCCCATTCGTGACCGATGTCGCTGTCATTTTGCCAATAATTTTCATAAAAAACCGGAAACACACAGATAACAGTTGCCAATAAATAGCCATAGATGTGTATAAGCATACAATATTGTCACTTTTGCGCGAATACCGCGCGCCGACGCTTAAAATCTTATTGAAAACACATAATTTGTTCCGAATAAATATTGGCACGAGATAAATAAACAATGGGCATGGTTGATATTTTACCTTAATCTTGTTGTTGAAGATGTTCGGAGAAAATGTGATGGCGCTGCGCGCATGTAAGTGAAACCAAATTCTCCCTTTTGCCATCTTTTCAAACCAGAAAAGTATATTGTTACGAATCCATCATTTCAATTAAATAATTTAATTATCTTCACTCCCATGTTGTACAACGATCAACAAACGAGCTACCTGTGATTTTATTCCAAGTTAGCTACAAATACAACCACTGTTAATGGAGAACACTACAAAAGTTGAGGCCCACCCAAGGACTCTTTCAATTTGAAAACATTCAGAATCCCTTTTCTAGAAGAAGACCTCTTTAGCACACCTCATACATATGCGTAAATTATGTAGTAGTAACCAAAAACAAGTTTCGTTATGCATCTTAAAGAAGCTAGATCAAAACATAGTTTGCATACAACTTTTTACCTTAATTAATGAATCAAGTAGAAAGGAACGACCTTGAAGATGTCAACAGTAACCGCATGGTATCGAAAAATAATAGCTTTACACCTCAATGACAAGCTTATTTCATTTGCATAGCTGCTTTAAGTGCGGAGCAAGAAAGATTTGCTTTTCGTCTCGTTCCTTCATCGATACATTACCATACCCGTTTCAAAATACATACATATACAGGCTGCATAATACAGAAGAGAACAAAATCCGGCGTTTTCAACATTCGCGCTGAAAGTAATTTAATTTAAAAAATGTTTGCTCCCGTCCGCGAATTTTATTTTATCAGTACAGATGAAAGACAACTGTTCAACATGCGGCTGAAATGTAATTACGGGTTAATGCGTCCATTTAAATTCACAATTCATTTCGCTACAATATCATTTGCATAAGATAGTCCTTCTTTAAGGTGCTGAAGAATCCAAGGGGACGACGTTACATGTTTACAAGTTGCGTCCAAAATGTACGAATATGCCTCAAATTATCTATCATTTCCAGCTATATTAAAGTTGTTTTTATTTAGCATATAAATTAACGACGTCAATTTTGCAAAAATTACGAAATTTCGCTATATCACAAACTGTACAATAATTTCACATTTATCCATGGATTTGAGAGTAATCGATTACTGGCAAAACTGGTCCTCTGCTTGGTGTAGGTCTTTGACATGAGTTGCAATGTTGCAAAAAATTACAATTTGAAATTTTTGGAATTTAGAGGAAACCGATTAACTGAATCAATAAATTAATGAATCGGTGCGCATTCAACGCCGATAACATCCATAAAATATTCGTTTTAATCTTTATGAACCGCATTTACGGATATTACTCTATCCCGATTATGCGCTTATATTGCAAGTTGCCTCATTACAGCGGTGCGTTCGTTAAATGGCAGAGCGCGTGCTAATTGGTCTGATCTTCGCAAGAGTGCGCTCTTATCGCGACGATCGGCCATCAGTTCGGATCTGCATATAAGGGACTGTTAGTTAATGTTATGAACTAACCGACTGGTGTGATTGAAATATTAATGAAGTGCGGAATCGCCATTCAAATGAAGCGATACACTTAAATTTTAATTAAAATTATTATCGAGTTAATGCGAATTTTTATTGGCATATTGAAAAGTAACGAGGTCTTATTAAAAGGAGCTTGAACTAATTCGAAAATAAATTGCACTTTTTAAGGGCAATCAGGATTTCAGTTACAAAACATTGACACCGTCAATAGGTGGTTACCCTGTACATTGTGGCAGCAATGCCCCTATGTGTGTCAGAACTAGTTAACTTATAAAGGTTTTATTATCGATCCAGTACATCTGCAGGTATGCAGATTCAAGGCCGCACGCATAACATAATAAATTCTTAAATATAAATCTTGCTACTTCGATTGCGGCCCTATTAAACGTCTTGTAGCATTAAAATAAATAAGAGCAAATAGATCAGCTCCGGACGATGTATGGCAGGCATTACATAAAATTTCTCTTTAATACCGAGGCATGAATCATGATCAGAATGCAACATCGCATCGCATTCAGAATATCAGAAAAAGAAATTAATTAACTGTAAAGGTAATAATGAGTGTTGAAGAGATTTTACATCAATTTATACAATGCAGTGCCAAAACTAAAAATATATTACAAAAGTCATACAGAGTAAAATTCAAAGTTGAGTACCAAAATAAAATTCAGAGGGCAGAATTAGTTGAGAGTTTGCCAAAAAATAAGTCAAATCGAATCCTTTAAAGATCGAACAATGAAGAAAGCATCGAGATAAACATATCAGATGAAGAAGTAGCCTGGGTCCAAGACGTTGAGAACAGATTCAATTAGATAGAGTTTTCGGAGTTTCTGGACAAGTTTCAAGGGAAGTTGAACCATCCTTTAACTGCGAGGAACTGGCCGGTGAAACCTCCGAGGAACAATAGGAAGAGACGACTCGTGTATCTACCAGATGGAAAACGAGCCGGACTGAAGAGGTCGCAGATAGTGTGACATACACTTTTTTTTTTGTAAGTAGATTCTTACCTGTTTTGTTGCCATAGCTCAGTTTAGTCGGAGGCTGAGGTGGATTCAGAAGGGTAATTCTTTGAACTATATTCTTTAAAACCAAACTTGCGTAATCCATGAAAAATAAACGTCACGTGACAAAAACGAAAGCTGTTGAGCGCCAAGTAATTTCTTTAAATTGTAATTACTAAAATAGTCCGGAAACATAACAAATGAACTCAATACTGATTATTTAAGTTACGCAAATTTATTTTAAAGAAATTGCTCTTTGACCATATCAATAAATAAAAAAGAATGTTTGAAAATGAAAAATAATATAATTGAAAACTATGTAAAGATTTAACATAAATGGTAATTTGACCAATAAATATGACTAACATGTGTACAATGGTTCAATATGTGACAAATCTTAAAGTAGTGTAGTAAAAATGATCTAAACGATAAATAAGTATTCGATACGATAGTTTATTCAATACTAATGAAACTGTACGAAACGATACTGATACGTTTGTTGATACGATAATAACAATAATGGTTGTTTCTTACTCAATCCTGACGATATCTTGGCCTGGATTTCATTTAAACGACACCGCTGAAGTTTGTTTGCGCTCTGAATAATCAGAAACGACCCCGCAAAAAGGAAATCTTGTCCTGTAATATCTTCAGACGACCACGCAGAAATTGGATTTTACTTCCAGGAACAACCACGCCAAAAGAAAAAGGAACTCCTGTCCGGTAGTATCTTCAAACGACATCGCAGTAAATAGCAAGGAAACTTCCGATAAAAACACTTCCGATAAGTCTACATAAATAGAAAAGGAGCTTTAGAAAATATTTCCCTAATCAACAAACTACAAATACACTCTACTTAGAATCTTGTGCTAGTTTTTCCGAGCGAGAACTTGAACGAAACACGTGCTTGGAAGTAAACGGTAAGCAGCTGAAGGGACTGCCGGCAAAGTGACACAGTAGGGCATACGGAATAGACAACATGTAATAAATTGCCAAACTGGAATATCTCGAAGCCGTTCAGCTCCAATAAATTGCAAAAATTTGGAGTCGCACGTAACTCGTCTGCAATGGCGTCCCAGCACACAAGGAATCGCACACAAGGATATCGAACACAAGGATATCGAAGAGGACGGAACTATGTCAAAGATTTACTACGCAATTTCCGCATACGTCATCAAGAAGCATCGATCAATAATATTGACCAAAATGACCATGTACGACATCTACAGATTAATTTCCGAAACTTAAAAACAAATGATTTAAGAAGAATAGCGAAGTCCGTGTTACTATCTGAAATTAAAACACATGTCCTGAGGAATAGGTACGTTAAAGTCATAATTACGAGATAAATCAAAAGAACGAAACGGTGTTTGTTTGAAATTCAATAACGAAATGACGGAAACGTACAAAAGGTGAAGGAAGAATATAATGTAACGGTCATCGAAATATGTGAACGTTACAATAGAAGACGGCCAGGTGAACTATGAAGGGCTGTTAAAAGAACTTTTAAAACGATGAAAAAAGTCCAGATAAATTGTGGGGATTTGTTGGGTTAATTTTTGGTCAAAATTTGAATATTTCTGTTTAGATATGTGTTAAAAATGTATAAATCATAACAAAATTATACATGAAGTTTATAAATGTCAAAATTATGACATCAGAGCAGATGTACGAAAAATACGTTTAGAAAAAGTGATGGTTGTCATATAAATCATTGGCATGGAGAAAAATATTGATAAGAGGTGTAAATTAATATTTCGCGAATAAAAAATTAATTCACAATTTGCCTCTCATACTGAAAACATCTTATTAAGAATCTTACACTTTAAACTTTGAATTTAAACATTTCCATTTTCAGTTTGATTTAATTTAGTTACTCGGTGACGTTGTTATACCAAATACTCTAATTAATTCACTTATCGTTCAATTAAATCGATATTTACAATTTACCTTTGATTTTTCTTTAAATTTTCTCCAAATTAAACACCAGAAAGAAGACGACAGCCATACTCTACGGAAAGGAATAATTAAAGAATGTCACAGTGAGTTCTAGAAGGCAGATCAATAATAAAAATGATACATTTATAGAAAAATTGACAAATCGAAGACAGTTACACATAACATTTAAATAAAAATGTATCAATAAACAAAGACGATTCGCAAGGATTGTAGTTAAAGCATTTAAACCTATTGCACGGACTTTATGGAGACAGAAAAACTTAATTGAGCCAACAAATATTTTGAAGACGATTCGCAAGTCGTATTTAAACCGACTGAAGAAAGTTCTAAAATTTATTCGAAATTATTCAATTAACGAGTAAATTGTAGACGATTTGCAAAGATCGTAGACAAGTGGTAGTTTCATAATTAGAAAATTACACGTACACAAAGAAAAATAATAGGTTTTCTTAACTAAACGAGTCTATAACCCTGTGATAAGCCTTAGAAAGATATTGCATACAAATTTAATAATTTTGAAGTGAAGTAGCAAACCACCACAGTACATCATAATCATAACTTCGCTTCTTTTGTTGAGTATTAATAATAGTTACAGTATTTGAAACTGAATACATAATTTCGAAGTAATCAAACGTAATCTAAAATATACAGATTGTTGTAGGTCTTTCCGCTGTAAGTCAGAACATTTTTGTTGTTTCGTTCTTTTCAGGCAAATTGTAATTACCATCTTACTTTCTAAAAAAGAACAAAATAAGAGTGCAAAGTAAACAAGCGAGGGTTTGAACCAATTAGCGTTAACAACTTTTTCAGATCTGGAGATACTGAAACAATTTGGTTCCGGTGAAACGATATCATTTTGCCGATCGCATACAAGGACGCTTTCTTTTAAACCGAACATACACACACACAATCAGCAGGATTCGCTCGAAATGCGTCCACGTTTGATATCGCTTTATTAATTAAACTCGCGAATTTTTTTTTTTTTGAAACCTAAATAATAGACATTAAGTTTGTTGTGGACGGACCTACATCGCTGAAATTAATTCAGTTTTTATGCAGCACGTATTTTAATTGATAATTACGAGCAATAATGAAGTGAAATTTACCGAGCTCATGTATGCATGCATGTATGACTTTCCAATATTTAGGGCGTAAGCAAAAAATGCGGCTCGTGTCGCAATCATTGTCACAAGAACAAAACGAAATGAAGGTTTTTAACGCCGGCGTGCATCACCGAGTGTCGCCAGGAATGGTCAAAAGCCATCGAATCCGCATTTGGAAAGAAAACATCTCCCTGCAGTGGCGTAACAAGTGAGATCTCCCGGAAACGCGGAGCGCTCGTGCCTCAATCAGGACGATAATGATACAGTTAACAAATACACCTGAGTCAACAAATTTATTGTGATTTTATCAAATTATTATTGTGGACTGCGGAGACTAAAAAATGTTATTTCTACGAAGAGGATGTGAGGCAACAAGTCGCCACTGCGCCCAAGCAGACGTTTGGATTTTTATGTCGATGTTTTTCAGCAGCGATATTTAAATAGCTTTATTTACTCGCCTCGTATTGTCGTGTATCTTACATACTTACAATGTTATAACTCATTTTGTCAACGACCACATACTTTTTAGTGGCTTAATAACAGGTAATTGGAGTGATTCGCCCAGCAAAATACCAATGCGACGTGTTTTAATCGTTATTACTTTATATAAAAATTATTTGTGTAGTAAACACATGTTAATAATGACTTCATTATTAATCGTGATCAGTTATTTGTTTTTGCATTACAGATTGCGTTGTAATATCGAAAGGCAGACATGCATTGGGGGGCATCATTTAAATTCTTAATTAGTTCTACGTTTACTAAACAAATTAAACATTCTCAATTTTTTTTTTAATTTGTGATAATAGAATTTATTGGCCACTTAAGGTGTTCATCTTAAACTATAAAATGCCTTTTCTCGCACTTGTTGTACAATGTATGTAGTTGAAACTTTATGGCTCATTAATTTTTGCACCTGCTAAATTTTCTCTTTCATAACTCATACGCAACCCGAAACAAACTGAAACTGAAGCGAATATTTCATTGTCTTCGAACAACAGAAGCGAATCTACAACAATACGTGTATTAAACCCCGATTATTTGTCATGCGCGAGTAAAATATTACCGAGTAAATCGCGTCCACAAATCAACCGCGTTAGAAATGACGGGGGGGAAAAAACCGACATTGGGAAATTTATGCGCGTTTTCGCTAATAATGCAGAGCGAATAAATATTCACGCAGAGCAGAATGCCGGTGATGACTGCTCTATATTTTAAACGGACACCCGGATTAATCGAGAGGTGAGGTCATTGTACGCGGGGACGTCGAATATTTACCTCATCACCGATTTGAAGACGTAAATCATATCGAGAGGAAGGCAAATCGATTGCCGAGCTAAAACCGAAGCATGTTATTTAATTGATACTGCTGTTTGAGTAATTTAATAAGGGTTAATATACTTTCCCGCTAATGGTTATCGGCACGAATAAAGCGGCCAATCATAAATTTAACGTGTCCTAATAATAAGTCAGCGTGCTGTAATACCCGTGGAAGGATGTATGTTTTTCGAGAAAAACAGAACAGCTCGGCGAAAACGTTTTAATGAACCGAGAAATTAAAAAGTACATGAGAATAAAAGAACATTAAATTTTCGATCAGCGCACTGTGGATACCTGCACCTCAATGAACGCCTCAGGGGTTGTGTAGATCCAGTGAAGTGATGGAGGGATGTCTTCCACCTTCGGGTAAAGAGTCATCTGGAGAGCAGCAAAACTGTGGCGATCTGGTCGGTCCTTTTGGATGCGTCGGCAGCAAGGGATGTCTTCGGCCTGGAGTAGATGACTGGTTTGGAGTAGCGGTCTAACGACGTCAGTCATTCAGTGAAGATGAGGGAGACGTACCTCTTCTAGTGAATCGGAGTACCGATTCATTTCCCACATCCAGCCCGATTTATTTATACCAATACTCTGCTCACATAAAAGTACAACGATTACAGTGAATTGTCGAAACTCGAACAATAATTACACTACAATTCTTATGCGGTGGAAACATACCATGACTTGGAGCAAAGCGGCGAATTTATGGTTTTGAAATGAGAATGCAATTACAACATTAATTTTAAACTGTCCTAATAAATTATTTCCTATCAACGTTTTTAGATTGATAGGTCTATTCTGCGTTTACTCGTAACATTTTCGTAAATCTGTAAAAATATAGCTTACGATTATCCTGTAACTGACATTTTACAGAATCGTAAATGTGGCAATTCTGGGATCTCGCCTGTAAATACCGCACTTACGATGGTTCAAAGGAACTACTGCAACTTCAGGTCTAATACTTTACGGCGAAATTTACAGTAAACATAACCTCAAAGTTGTTGTTACTTAAATCGGCTGCAACAGTAAAAGTGTGTGTATGTGTGGAGAAAATGAGGTAAATTTTGTAAAATTTATTTCAGACAGCATTGTAGGTATAAATTTCAGTTTCACATAAAAAACAGAAAAATTGTAGAAATTCGTTTTTATTTATTTATTAGTATGTGTTACTAATACATATTTATGATTTCAGTGAAAATATCAAGAAGAGAAAAAGAACAAAAAAATACTACCAATTCACAATGTGAATTATACTTGGAAGCAATGGAAAACGATTATGCCTTTAGGTCAAATACGGTAAATCCCACTTTAGGACCTAACTACATCCAGAACAAATGGGAAGAGTTAACATTACAATTAAATGGGCTGGGAGGAGATGGACCCGTCTTAAATTTAGAAGAGTGGAAAAAAGTATGAATAAATGTATGAACAATGTGTACATCATGTATCTGTTTTTTTTTTTAGAGGTTTATTGATAATGCAAGGTTAATGCTAATACCAGATGCAAACGCAAAAATTTTAGCATGTAATGCAAGGTTTCCCTGTTCCGTACACGATGCTGCTGTTTGGCAAACTAGTTCCATAAGAAATCATTTACGAGTAACTCATGAACAGGGTGATAGAAGCAGTCATTTGATAGGAGATAGTGGTTATCACCTTGAACCTTGGCTATTCACTCCATTTCTAAACCCGAGAAATCCAGGAGAAGAAGCATTTAATAATACATTGAGTTCTGCAAGAAATGTTATTTAAAGGACTAATGGGATATTGAAAGGTAGGTTTCAGTACTTGTCAAGACATCGAACCATAATACAACATCCTGTTAAAGCCAGTACTATAATATATGCTTGTTGTGTGCTACACAATATTGCAAAACATGCAAATCTGTTAAATGAAAATGACATCGAAATGCCAGATGAAGATTATCCAAATAATGAACCAGCAGCCCATTTAGATGCTATTTATCAAGTAGGAGCAGCAGCTAGGGCTGATGATAATAATGATATAATTCTCATCAAACTTTCTGAATACTTCAACAAGTTCATTTTGATTGGTGCTATTTTGTTCAGTAATTTGTAAAAGATTTTCAGCTAAAATTGAGAGAGGCTTAGGTCTTGATCTTGACGGTCTCGTTGAAACATTTTGGTTTGAATGACATTGGGTATTATCCAGCTTGTTTTCCTTTTCAATATTGGTAACTACTATTTCATTCTCATCAACATTACCATCAAAGAAACTTCCTGTTATGTCCTCTGCAGGTGGAGTTGGTGAAACAGGTATGCCCTCGTAAACTGTAATATTTTTGCACCTTCTACTGTGACTCGTCCCCAAACATTTAATGCCCTCTCTCCTAAATCATTCAATTTGATATGTTCACTTGGACCTCCTCCTATTTTATTTCTATGACTTGTAATTTTTCTAGCTTTTGCTTTTGTTGCATATTTCCAGTCGGAATAATGTAATAAATTGTATATCTGGGATATTGAAAGGATCCATTTCATCTCGCAGTCGTCTCCTTTGAATTCGCAAAAAGTTTCTGAAATATTTATAAAGTCAAAAATATACCCACTCTTTACTCTTGAATTTCTTTACCTATAATCATCTTCTTCTAATAATAATCCAATGAAAAAAGCAATATTATTATTATTATTTAAAACGTTCATGTTTTTTTACTAATTTTGACTACTACTTATTAATTACGACAATTTCCGTAACTTTCCGGGACCATTAAACTCACTCGTAAATATTTACGAGTCTGTAAGGGTTTGTGGAAGCAATAGGGAACGCAGAATTGCATATCATCCATAAGCCTACAGAAAGATACAGATTTGCTTACAGAGATGCGCAGAATAGACCCATAAGATTATAATTATCCTATCGCGACAATATTTTCAATTAAACTACAAAAAATTACTCATCATAAAAGTCAGATCATGATTGAAATTCGATTTGTGTCTTTCACGAACACATAAATCACTGCTACGTATGAATCTTTTATCATTTCTAGTTTGCGTATAAACGAATCTTTTTCGAACGAAATGAGAGCTTTACAGTTATCCAGATCATTGGTTGCAAGGAACAGCGACCGATTGGACGAATTGTTTGACGAATAATTCAATAAATGAATTGGATTGTTATAAAGCGCAGAACATTTCCAATGTCCTGGAACCAACCTTTCTTCAAGAATAACTTGGATTTGTCTTTTAAAAAAATAATGCCCGTTGACTTGTCTAAAGAAGGACTTCTTTTGTTTCACTCTTCTTTCAATCTTCATTGTTTGCTTAAGTTGGATAGAGTTGGGTTGAGTGCTGTTGACCTTGATCTTTAACTTTATGAAATTTTTATGAATTTGATCTCGATCTTTAAAATTCTTAATTTTCAATTTTTTTTCAATCTTAATTTCTTGCTCAGGTTGAGTAGAATTAGAATGGATTGAGTTGAGTTGACCACCGGGAAAATCCACACTAAGTGCCTTAAGTAAGGTAATGGGGATAATATCGGAAATAAAAAAAAGGTAGCCTGCAACAACCGCCTCCATTGCATAATGATCACACTTGACGTCCAACACGCGTTCAATTCAGCCCCATGGGAGAAGATAGTGGAAGCCCTGCACGAAGAAAAAATAGACCCATACCTTGTAAGAATTATACAGTCGTACCTCACCGAACGAACTATCATCACACCCACAGGGAAACGAAAACAGATGACTTGTGCGGTTCCTCAGGGGTCCGTGCTGGGGCCGATCCTGTGGAACATCCTCTATAACAGCATATTACGTACGGATATGGGACAGGGGATTCAACTTATCCCAACTACGCAGATGATCTGGCGATCGTGGTAAGTGCCAAAACAGTGAGTTTATTAGAACAAAAAGCTGGATGAAGACGACGCTAACGGAGAAAGGACTGAAACTCGCCACCCAGAAGACGGAAATGATTATCCTAGCTGGAAAAAGAAGTTTAAGCCAAGTATCGCTAAACGTAAATGGCTCTCATATTCACAGTAAGCTAGAAATAAAATACCTGGAGGTATACATCGGTAAGGGCACAAGCATGGAAAAAAAGCATAGGAGAAAATCTACACAGAAATCATACACATACTGATGCCCAATATAGGAGGACCACGCCCAAAAAAGAGGAGAGTCCTATCCATGGTCATTTACTTCATCATCTTATACGCAGCCCCAATTAGGGCGCAGGCGCTAAACTACAAGCATTATGACAATATGCTTGAAAGGCTGAATAGGAAGATGGCAATAAGGATCACATCAGCGTATAGGACCGTACCTACTGAAGCAATACTGGCCATCGCAGCAACACCGTCCATCAAGCTGAGGGTACAAGAGAGAACAAAAGTGTACCAGGCCAAAAATGAGGCACGTAAGGAATTAATGAGAACGTGGCAGGAAAGATGGTCCAAGTACAACGGATGGGCGAAAACATTCATAAAAGACATAGAGAGTTGGTGCAACAGAAAACATGGCGATGTGGACTTTTACATGACACAGGCGCTAACAGGCTACGGCGCGGCGTTTTCGGAAAATATCTCCGCGAAATCAAAAAGCAAGACACAGCAATGTGTTGGTGCTGTGCTGAGACAGATACACCTAAACATACGCTTTTCGTCTGCGAAGAATGGGGTGAGATAAGAGCGAAAGCAAATACCGAATGTGGAAAGGTAATTACCAAAGAGAACATCGCGAACGTCATGGCAGCAAACGAAAACACATGGTCAAGTGTGGCAAGAATGCTGAAGGCAATTGTGGAGGCCAAATGGCAAGAAGAACTGAAAAGAGGAAAAAGAACCTAACGAGACGTGAAGGACGGCAACGATGAAGACTACAACTGCGGACAACGGAAAGCAAAATCGTTGAGAATAGGAAGAAAAATGGAAGGAAACGGAAAGCGTAGCTAGTACGCTGAAGACCACTACGGAGGACAAAGGAGAGTAGGAAGAAAAAACCTGAAGAAATACCGGAAGGTGAATGCCAGGTATGCATAGTATGCGAAGATGAGGAAAGGGGTTTAGTTGGTAAGCATCTGGGACAAATTCCCAGGCGAGTCCAACACTGCCCCGGCATTGCACTACAGCCGGTAAGCAGTCTATGAAGATTCCCCGACCTCAAAAAAAGGGTTGAGTTGACCAAAATGCCTGGAGCAAATAAGACTTACTCTAGCGAGCTAGAAAATTGAGGTAGTAATACTTGCAGGAAAAAGAAACCTGACGGGTTGGTACTTAGGATCGGGGACATGAAGTGGTAACCTCCAAGTACATCAAATACCTGAGTGTGTATATCATCAGAGACTGGAGGATGACCACCCACATTAGGGAAACAGTCTCGAAACCACACAAAGCCTATGCGGCTCTGGCCAGGTTCATGCCAAACGTTGGAGGTCCCAATGCAAAGAAAAGAAAACTGTCTCCTCAATAATTCTATACGCAGCTTCGATATAGGAAGAAGCGACTAAGTACAGGCACCATGAAATAATGCTAGAGAGTAAACAGGCTGGCTGCTATAAGGATGGCGTTTGCGTACAGGACGATCTCGACGGAAGCCGTCCTGGTAATAGCCGAGATCCCCTCATTAAACTACAGATCGATGAACGAAAGAAAGTTTATAAGGAAGAACGCCAGGCAAAGATTCTGAACTGGAATATAATAGCTGGTGTGATGAGGGAAATAATGAAGAGAAAGTGTGAGGACGAGCATAAACTGTGGAGATGAGTAAGAAAGGAAGTAGCAAGGAAGGCAACAGGGAAGAGGGGCAGAAAAGAGAAAGATTAGAGAGGAAGGTATAGGAAGGAAAAGGACTGAAGAGGAGAAACCTTCGAGGAGAGAAGGGGAACGAAGAGGGAAGAGGAGGAGCGCAGAGGACAGAGGAAGTTGAAGAGGAATGATGAGGAACGAACAAGAGGAGAAAGAACTTGTGAATTGGAGAGGGAGGAAAGAAGAGGACTAGGGAGGATGAGGCAAGGGCGAAAGACCTGAAAGGAAGACAACATGTCGAGAGGCGGTTCCCACCACGCAGAGTGGCAAAAGAGGAAAGGAGTTTAGTTGGTAGGCGCCCTGGATAGAAATGTTAGGGTGAATCCAACACGCCTCCGGGGTTGATATATCCGGAGGTGTCTTCTGAAGATTCTCTAAATCTCTATTAAAAAAAGAAAGGTTGAGTTGACCTTGCAATTTCATTTGGCCCTGACCTTTAGCTTTTCAAAACTTTTGTACCTTTTGATTTTTTTTTCAATTTTTTGCTCGGGTTGAAAAAGGTTAGGTTGAGCTTGAAATTTAATTTGACTTTGACTTAATTTTTTTGTTCTAATTTTTCTCAATCTTAATTTCTTGCTTGGTTTGAGTAGTTAGGTCAAATTGGATTGGGTTGGCCTTGACACTTGCTTTGACCTTTTACTTATAAAAATTGTGGCCTTTTTTTGAAGTCAATAACATCGAGCCATCCAGATCATCTGATTTGTCGCCCGTTGAGCATATGTTGACTTTACTCGATAGGGGAATCAGTTACGGTTCAATTTTAATTTTCAAACATTTAAACTATTGACGAACTTTGACGTCCATTTTGGAACAGATCACGAATACACATCGCAAACGTCGCGTCGGTCGATTATTTTTGTGTTCCTTGTGTGTTAGTTGATAGTTTATGTCGCCTTGTGATAAGGAGTTTTACTAACGTCTGTCAGCTCGAATCTCGACGCATCATGCTTCTATCGTAGGCTCATTTGATTTGTGCGGTAAGTTTTTCGAATCAGCTTCTTTCTCGTTATCGAATTTCTCTTATATTATTGTTTCTTCCATTAGCACGTTATGTGGGCATGTTTTATGGGTTAGCGTCACCCCTCGTTCAAATGTTGGCGCCAGTTTGGTTCCTGAAAGACGAGTTTTGCTGTTGTTGCCATTGAACTCGAGGTCCCATCTACTTTGACATCATGCTCGCAGAGAAGGAGCTGCCGAATCGCATAGAGCATTCACTCCTTCGATTAATTTTGGGTACTTATCTATGCCTCCCATCACGTAATTGCCTGACGAAGGCTTCTGGTTCCTTCCGAACTCGATATATAAAATTAATGTTAAGGTAAAGTTGCTTGCATGTTAACGTTACTGTCTTGAGGGCAAAGTATTGTACTTTTAATGCGAACCAAAAAGGATATCTTGGCCGGTGTTGACGCGTTTAATTTCGCGCTATTCAAAGAAGTAGTACGTTTCAACGTTTCACATGCATGATTCTTTCTGTAAATATATTTGAGTGGAGTTTCATGCCCAGTAGTCTTTTGTGCATTTTTGTTACATATATCTGTGTATATTAATCGACCTGTACAACCGTTTACCCGTGTTTGTATCTGATCCTTGGTTACGATACAGATGACAGTCAATTTTGTCACTATACAGGGTGACCGTTAATCGTATAAGTTATGTTACTTTCAACACCGTGAGTAGGCCGAGTTTTACCATGGTCAGCTACATTAACATTCACTGACGTGTATGTATGGCCGTTTCAATTCGACTTTTAAAAATTTTGACGGGTACTCCCCTCAGCGCCTCTTGTGAGTTTTTAAGTAATTGCAGTTGTCATTACGTTACTATGAGTAGTTCTGTAGTATCTTTAATAGGGAGCGCTGAGAGGAGTACTCCATGGCATGCTTTCTCGGAAATGAATTTTAAGCGAATTGAAACGGCCATACATACACGTCAGTGAATGTTAATGGAACTAGCCATGGTTTTACTAGCCTACTTGGACAATTTTGCGCTAGGTGGCGCCCTCTTTACATCCAGGTTTAAGCTACCGACAATCTATTTGTAGCCTACTCCGTCTTCACTGAGCTGGACATATTTCCAACTAGAGTTTTTAACATCGACGATTTTCCCCCAGCGTTCGCAACTTTATACAGGGTCAAACAGGTAAGTTTGGTAAATCAGGCGGTTAGTCAACTCCCCACAAACTTTTCATGAGTTACAAATATAGCTGGAGATTGCCTCTAACCAGATCACTCGAGTAGAAATCAACTGTTTGATTTCCAGCACGCCCAGACGTGCTGTATATTATGTAGATGGACTGCAAGTTGAATATTTAATACATTCGTAAAATATAATTAGAAATTCGTTGACTTTTACGCAAAGTCCAATCTTCAATTATACACAAACACCATATTGGTTTCTCGGCATTCACTTTATAGAAGTATTGGTAATTACAAGACATTAATTTCTCGTGGGCATTATTTTCGCTCTTTTAACTCGTTTAACAGTTTTAACATGTTAATGTGAATAGTTTGACCGGAAAATGTGTGTCAAAGCAGATGCCTATCATAAAAGCTAAGGTTTACGGAATAAATTAAAATGCACCGGAACAGATGTCCCCGAATTATATAATGCGTAAAATTAGTATGTACGAGTCGTACTACCGTTAAATTTTTAATTGATTAAATTATCCCAGTTTCCAGAATCGATAATTTACAGGTGACAAGTCGTGTCCCGAAATTGCCAAAGGACGTACAATGTTAAAAATAATTATCATTGCGGCTCGCAATTATCTGTTATTACTTTAAAAGAGGAAAGCACCCGAGACACCCGTAGGTAGTGCCTTTTTTGTTACGCAAGAGCCTAATTAATGCGTTAAAGGCAAAGTACGCATGTCCACCGTATTAAAGATTACGTAAGCCAATTATCTACGTGCTTCCTTGCGAATATAAATCAACAACAAATGTATATGTTTACTGGCGAAATGTTATTAATTTAAGGCACGACGCGCATTCATCAAAATTAATCTATATCAAACAGCAATCTTCTTTGCTACCGCCTGTTATTATAAGTTAAAAAAAAGATGAGTAAAATATTAATCTCACAAATTACTGATTTAGGACCAGTGAGCTTTGGACGTGCAACGCATTTTTTTCTCACCTTCCACGTTATAATTAGGTAAATGATAGCACACCTTTGCTAATTATAGTTCAAAGGATAGATCCCGGTCCCGACTTCACTCATCTGTGAGCCTTGGCGTTTTAAAGTGGAACAGAAATTGAGATTAATATTTCGGACAAGTTTCTAAAGACTCTACCTTATTTCTAAGGTCTCTCGGAATAAAAAATAACTATTGCTCTCAATTATCATTTTTTCATTTCATCAATGAACTGATTGGAAAAAATGGATTTCGATTTCTGGTATTCCTGAATATTCCATTCCACATAACGATCTTGCAGCCTTGCAAAATAACTAACCTTAATATCAAAGATGACTTGTACGTGCTAGTGAGATGTACGCGCCTTGCGTTATTTTATATTTCATTCCGTATGTAGCTAGCATGTCATTAATTACTTCGGAAGGAATGAAAGAACAAAACGAGATGCAATTAAGGATGCCATAAAAGATATCGTGATCAAAGTTACATGACTGATACCATAAACTGATTACGGCAGCCGATCACGAAGATGCGTACTTGCTGTTGGGGCAGTAATAACACTACATATCTCGAGGTATTATTAATTACGGCGAAGAAACGAGAAGTTGACTAAATCGCACTTATTATGAAATGCAGTAGACATTTCAGTTTATTTAACCATAACGTTTAATTATACGAATTTCCGTCTGAATGCGTAGACTCCGAAAATAAAAATCGAGAGATCTCAAGAACTTAATACGCTTTTTTTTAATTATGCGATTTCGCCAGATTATCATGCCTACATTCATGCATGCACTGATGCTGCTAAGTCATACGACTTATTCATTAACGTAATAATAAGCCGCCCTGTCTTTAGTCACCTCATACAGGTTTAAATTTCGCACTAAATCTCCTTACTAATTGTCGTCGCTTTTCAAGTAATTATCGCTCAAGCTATAATTGCTATTCAACGTGTTATTACTATAAGTACTCGAAATTTTATATACGCGTTCCGAAAGTGGACCTTTAAAATCACGGAAGCACCATAAACTATAAAAAAAGCTCGAAGTAAAAAAAAGGACGTGAAATAAAAGTGAAACCCATCTTTCTTGTCGGGCCCTCGATGAAATCGACCTATTAAATCTTATAGCCAATTTTGGCTAATTGCGGGGGCATAATTTAAACATTAGATTGCGTGATCACGGGTGAGAGATACCAACCGAGAGGGCGCGCTCACCGTTTGAGAATTATCGGAGGGTTATTTTAACACCTTTTCGTAATTCATCAAAGATAGGCAATCTCGACGACTGCGAAACTGTTACGTGATGACTTCTAAAAGCTGCTGAAACCTACAGAAGATACTCTAACGGTTACCCTAAATTGGCAATTGTTTTCTCTGCGCTGCTATCTTGATCGCAGTAAATTATTTAATTATAAAACGTATCCGATGCTTCGTCGCATCGGGGCGCCTCGTGTGAAGCGCGCCCAAAATCAAAAATTACAAAGGGATATTCACATAATTAGAAAAATAATCTCTGCCATTCGAAAGCGCAGGAAAAATACTGTAACGTCCGACTTTAACAATATTAGAAAATTCGTAAATGCTGATAGTGGGGGAGTGAGAGGCGTTGCGTTGTCTGCCTAGGCAAAAAAAGCCTTTGGCTCATGTCTCGGGACAGCGACATTCGATTGTTTTGCAGTGAACGGCATTTGGAAGCGCAGAAAAAATACTATAAATCTCAACTTCGAGAGTATTCGAAAATTCGAAAATACGATAGAGGGGGAAGGGAGAGACGCTGCGTTGTCTGCTTAGGCAAAAAGCCTTTGGTTCATATCTCGGGAAAGCGTCATTCGATTGTTTTGGAGTGAACGGCATTCGAAAGCGCGTAAAAAATACTGCAAGATCCGCCTTTGAAAGTATTTCAAAATTCAAAAATGCGGAAGAGGGGAAAGGGAGAGACGTCGCGTTTTCTTCTATGGCGCAATTTTGTTTCGTACCTCGGAAAAGCGTTATCCGATTGTTTTCTAACGAGCGGCATTCAAAAGTGCAAAAAAGATATTGCGAGATCTACTTTTGATGTTTTTCAAAAATCTCAAAATGCGGCGGGGTGGGGAGGGAGAGACGTTTCTTGTTTAGCGCGCTAATGAAGAAATGCTCGTGTGGCCCATCATGTCGGGTTAGATTTCGATTTGCAATCCAAAAATGCTTGCTTTAACCGAAAAATATAATAATATACAGGGTGTTTCTTTTGAAAAAATTGGGTTCATAACTTGAAAACGCGTTGTCCGATTGCTTTGCAGTAAACGGCAATGGAAAGCGCAGAAGAAATACTATAAGATCCGCCTGCATCAGTCGAATCACGTCAGCGCGCACCCCTTTATTTTTTTTTACTAACTTTTGAACATACACGCTCAACTGACTTCACAGCCGTTATTTACATGGGCTACTAGTAAACGACAGATCCCCTGTACGAATCTCTGAAATTATTTTCAATCGAAAAAGAAATTTGATTCCTGCGCCTTATACATAGACAACTTCTACACACGTCGTTCCTGCGCGTTGCACATAGGCAACTTCTGCACGTATCGTTTAGATAAAATTAATGGCCAAATATGTGAATGCAGGAAAAGAAATATAGCATTTCAGTAGATGCAAGAAAGTCTAGCTACGCACTAATGATACATAAAATATTTTATTAACACTACTTTTTTAACTAGAACTATAAGTACAGAAGCAGTGTTCAAAATGAAGGCAAAAACATCAATCAAGCCCACGAATGAACGCCGACAACAAATTGGTAGGCATCATACGTTAGGTAATTAGACGCGAGGTTAACAGCTCACCTCGGAGGTGTAAAACGAACAACTGACCACTGAATGTAGTAGTAGGGCATGGCCTCAACATTAACCAATACGCGACTATCTCTATCGTAAACGAGTTAACGCGAACCGATTTTAAAGAGTTCCTTACTGAAATTAACACTGAAAAAGAAACCATAACCCATTACTAACAAACCGAAGCACTATAATTTACAACTCATATATGTACCCATATGTGCGTACTGTGTCTGTGTTATGTTTTATCACCTACGAGAGGTAATGGTGGTAATCAGACGTCGAGATTTTTTTAAACGCACTGCGCCGCCACGCAGAGCGATATTGATAGGTTCGGATACAGCGATCGGTGCTATTAATCACATGAAAATTACTGACCCTGCACGTGAGCCTTTGAAATCGACCGTCAGTGTGGTCGATCGTAACGTCTTATTGAGAAAAGAAGCAGCACTATTTCGTCGAGACCTATTTGGTTATTATACCCGAACGCCTTTCGGTGCATACAACATCTAAGCACATGTAATTTTTTAGAAAGTGAACGATTTATTTTCGGATGTGAGATAAATTGTATGTTGTTATTACAAGGATCCATAATAAACAGTTATCTTAAGTGAAATAACAGTTAAAAATTTTTACTACTCACGAGCTTGAAATATACCACGTGGCTACAAATGATTGGAAACAAATTTAGTAGGTTGAGAACACTGAGTAATTGGTAGAACCAATCATTATTTTCATCACAGATTTAATAACATTGCGTATTAAATGCACTGTAACAAGCTTTAGCAAAAAATTAACCCACCTAGAGATTATGTAGGATTGTGTAAGCAAGCATAACAGCGGCTGGCTTTATCAAAAGTCTTGGCCCGTGAGAGTCATGACTGATCTTTGCAAATTCGAAGAATTACAGCGGCACTGAAAAAGCCGAGCTTATGAATCATAGAGAAACTGGCACACATGCTACGAGTGTTACGTGGTCGAAATAATCTTTGTAATAACCATACAAAAAGACCGTGGCATGGCACAACAGTTCAGACAGCCAGTGCCCGTCTTGTGGAGTGCATTTCCACAAGCCCGAGGGCGTGACGGCCATTTACAGAATGTCTTAGTGTGTGGTTGATCTCCAAAAATTCGTCCGCCTCTCTGTATCTAGTACGATGGTTTAGGGTGAGAATTTATTACTTGATTTTACCATTTTGGCTATGTGTTAGAAACTAACATCTGCGTATTTATTGATAAAGTTGAAAGCAAAGGATAATTCATCCCCTTTTCGTTATCATTTTTTTTAACCACTCGTCCCTCACAATTGCTTACATCTCTTGCCTGTTGCAACAACTCGTCAGTTATATTTTTTCGTATCAAGTAATTATTCGTCTGTAGATGGTTAGGGACCAATGACCCTACAATTTGTGCCTCTTAACGTAAAAAGTGCCTAGGTCTTTAAAAACCAGATGAAATTTGCGTTTCTATTAAATATCTATTGGCCAAGAATACACTCGTAATTTCGTAGACATACTCAGTCGATCATTCCCTCCGAGGAATTTGCAATTGCCGAGTGAATTAATTGTTAAACAAAGATGGAGTTTGATAGATAGAAATGAGACCTAGTTCATCACTCTTCTTGACAAATTGGTAGACGAGGTGATTCGCGTTATAGGTTATTATCCAAAACTAAAGCTTGCCGCGAGCATGCCTACAACTCGCTGGATGTATAATTAATATTAGAAGGAATGGATGTAATTCTTCTGTAATTTTCGTAAGAGAAAATCGAAATGACGCAATGCAAAATTGGAAATGTTTAATCATTATTAATAAAAATTCTTTATTACAAATTTTTCGGTCTCATCACTATTCATCACACATCATTATTGGTGACACGGCAGTGTCACTGTTAAGTTATTTAAAAATATTGCGAATTTTAATTTAGTGTTACATACATTGGAATACATATATGAAGAGGAGTTCTTTAAATCTTAAAATTTTGTAATTCTTCAGGCTGCATTGCCTAATGGTCCGTTTTTACGCTCAAGCAATTTGCGCAAATGTGCTTGTGCACACAAGGAAGTCGTTGCATGAAAACGTATTTTTTTGCCTGCACAAGCTAAAAAGATTGGCAAACTGCATGCATTGGCGCAAGCAAATTTGTATGCGCAAATGCTTGCACAAATCCGTTTGCGCAAATTGCTTGAGCGTGAAAACGGACCATAACTTGATGTGGCGAAGAGGTATGATGATTTCTTGTTTATCCACCATTCAATGTCGTTTTATATAATGATTTCCTATATCGTGACTAAGTATTCAATATGAATAAAAAATGACCTGCGAATTAGATTAAATTTAATTAAAAATCTAGTTTATACATAAAAGATTTTCTTTTAAAAAAAAACTTTCCTTTACAATGTGTGTCTCCCATTACTTTAAATGGCTAATCTGAAAGTTATAACCAACTTGGATGTTTTGACATACTGTTTACCTTGTAAGGAGTGGATGAGTGAATACTTATTTGTGTGTGCCTTCACAAGTCCCCGCCGATATCGTCGAAGCCAGACAAGCTGATCTGATTATAACAAACGCAAACGCGCGTTTGAATCAATCAATGGGATTAATCAGGCACGATAGAATCGGGAATCATAAAAGGCAACCCCTACGTCTAATTATGCCAGCTGACCTACCCCTTTGGTGTAAGCGCTGCGCCCGCTCATCGGTTCACTTATAGGAATACAAATTCTAATTAATTTTATTTATCGACGTCCGTTCCTCTTGAATTTCAGATGAAACCAAACGATTTCCTTTCCTCGCAATTAAATATTTTATTTCGACGAGGCTTCCACCAGTTTCGAACAAATCAGTACACGAGAAAAAAGAAAACCAATGCTCGTTTGTTAACAGGTTTACGCAGTCACATTAGACATTGAAACTTTGATTAGACAAGGCCAATTGTGTGATCCGGCGTCTTGCTAACAGGCCGATCATTAATATCCGACGTTAAAGCGTGAGCTATTGTTGCATTATGCGTTATTGTCGAGGCTTGTATCTGCTTCTTATAAAAAAAAGCGGAGAATAGAGAGGAACGAATTAAGAATACCACTCGTTCATCAACTTCGTATTTTACGCTTTCTTGAAAATCAATCGTGATTTGGAATTCACAAAAGGATCGCTAAATAAATTTCTCTAAAAGGAGGTGATTATTAATTTTGTATTATTATTGACTGTAATTAGAGCGTTATGCCTAGAAACGCATTCGTCGAGATAGAAGGAAAAAAAAAAGAAAGAATTTGCCTCTGGTAATTATCTATTTATGATTGTGCAGGTTCGTGACGGCTTTGATCTCGCAACCAACAATAATACAACGCAGCTAACCAACAGTAACTTGAACGGACATCTCCGTATATGTATGTGCGTATGGCTACTTTACCTTAAATGTTTATCACATTCTTATCTGTTAAATGAAATTTCATCGCGTCATTTTTTTATTATTTTTTTTTTCGCGTCAACAATTGTTAATGACATGCGATGTCACAAATATGATGAAGACGATAGTGTCTGTATCTGTATAGTATTGTATCGAGCGTTTAAACTCGATACAATGCGAATGCGAAAAATTCGCCCACCTAAAGATTATGTAGGATTGCGTAAGCAAGCATAACAGCGGCTCGCTTTATCAAAAGCCTCGGCCGATGAGAGTCATGATTGACCCTTGCAAATACGAAGACTTGCAGCGGCATTGAAAAAGCCGAGCTTATGAATCATAGAGAAACTGGCACACATGCGAAGGGGTACGTGGTCGAAAAGACTATTGTAAAAACCATGGCATAGCACGACAGTTCAGACAGCCAGTGCCCGTCTTATGGAGTGCATCTCCACAAGTTCGAGGGCGTAATCGACATCCACAGAATGTCACAGTGTGTGGGTGATCTCCAAAAATCCGTTCGTCTCTCTGCATCTAGTACGATGGTTTAGGGTGAGAATTTATTAATTGATTTAACCATTTTGTCTAATTTGGACAATTCATCCCCTTTCTGTTATCATTTTTTTAACCACCCGTCCCTTATATGTCGTTGCTTTTTTTAAAATAAATTCATCATTCTAAAGAATTTGCTTTAGGAAGAAACTAAAGAATGTATGTAGGTCTCTTTCACTACACCACATCTACGCAGTGTTATACATAAAAAAACATTCTTACCGGAAACAAATTGTCAAGACGAATGAAATTAATTTATATCGTATATTGAAAATCAGGTCGTAAAGTTGTACTTAACTATCGTCCAGGAAATCTCAGTTAGTATGATTAATAGACCCGTACAAGTGGCAATTAACGCGAGCGAAATAACAATAACGTTTAAAAGAATGTTTAATATGTAAAGCAACATCTTTAAATTCCGAAACTATTAGATGCATTAATATCTCAGAAGCCGAAGATAAGATCGTTTATACATCTCGGAATAAAAGATACTGATTGACGTTCGCTCTATTCGAATGTATATGAATGCATAATCCATTAGCGAGTGTTGTCACTCCATCATCGTGTTCTATTATCGGGTGTAAAAGGGCCTGGATTTACGTGAAGGAGCCGCTTGTAACACGGCAGCACGATGATTTCGATTAGTTACCTTGTATTCAACTTCGAAAGATTCTGCTACTATTTCTCACGATGTTTTTTTCAAAAAAAAAAAAAACGCGTTATTTACAACACTACCGAATAATATTTTGCAATGACACTCGGTGGGAGGTAACCACGTCAACCTTCTTTTATTCATCTGTCAACCTTGCATTTGAAGATGTATTCATCAATCAGTGAACACATAACTTTCGAGTACTTTCAATTCAATGCGTATGCAAAATCTGCGTTTCATGTCTCAAATGCTTTACGAGAAAGCGCAATTTTTCGGTAACTTACTTACAATTCAGGAATTCACAAGATATTCGTTCGACCAATCACTAATTTATTGGAGCTTGTTTTTCCATATACATGAATATGAACAAGATTATCTGACCTGAGGTACAGTTCTTTAAAAATTCCGAAACATGACTTGGATCTGTTTAATTAACCGTCGTTAATCTAATTAATGTCGTATGCAGGAAATTATGTTAAAATTCTCTGCGCCCGCCGATATCGATCGTGCGCCCATTAAGATTTTTTCTCGTTCGTTTAATTTATGAATTTTAAACAGTTGCTACGGATGTACAAAAAAAATTATTTTGAAATCGGATTCCGTACGACAAGTGGAATACCATCGATGTTGAAGAAAAAAATTGGCAGTTACGAATCCACAAAGAAAAAAACACTCTGCGCTAGAAGTTGTTCGACTAGATACGAAGTAGTAGTATAAAATTGCAGTCGCGTGTGAATGAACTTTTTTGCAAGGTGCAAGTTTTTATGCTATTTCAATTTTGCATTTGTGAATGAAGTTTCTATTTCATTAATGCCTAGCGTTTTTTCGAGCCAAACGGGTTTCACTTTTTAAAAGGATCTTAGCATCAATTAACTGCATGTGAACTCTCAATCGAAATCGATTCCCTCACTCGCATCAGCATTTTGAATGAACGGTGACTGAAAATGCAGGATTGAAAATGTCGTAATATTCCTCTGCATTCGTGTGTACTTACACCGTGAGTACCTATCTCATTTACGTCAAGGATGAACGAGGCAATTTCCAAAACGGAGCGGCGAGCGTCACGAACTCACGTCACTGGAAAGGAACCAGACTCTTCGTGGATGAATAATTCGTGCATACATAATCAGTTATTAAAGGCACGCGTCGCCCGTGTTCAACTTACTTTGATCCGTCAAATTTCACTGACGGACATACACCATCAATTTTCCAGTCATCACTGTCAGTCAGCGTTGACTCTAAGTACTTCTCGAATAAAACGTGACGAGATCGGGGGTATTGTGATTTATAATCCCGAATGCTCGGCCAACTAAGAGGATACAACCCCCATTTTTACCGCCGCAAATGGTTGTAATATTGATTGATTTAAAGCCACTTACATTTAACTTTTTTCAAAAAGAATTACTTGTGACAATTAGTAGAAGTTGTTGCGAGTTTAAAATTGAAGAAAATTAGTTTAGTTGAGCAGTTGAAGTTAGATGATGAATTTGCATTAATAGGTAACAAAAACACGGACAAAATTGCTTTGGAGAATTACGAGAATTTAAGTTAATATTGAGGATATGAAGTTAGAAAGTTAGGTTATGCGAAAGAAGATTTGATTGTATGGAACAAATTAAGTCACACACCGATTAAATGTAGCTCAAAAATCGTAAAAAAAGTCTCTCATCGGACAAGGCTTTTGATAAAGCAAGCCGCTGGTATGCTTGCTTACACAATCGTCTATAATCTTTGGGTGGCCGAATTTTTCGCGTTCGCATTGTACCGAGTTTAACTTATGTAATGAGCTTAATGATTATGAAATGCTCGATTTCTTACACAATCAAGGTGAGGTGCTAAAAAGATAAATCCGTTCAAATCAGTGAACTGCCCTGACAACAGAAAGAACGGTTTCAATTTGACCAAAATTATTGCCAAAGGACCCTCCCCAACCTCAACGCCATATGGATATATTATTAGCTCTCAGTAAGTAAGAGATCCATTCACAGTTGAAGAAAATTGCGTCGGCGATTGTTTTGATTTTGAATTAAAAAGCTTCCTTAGTCATCATTTGTTTGTAGTTTTCTCAGCCTCCTCAGATTTATATAGTTTGAAACCGTGAATTTCAGAAGAAATTAAAGTTTCTTGAGATGAAATTTAATGATTTTGAGGTTGAAGCCTATTTAATTTCGGAGCAGAAAATTGCCTTAGCCGCTCGTCATTCATTTTCGTTCTTTTTATTTTGTTTTAAAATCACGACGTTGAATAGTTTTGAGGTTCAAACTATCTCAGCTGTTTCAATTTTGAGGCGAGAACTTCTCGGATTTGAGCACATCTCCGAAAACTATAAATGAAAATATAAAATGACACTTTTTCTAAGGTCTAAACCAGCCGTTAGTTTTTATTTCGAAGCGGAAAGTCTGAAAATTTCAAGTTCGAAGCACTTTCCGAAATTTTGAGTCTGAAAATAGGTATCAATTTACTCGACAAAGTTGCATTGTTTGTAGAATTAATTGTTGACAGGAAAAGAGATAAAAGGAGGAAGTAGAACGTGACAGTTTTGCAGTTCAACAATCGTCGGTTATTTAAATTTTGAAGCAAGACATTTTGAGTTCAGATTCATTAAAGGTGAACCTGAGGTGAACCCTAACAGAAGCACACAAATTTTCATGAGAATGAATGGCAATTTGTTTCAAGTGTTGATTGAGTATTCATGCCGGTTTTAGATTCTCAGATTTCTTAGCTTAGAATCAGCAGTCAATTGTGTTTTCTTTTATTTTGAAGCGCAAAGCTCCGAAGTTTTTGAATCTGAGCTACATAATCAATTTGAAAGCAAAAATCGCTCATTGGGCTGCATTTCTTTTGAATTTTGAGCCTACGAATCGCAGAGAAAATCTCAATTGTTCTAGAATAAACTATTTTTGAGCGAATGACAATCGTTTTGAGTACTTTCGCCGGCATTTGTTTTTAACGTTTCACAATAGTTTTCAGTTACAAGTGAGTCATCAAATGTTTTCATTTTCAGATGTAGCTAAAGCTCTGAGGTTTGGGCCTGAGTATCTACTTCAAAGAAAAAAGGAGTTTTTTTTGAGATTCGATCACAGCAATTTTGAGTATTTTCGCCGATACGTGTTTGTTAAAATTTCGAAATAGATTTAAAATTAATGTTTTGTTTTTTTTTAATGCAGAAGGAGCCTAGAAGGAGCTCAAGATTCCTTGAGAATAGGTTAATATGGATTTCAGTATTTTCGCCAGCATTTGTTTTTAAGGTATCATGGTAGTTTTGAGGTTCAAATCAGTCACCAAATGTTTTGAAGCTTTCTGAGCGTTTGAATTTCAGAATCGCAAAGAAAGAATTCAAGATTTTTCGAGAATGAATCGATAGCGTTTTGAGGGTTTTTAAAGTTTCGTAATAATCTTGAGGTTCAAATCAGGCTTCAGCTGTTTTTATTTTCAAACACAAATCTCTGAGAAGTTTTGAATCTGAGAATCGCACAAAAAAAAGACTTAAGATTCCTTGAGAGTTGCTCAATATTGATCACTGTATCTCATAGAGCATAAAGAAAACAGCAGTTTGGTTCACTCAGGAGCCTCGGACCTCCCTTATGATTTTGAACATTTTCGCCGGCATTCATTTTTTGAGGTTCATACTAGGTTTGAGGTTCAAATCAATAATCAGCTGTTTTTATTTTGAGTCACAAATCTGTGCGGTTTTGAAACTGAGAATAGCATAGAAAAGCTTAACATTCCTTGAGTGGGGGATCAATATGGTTTCGAGTATTTTCGCCTGCGGTTGTTTCTTATGGTTTCGTGGCAGACTTGAGATTCAAATCAGTCATCAACTGTTTTTATTTTCGAACACAAATCTCTGAAGTTTTGAATGTAAATTGCAGACAAAAACAAACTTAAGATTCCTTTAAAGTTCTTCGCCAAACCATAACTCTAGAGTTAGATCTCTGTGACTTGCAATCGCTGTGACGAAAATTGATATACGAGGTTCTGATCTTGATTGGAACATGATTTGTCAATTAGATCCTATCGATTTAATAGTACCTAGAAAGATCGGATTCGAAAAGACCATTTCATTTCGTACTGGAAATTAAACAGACACGTGTCCAATACGTCTTCAGCATCAATTCTATTTGCTGCATTAATTAACAGCAGCGATTTTAATAGCCCAAAGTGAAAAGTCAACTTTTCAGCTTGTCGGTTTAATTAACAAAGCAATTAATGACGAATCAATCGGACGCCGCTAATTTAATTACGAATTGCCATGACTGAGCTTCTTGTTGGGCACGATTTGCGCATGTGTGACGACAAGAATAGGTGCATCAAACTTAGCGAGGCCGATAAAATCAGCAGCAGCGTCTTGACTGACAATTTCATTAATTCCAGATCGAGTCCGCACACCGTATTTTAAAGTGCGGAACGCACGGACGGCTTTTTAATTAAGCTCAACTTCTTGGGCCTCCTCATCCGGATTGTCTTCGCTGAACTTACGTGAACGCAATGCATAATTGTGTGATCATTCATTTTCGCAGTAACACAAATCGAGATCGCTCGGGTTCGATATTTGGTCGACTGTATAGTTGACATAAGCGAAAAAATGAATGATGAATGTACCGAGCGCAGGACCGGATTCATTTCTTTCCACAAACGATTGCCCAGTTAGATACATAATTGAATTTACTCGTCTAAAAGCACTTCACGAAATAATCATGGTGAGATAGTGAATGGAAGGAAACCGGATATTTTGAACGTAATGACAATAGCCCGGGGATATTTTAGGGAGCAGTCCTAGACACGCAAGTTTTTACGCGAGAATTAAAATAATTTCGGCTCGACTTTTTACTTGCCCCGGGGCTGGTCAAAATGCCAAATAATTGCGAAAACGATTGACTGGAAATACTGTACTTGTGTCTCTGCTGCAAGGCCGACCTCAAATAAATAAATAAAATTTCGCATCCGTTTTACATTTTACAGTTATCCTGCTTGAAGACGACTCCTGCAACAAAGTAATTGGGCATAAATTTACGCTAAGTTAAAAAGGACCACGTCCACATTTAACATAACTCAAAACTAACTTATCAATCGTTATTCTGGAATCTTTCAAAATCGATTTTTGACTGTTAACTCGATTAATAATTCGCAATGTCATGGGTGCAACCAGACGGTATGACAATCAGTAGGAGAAATATCAGTTTTTCTCGTCACGTATTAGTCAAATGAGTGAGTAATTATTTCTTAAGAAAACAACTCAAAATTACGGACGTAATACACGAAAAATAAGGCGATTGCGATTCCGCGAAACTCAAACAGAGCACGCAATCACGTGCTAACCGCTAATCAGAGCGAGTTTAATCGCGCACCTAAAACTTTAAAATTCGTCCTCGCAATTAATCGGCCATCATTAAGGCAAATAAAACACAATTAAATGGCATTCCTGTGGATAGATCGTCGGGCACTGCTTGTTGCCGCTATGTCCAATTAGAGAAATTAGTATTCCGGACGGGTTCCGGACGTCTTTTAATTCGCGAAGATGGCACGTTAAACTGCCCGGTGCGTAGCCACCAACTCAGGAGGAACAGGCAGATGTACTTTATTAAAACAATAAAGGATTAATCGATAAAATCTAACGGCTAGTAGATAACATGTGTTTATTTAATAATCCGGTAGCATTACCTATGGACACGAAACACTTACTCGATAGTTGACAAGACGAATGACACTAGCGACAATTCTGCTCACGGCGAGCTTAAGCTACGACATGCCTTTACGAAAGCAAAATATTTCCAAAGCCAATGCTACCGGAATATTAAATGAACACACAATTTCATATAATTATGGAAACACCGATTATATAACGCATATAATAAATTCGGGAGTTGATGTTAATGTAAGTGCGTTTGCTCCCTTTTTTTTAATGCAGACGTGAGCAAAATAAAACGCTAATTATATCGGTCGCCTTTCTGTTCGTTTTCTGAATTCGATCGAAGTAAAAGTTAAGACTCCAGCAACTTGAAGTTGATAACGAGTCGTCGCCCGGTTACCCGGAATTCGACGCGTTAAACTGACAGGAAAACGTATGATTATCAGGACGGCTAAGTGATGGTTCACTTGAACGCTTTGCATATTTTAAATATAAGCTTTAATTGAATCAGCACTTAAGATAAATTTACATATGTTCCTCTATCGGCGGGGCGAATTTAAGACTACCAAATCGATTAATTGCGAACCACAATAAATTACTATTAAGGAATCGAACTGATGAGGTGTGCATGCGATTCGCCTTTACGGTACGCAAATCTTTCTTTATCTCGTTATTTATTGAAAGTTGTACGCAACCAGATACCTCTCTGTACGCTCTAGATGGTGATCAGTGAGTAAGTCCGTAATTAACAACATAAATTCAAATACTTGAAAAACGGCGAGATTTTTTTTTAAAATTAATTTATTTTATAGCGTTCGTTTTATGTGCCCAATAAACCTTGGGCGTTGTTTACTGGAAACCCTTTATTATCGATTTATCAGGAATTTGTTACATAATTAACATAAGTGCGTCGAAAAATTTCAAAATTCTCCCTCATATTCATAGTACAGAGCGCCAGGTATGTGAATAACCCTGCGGCTTCTCGTTCTTCAAAAGAAGGGTTGAAACTACAAATGAGTCGGAGCGGAATAGTTCGGATTTTTGTTTCCTTTTTTTTCCGAGATACGTTAATGACTGTTTACTTTTATAATTGGAATAATTAAGCCAATCTACCGATTCCACCTTACAAATTTATGGTAACACCGTCGGTTTTTAATGAGAATTTTCACCGTTAGCTTCCAGTTAGTAGAAACAAAGTCCTAATAATTGGTTGACCTGTTAAGATAGTACCACGAGCTCAGCTTTTTTTTTTTTCATTATTTTATCACAACAAATTAGTAAAAGCGTACAAATTAGAAGAATAAAATCGGTAGATCTACCTGTGATTTGAATAATCGACTTTCGGGCCCGATCTTAAATATCCGTCCGAGAATTCCAAATCTGACATTGCTCGAAGACGAGGCGAATCGAAAGGGTTTGACAGATGATTTAAGGGTTACGCTAAAGCTCGCTTGGAACTAATCGCAGGGTGAAAGATCAAGGTTGGGATTGGGACGCGGGGAAAGTGAAAGCAAGCGGTAGCATCCATCGAGCGGATGATGAGATTTATAAAAAAAAAGGGGGTGGAAATATATTAATATTGTTCCATCGAAAAGGTGGGCTGGCAAAAAAATTGCGATGAAATATTAATCCTTTGTTGTTTGTTAATTTCACGCATTCTCTTGAAAGTGCAACTTAAAAATAACACAGAGCTATAAATTTCATTAAATTAAGATATTAATTACACTTGAAACGTAACTTCAGGTTTATTTACCTGTTAAAAACGTAACGAAAGGAAAATTGTTTTCCTCTTAACGATATCATTGACATTCCTTTCCATTATGTGTACGTAGCAACTACGTTCGGAATTACAATAAAAAATGAAGTGGTATTATTATTTCTTTAGGCAGTCCTAATTGTGCAAGCAGCTGCTTGTATTTTGGAAGCGTGTGATAAAACTTTATCATTCTTTACTGCATTTCAAGAAGTCTTAGGAAGAAAAACGCTTGAATTACAAAAATTTCATTTATTCACCATTTAAAGACGTCAAGATACTTATACGTCTATTTTAGAAACATTTATATTATAAAACACATTTTGTTAAAATATTCAGGTGGCTTCTTCCTTGGAAGATAAAATTTTTATGATAGTTTTGTCTATAATTTACTATTTCCGATTTTTAATACTTATAACTAGACTTTGGACAATTCGTAGCGTTGCCATGGTTACGCAATACGAGAACCAATGAAAAGTGCCCGCTCATTGCGCAGCCATGCGCTTCAAATGTCCGAAGTCTACTTATAACTATTTTTCTATTAATTCTGACTTTTTGACTTTAGGTACCGGAATGGAACTTTTTCTTATGGTTTTCACTAAAATATTTTCATATTTCAAGCTTTTTGATAGGGTCTATAATGAAGATCTTATCTAGAAACTGAATGAACTACAACCAAGATCACATAACTGACGCAGAACTGACGAAATTTTATATGTAAATCCAAGAACTCTTTAGGATGAAATTAGAAGAAGAATACTCAGGGCTGAAAGAAATGAGAGCTGCAGGGAAGTGTCCTTGGGGCAATGCTCTATGCAGCTGACTTACCAAATTTAAAAAATGCAACTGTAGCTACCGTTTCAATCTTACCAGTAAACAATAACATAGAAATAATGGCAAAGGTGCTTATAATAAGATTTCTAACGGGACTAAACATTGTAAAACAAAACTTAATGAACTCAGATCAACTCATATAAATTTCACCAACAGAAACACAACTTGAAGGTTGCGCCAAACCATATATATAAAAGTGTGTCAGCAAAAAATCCCCACAAAGTTTAATTAAATGTATTTACTTAATGTTATAATTATACAAACAAAATCTATTCATAATTTACTAAATCTAATGTGAAATAACATAGTCGGGACCAAAATTGGCGGATTGTCTCACTTTGGTTTTAACTCTAATCTTTCGAAATGATCCAAACTAAACGCGAAGTTTTCTTTTAATTCTGCCTTTTAAATCTGACATGACTTTCGCTTTCCATTCATTGTCATACACTATTTTCCTTTAAATTGGCACCAAAACCTTTCTGTAGGTTTTGTTGTGGAATATTTGGAACATTTTCCAGTCGAGGAATGAACCGAATTTGATATTGCCCGAATACCTCAAAGATGCCTTTCACGTAGTATTTTAATAGTGTATTTGTGTATTTGTAATAGTGACTTTCGCTTTCTTATCACGACATTATTTTCTTTGAATGCTTTGCTGATGAAATATTAAATTTTCTTCTTAATTTTCTATATGATTCTCCTACCTTCCCGATTTCCCCCAGTTCCAGTTGCATTTTCTTTCATTCTGATATTGTTCTGGCTTTTCTACCACTACCTGACTGTCTATCTGATGTTTTGTCGTCACTAACTCTTTTTACCAAATTTGTATCCAATGTGTAGGTATAAAAATTAAAATTGTAAAATGTATAGGGATGCGTTCAAGGCAGAACTCTTAAAATTTTAATTAAAGTTACCAGGAGGCATATTTTGAAGGGAGGTACTACCAGATAGGCTACTGAGAACGGTAGAGTCAGTGGATAGTAGAAGGTGTTACCTGGTACACCTCCAAGACGAGCTGGAGTAAATAACGTGTGCTTAAGAAGAAGCTGGTGTTCCTTTTCTGCGCTCGACTCCCCTACAACCATTAAAGAGAGGGTGTTAGCTAAGTACCTATTTCTCAAATACTAGGTACCTCAAGCTAGCTAGGCTAGCGCTACTTTCTGAGAGGGATACGACCCTCAAATACGAATACCCGAAGGGGCGCGAAACATATATCCATATTTTCAAAACCGTTAAACGTTTTTTCGTAATACTTGAATGTTATTTCATTATAACTGCACTGTCTCCATGGTTGTTATGCTATCCATAACGGCCTAGGTCTATTTGCTTTGTATCTCATATGTTGCTATAGTTACAACTAAATCACACTCATAATTCTGCCTACTTATCGAAGTTTATTATTATGAATGTTTTTGCCAAAATAAATATTTATTTCATCATTTAGTATTACGAAAAGTATAAAACAACATGTGGCCGATATGCATATAACAAACTCGGATAATCTATACCTCGGCTGGCGCCTCGGCCATAGAACTTATCCTCGTTCGTTATATCAAGGATATCGGCCTAATACCGCTATATACTACATATAACAGTGAAGGTTTTTCCCAGCGTTCGATGCTTCATGAAAAGTTCGCCAACCAACTTTCTTCTTTCGTTCTCTTTTAAGAATTTCATTTCTTCTAACAAGTATAATTCACGAAATGTGCCGTGTTATTTGACAGGTATCATCAGTCAGTAAACGGATGTTTAATGTATAAAAAATTTACAAGGATTCCAGAACAATATCTTACGAAACATAATCAATGCACCATGGCATGTTCGAAGTAGTGGCATCCATAGAGGAGAACTTAGAGACCTAGGAATCAACGATGTAGTAAGTGAAACGGCTTTGCGTGTGGGTTCAATTCCCAACCCACGCGGACAGTTTTTCAAGTGCGGTTGAAAAGCGTAAGCTCGGATAAGAAGTAAAACCGTAAGCTCTGCGCCAATATGATGTTTGGCACGTGGGGATGGAGTTCCTCTGGATTCGTCTAAATTCTAGTAGAGTTGGCCAAATAGCCATAGCATAGTTGAAGCTTAAACGTACGCAACATTAAAGGAAAAAAAAAATTAGAAGACTTGCGGCCAAACATGAAGCAAGGTGGAGCTTACAGTGATGACAACTCGGTTGTCATTCCAAGATGTGACAGTATACCTGAGTTGGTAGGTATCTGTCCGGTAGTCATAGGTACCCTTACTCTTCATCTCAATGGTTTTAGCGACTAGCACATGACACTTTTCAATACCATTTGACATTATTGTGTCGGTATAACCATGTCCAAGTTGCAGTCGCTTCACTAATTTCAGTGAAGAAAAGTATCTATCTCCATAAATTTTAAAGGGGACCTTTTGAGGAAAATTGCTTAGCAAACTGAAAACAACAGGACCACCAACACTGAGATCTATATTTTGCTTTTCTTCTTTTCCTTGATATGGATGGAAGTGCACTAGATAACCCGAACTTTCGCAGAAGCACCACATTTTATGTCCATACCTGATAGGGCTCTCCGCGTATAAATTGTTTTATCGAATGTCGGCCATAGTATGGGACCATACTTTCATCTACAATGCTGTTCGACAAATTGAGCATTTTCCAAACATCGGGTATTCAATAGATCGAATAAGGGATAAACTTTTGCAAATTTGTCGCCCGGATTTCTTCGCATCGTATTAGTAACAGAAGTGTTTCCGTGTCACATTCCCACATCCGGGGAACTGATATAGCCAGAAAGTAATAAAATTGAAATAAAGCATTTTAGATCGCTCAAGTTCATATCAAAAGCATGATCTCCTTTATGAAGATGCTTTGTCAAAAATTGCAAACCTCCTCACCAAAAAGTAGTTTAAAACAACTTACGGGGTCCGAAAGAGCAATATTGGGTAGCTTTGGACATATGAAAGGTGGTTGCAGATCAATTTTAGACCATTTTCGCTCCACCTTTTTATTTTCTTTCGTAGATCCGAGAGTGGGTATTGCGTCATCATCGTCGTATTCTCATTTTCTTCGCCTACCATAAAACTGCCATTTCTGGAATGAACTGTTGCGGTGACTTGCGCTTGTAACTGACGGCCACTCAGATGATTTATTTCAATTTCCTCATTTTCGTTGCCACTGTCTTCTTCACTATCTCTGCCATCATCTGGAGGAGTAATAAAGATACCAATACCTTCATAAGTCTGCGCTCTTTGAGCGATCATTTACTTTTCAAATGTATAAGTTTTTTAATAATATGGGATTTCATCTTTCAGACGTAAATTTATCTGCTTTCAAGAAGCAATTGAGGGATGATCTATTTCAAAAGCAGTGAATTTCTGTTGTGCAGTAATAATGATTTTCTGTCTTCACATTTTATTGATTATCTGTTGGATAGAGTGTAAACATCGCAAAATTTAGAATTAGAATTAAGTTTAGGAGTACTTTTGTTTTTGTTTAATTTAGACATTTGTTTATTTATTATAACAATGTCATATATTACAAGGTTAAATGGTAGTAGTAGTATGACTACACTGAATTTCGCCTTGAGGTTGCTTACCATTACATTTGGTCAACTCATTTATTTTTTTCTTTTCTTGTTCGATAAATTGTTATGTTCTGGGAAATGCAATAAAGACGATTATTATTATTATTATTATTATTATTATTAATATGATTATTATTATCAATACTTGCCATGCCTTGCCAGAAATCATCGTTTTCCACTAACGCATCTCCTCGGTCGTTAAGGGTCTATAAGAAAATTTCAATTAGTGCTAATTTTCATGTGCGGTGTTCCATTATCAGAACATGATTTTTTAAGCGTAGCAGATAACTGAAACTATGCCATCAATCAAGAGAACTTGAAATAGCAAACTAGACGATGACGGTCAAGTAAACGGAAAAAAATAATTTATAAGCAAAACGTACATACCTTTCGTTATCCATTTTTACGTAGAAAAATAAGCAATATGTATTATTAACACAAAACTCACAACGCCGCGAAAAACACGATGCAATTATATTTAGCCACGTGTTTATATAAATAAACGATTGCCATTAGAAAACGCCAGCAGGGTTTGATCTGTCAAGCGTTAGGGGGAATTACAGGTGGTGTTCCAAATTTGGAACACCGGAGAAAAACAGGTTAGTATACAGTGTTCAGTGCCTAAAAGCAGAGGACAGTGTGATAGCATAAGTCAGAAGAAACTAAAGTGAAATTTCGGAATTAAATTAATAGTTGACGTTGGATTAGTTTTATGGTTTTATGAAAAACGCCATGATACTCACACTTACAAATACAAATAAAACGTCTCATCAGCAAGATGAAAGTTCTGATATTCTGCAGATTCACGAACACCTCGAAGCACACAAGTGGTTCGAAAGGTCTGGCTGCAGTTGCTGCCACCTCTATTTGGACAGCCACGTGCGATAATCTGCTGTGCCATCACTCTCATTTAAGGGAAACCTACATGTTGACATTACAACTGAATCTAATCCTCTTGAGTGAAATTGTACTCGTATTTTCTTTGCTGTTCCCATTTGTTTGGTTTTACCTATCTGATACGAGAGGAATTCTATTAGAATTCTAATTGTAATTGTTTTGAGGATACAGCAAGTTTTTGGTTGAGTATGTTGAGTCCTTGCAGATATAATTTAGTCGTGTCGGTGATTTATGTTAGGAATTGCATGAGCGAATTGGTCGGCGGGTCAGCACAGCTTCCGGACGAAGGGAGCCGGGGTCCTATAGGCATGCCTCTCACGTCGGCGGCACGCGCTATGTAACCCCGTGTAGCGCGCGCACCCCTACGTAACCGAAGTGGTGGGGACGTGAGCGCTTCTACAAAGGCAATGTTTCAGGACACCGAGGATCATTTCGGGAGTAGCTTCCGATCGAAGCAAGCGTGTATAATCGCGTCGAAGCAAAGCTCAGCCAAGAGCCACGCGCCGTACTCATTCACCCACGCGACCCAACCAGCAGTAGTACTCTGTAGTAGTAGTAGTTCGTGCGCCGTGATAGAGACCACATGGCAGCGGTCCTGCATAAAATGACACTTAGCCAACAGAACAAGATGTACAACGTAATTCAACAACATTCGCCGCAGCAGACTAACTGTGTTATCGTATCAACCGGATTGACGCCTGCTACCAAGACCGTCATACATAGTAAGAGACCATTAGCACCGGCACCTGAAAGGTCTTCGGTGCTGGTTACGAACAACAGCGACCTGAGGTGCAAAAGAAAAATACAATTTATGCCGTACGGTGGCACAACTCAGCAACCTGCTTCGGTCGCTAGGCGGAACGCCCGCGAAAGAAACCGTGTAAAGCAAGTGAATAATGGGTTCGCTACCTTGAGGCAGCACATCCCTCCAAGTATCGCCGCGGCCTTCTCACCTCAAAGCAGTGCCAGCGGACGAGGCGCCAGCAAAAAGCTCAGCAAAGTTGAAACCTTAAGGTTGGCGGTTGAATACATTAGAAGCTTGCAGCAAATGATCGACGATCATGAAACCGAAATGTCCTCGAACAACGCGCCCGGCGAACACAACATGATTGATGGTCGCTTTTACTCGAGTAGTCCTGATGCCATCACACAATTTAACGCTTACCCACTCCTCTTACCCACGCCGACCTGTTCGGAAGCTTCGTCGTCACCTACACCGTCGCATAGTTCCGAAGGTTCTATGTCAGCGGCCACTACCTACACGCACACCCATATCTACCACCAAGACAACTACGAAAATTATGATCCGAAAAGTCCGGAAGACGAAGAACTTCTAGACGCAATATTCTCATGGCAGCAAGAATAATTTCACACACTAAGGTTAGTATTTCATACCTTAACTTTTTTTTCTTGACACCATACAAGCCCCCAAACTCTCTCTCTCTTTCTCTCTGGATGAGCCTATATCAGATAGTAAGTATTCCTTCAGTCTGAATACAGAAACACAAAGTTGCAATTTAATAATTAAACCTATTCTGTGCTTTAATGAGGTTCTTCTTAATTCCTTAAGAGGCGATGGTAGTGTAAGGTTAGCTGTTTTGAATTAGATTGACGACACGCGATTCGTTTATTTACAACATTAGTGGCGGATTTCATAAACGTTACTTAAATTTAATTATCCGTTAAAAGTAAACGTTGCCATGGTTACATGTGTTGAAGGTATATGAATGATTATTCTCAATCGATGATTAAAGTTAAGTGACGTCCAGCGTAGGTCTACTGGATATGATCATAGGAAACACGCGATTGGTATTTAAAATTAAAATAAGAATATCAAATCAAAATAAGACAAATGATGTAGTATGTATGACTTGATTACAACTTTAATTATTTTGAAGATTGAAATGGTTAATAAGGGGGAGGGGGGCTTTAGTAAGTTACTAGTTTACATCGTATCAACATTGCTTCATCTGCAATCCATCGTTACTTAGTTAAAAATAGTAAACACTTGGTCGTTGTATTGTTAGTGTGAAACATCGTTTCACCTACTTTAAAATATTTCCTATTATTTTGTGTAGGCTCTTCTAGGCTCTCAAGTAACAATGATGTAAAGGATAGGGGAAATTGATACAGTGACTGCCTACCGGCATTGACAGCATTACGTGTTGTATGGATATGGACAGCATACAACAGTAATTAATAATCATACAACATTGACCTGAACTGTGGAGAGAATAGCAAATACCGCTCGCTGCCTCATAAGCTACCACCCACAAGGTGGCCAATGCCTAAGCTGTGTTGGTCGTTGAGATTGCGATGGAGTTCTCCAGCTACTCTTCTGCTGATGAGGACCATGAGGCCCCATCGCAATCCAGCCGATTTGCAGCCAAAATTTTTGCAACTAATAATCAATTGAAAGTGTGGTCGGACCAAAAACAGCAATGCTTCATCAAGTACTGGTCATGAAAACATTGGCTATGACGTATATAGTTATCATTATCATTTCATTATAATAAATTAATCGCAAATAAGACTTTAAAACTTGAACCAAATGCGGGTACTGATCTGACAAAGATGTCTAAACACACATACAACGAAAGCTGCAGCTGAATTATTTGCAATCTTTTAACAGTCTTCAGTTTCAACGTCAAGTTAATACAATAGTCCCAATTAACTTTATCTGCCGATTAATTCCCATAGTAACGATTGTGATCACAATCGAATTAATCGTCAGATAAAGTTAACTGGAGATGAGAAGACCGGATCTTAAATGTGATTAAAATTTGAGAATATTTTGAAAATCTGTGGAGATAGTTTCGGTGACAGATGGATGACGTTAAACCCTTCGATAAAAATGAAAGCTGGAATAGTTTCAGGTCTCCTAATATAATCGATTAGCGTAGATACAGATACATTACAAGCTAACATCAAACGAAGTCGGTTTTCGAGCATATCTAATCATTATCACAACGCGATAGGAGAGACCTTTACCTGAGCCATGCCGACGACATCGTACCTACCTGGCGCAATTCAGTTCCCTAACCCCGCATTTCCTTTAAATTCTCCCCGTACTCCTTATTCTCTCTGTCGGTCGGAGTTTTTGTGAGTCAAACATAAAAAGATTTTATGCAAGAAGGGGACCTTGCAGACTCGTTTCTTAAGATGCAGTAACCATGAAAGGACTCGAACTTCGGGCGTTTCACACACACACACACACACACAGATTCGGAACAATACCGTCTGCGAAAACGAAGAAAACGCGCGGGAACGCGTTCGATAACCGTTCTTCTTGTTGCTGCTGCCTGTTTTACGTGCGACTCGCAACCAATTAACTCGTAAGCGAACGCGTAATTAGGAGATAGAAACTGAAAGCTGGATTCGTGTCGTAACCGAGACAGTAAAGATAAAATACCGTGGATAATATTAATTCAAGTACACGGAATAATAATTAAATGATTATAAAATTATAGCAATAAAAGAAGTAAATTATAGACAACCTACGCTAATAAACAGAGGTCAATGTTTTGTATAAAAAGATACTCAGACGCGAGCGAGATGGAGAATTCATTTAAAACTCAATCCAGTACAAAACTCGTTCTAATTTCTGCCCTATCCCAACATCCACGGTGCTTTGACTTGAAATGCAGCAGTCACTGGCTGCTTTTTGTAGCTCTTTTTTTGTATCAACGGTAGTTTTTGACGGTTAATGCTCACTGCAATTTATACACGCGAGTGTTTTGCGCTCACCAATTAAACTGGACTTCTCTATGACCGATCAGATTTAATTTAGATAAACTTGTGCTTAATTTATTACGTTTCGACGTTTCATTATAATAATTTGTCAGTACTCGATACTAATGATGCATTTCTTTTTTACAGAACCCGTGGCCAGTCTATCTAATCAATTGTCATCAATCATTGATTTTTCGGCGACCATAATAAGTGCCTTCATCCATTCCATAGAGTGATATCTAGAATCTTTTTCGAAACGAGTTTTTTTTATATATAGATTATATAAAGCTGTTATCTAGTCACTGTTTTTGTGTATATATGTACATATTGTTTATACGAAGTTAGGTTTTAATATAGTCCGCTACATCTTTTTTTTGTTTCGTAAACATTCCTCGTTTACTGTACTGTTAAAAATTGATGTTGAAGTTTGCTTAAATTAATTAATTAAATTATTGTTCCGGTTTTATCTCTTTGTGAAGACAAGTGTTTCGTGTAACGACGAAATACTTGCGCTATTTAAACGACACAACTAAACACGTACTGATGTATAAAGACCTGCTCAGTTAATTGTAAGACTCCTTTGTAGCTGTTAAGTTTAAGTTATAAGTTCGCGAATATATTGCCTAAGCCAGTGCCGAGTTTGTCGACATAAGTCGTACTTTTAAGTTATTTATGTATATACATACTTCTATTTTGATATACACTTTACAAAACTTTTTTGATAAAATACAATTTACAATTTTTTTATAACTTGTTGTTTCATTTACTTTTATTTTTAGTTGATTATTCCTCTCTTCTCTCGAAGTCATTTCTGTACAACTTTTGTACTACTTTTGTTTTTATTATGGTTTACGTGGATAATGGAATAACTAATTTTCTAGTTTTTCAAAAAGTACATAATATGTTTTAACAATAACTCCTAAATCTGTCATTTAAAAATGTGCAGAAAACTCGTGTGCTTGAAACTGATTTGGAAGTACCACTGGACATCTTGCAATGGCTAAGATTTCGATTTATTTGTGACAACACAAAGAGTACCAGTTTTGACAGCAATAATTTACTGACTCTTACTTGTAGGAAGAGTTTCTTTGAGGCAAAAGGGAGCCGAGTTGCTCTAGCCTTGAATAATCATTTATTTACTTTAGGCCTCGGAAATAACGAGTGTCTAAAAAAATTTCGGTCCAGGGCGACTTTGGAAAGAAGTTAGAATCTTGTTTAAATAAATTTTGTGTTTTGTTAACAAATGCTTCGGTCAATCAAATCAAATTAGATCAAATTTTGAATTTTTAATGTATTTTGAGAAGATACTCTTAAGTCTTTTAAATACTATCTACGTTCTGATTTTTTTTTCTAATTCCTCAGGGGTTCCAAGTTTAAAAATGAAATGACAATTAATTAATTAAATATCAAAAACACTATCGTGCGTTTTTTTTATTGGGTTAATGTGTTATTAAGTCATCTGCCCGAACAAAATGTTACGGAATTTCTCCTTGACGCTGAATATTAAAACGCTAGGAAATTAGAGCACTTTTTTGGCTGTCAAAGAAAATAAAAAGTTGACGGAAAAAAAGTTATTTATGCACATCAAGAAAATGTAGTCGGGATGACGACGGCTTAACAACTTTTTTCTTTTTTTTTTTTTTAAATAACTATGTATCTCTCACACGGTCGTACAAGGCGTACGCATAATTCCATTACGACGAATAAGGAGGAGTGCGATGGTGACGTAAGCTAAAATATAAACAAAAAGCTTTAATAGACAAGCTGTTGGTTGCTTTGGCGCGTGCTAAGCACCTGCTCAAAACGTACACATGTCGATATGCTAATGTTATTAATATATTGAAAAAAAAAATGTCGCCTTCGGTATGTGGGTTTTTCGAAGTAAAAAGTAACACTCATATCTCGTCAACAAGTAGACCGAGCGCGTGTTTGCTCGTTTGCGTTAACTTAATAACCCGCATTATTATTTGTCTGCTGCACTTGTTACGAAATTTCTTCTTTTTGGACGGAGACTACACATGTGAGCTGTTTTCGTTTCTGAGAATAGTTACCATTATTATTATTCTTTGGCATTTTAATTTTACAGCAGAATAAGAATACGGCGTTAGTTGAACGCAAAAAAATGAAATTGACTTAAATTAATACACAACATAAAATGTTGCATGTTTCTAATTTCACAGCATAATTAGAAACGTTAGACAACTCCAACAAATTCAAATTATTAACTACAGTTAGATTAATCTATGGTAAAATTCTGATTAATACAAATGAATAAGCTTTCAAGTTATAAATATGACATAAAACATGATTTCAGAACTCTTGAAATATCATATAAAATAATATTCTAAACCCATACGATCACGAAGCCATTCTTAGCTATTACATATTCATTTTCAGGGTTTTTAACTCTCTCATAGTTCATTCAATAAAGTTACAAAATGTTTAGAATTGGATATATGTATGTACTCGCTATCTGATTTTATACTACTGTACATAAAGAAAATTATTTAGTCCTTAATCAATCCTTCCTTAAAAAGTTCAAGCACCGTCAGATTTAACTCACCCTTTCATAATCCTCGAATTATTTTACATAACTTATAACGATGCCTGCAACCCCTAAATAATAATTTAATTATTTTTTTTTATTAATGAACAAATTAACATGAAAAAATTATTGTAAAAGTTTCGACATTTTATCATTTTCTCAATAGATAAATAAATAAACGTACAGAGAACAAAAATTCTTAAAATGTTTAACATGACTGGTTTATCAATTCTTGTCATAAGTATTACTTGAGTAACGATTGATATTTCAGGAGAAGCTTTACATCTTTTGCACTATGTGCTTCTAGATGTCTCGACGAGAGTAAGTGAGAAGTTTTTATGCCCAAACTGTGTCAGAAACAAAGAAGAAGGGACAAGGCATATTAAAAATGTCAAGAGGAAATAAATTCATATGGCCCGAATGATGATGACAAAACTGAAAGCAAAGATAAATTCTGGTAAGAGCTACCAACAATAAGAGAGGAAGCCAAAGGAAAGATATATGTAATGGGAGACTTCAACAGTAGAGTGGGCAAAAAAGATGAAGCATACAATAGAGTGAGAGGTAGCCACGGAGAAGGAACAAGAAATAATAACGGAAAAATAATGCTAGAATATTGTACGATGCATAACCTAATTATAGCTAATACTTTCTTTCAACATAAAGGCAAATAAATATACTAGAGGAATACGAAGTAGAAGTGAGAAGTCAATAATTGACTATATATTAATTGATAGTAATAATAGAAAAACCATAATGGATACCAAAGTGAGAAGAGGTTCAGAAATTGGCGATCATTATGTTGTAATAGCAAAAATAAGACAAAAAATACAAACCAAGGAAAAGAAAATAATTATCCAAACCAGAAGAGAATACCTACCGACGGAATCAATAATGTCTTATAAACTTAAGAATAAAGAAATAGCAAGAAAATGCCAAAAATTAATAACAAGGAAAATTAAAGACATAGAGGAAATTACCACAGAAATAAACGGAGAGCAGCTCTGGAGCTAATAAACTGCGCAAAAAATCTAAATGGAATAACTGTAATAAGAGAGAACAAAAAACAAACAGGATGGTGGACACACGAATTAAAAACACAGGTAAGGATTAAAAAAAGAGGCATGGAAAACATATCTATCAAATAGGATACTGGAAAAGTACGAATTATATCGAAATGAAAGAAAGAAAACAAAAGACCTAGTAAAAGCAGCTAAAACAGAAAGTTGGAGACAATTTGGCGAAAAAAATAGAAAGAGATAGCAAAGGAAATCAAAAACTATTTTATAAAATATTAAAATCCTTCAAGACAGAGAAGACACAAAATTCATTTCAAATAAAAAGAAGAAACGGAGAAATATTAAAAGAAAGAAATGAAATAATGAACCGATGGAAAGAACACTTTCAAGAGTTACTTAACCCTGACCCAAACAAAAGGAATGAAGAAATATTTATACCAGAAATAGAAAAAGAAGACAAAGACGAAGAAATAACGATGGAAGAAGTACGAACTGCAGTAAAAAAATTGAAAATGGAATAGCACCAGGCTACGACAAAATAACAGTAGAAATGATGAAAAACTAAAGTATGCACAGAAGAACATATACCAAGATACTGGCAAACAACACTGATAATTCCCATACATAAGAAAGAAGACCGAGAAAAACACAAGTAACTACAGAGGAATAAGCCTAATAACCACAATCAAGAAAATATTCGAACAGGTACTTGAAAAACGAATAAGAGAGGCAGCCGAAGACACCTTGGACGAGGCATAAAGCGTATTTAGGACAGGAAGAAGCACACAAGACCATATCTTTACGATCAAACAACTAACGCAGAAGAGGTTACAAGAGAAGAAGAAAACATACTTAACATTTATCGATATGAAAAAGGCTTTCGATAAGGTTCCAAGAGAAAAACTGTGGAAAGCATTACAAAGAAAACGAGTCCGAGACAAAATGATCAGAATCATTCAGAAAATATATAAGGGAAATGCCAACCACGTTATCAGTAATAATAATATATCGGAGAGGTTTACAACAGAGGGAGGATTAAGGCAAGGTGAAAGTTTAAGCCCTATTCTATTCAATTATGGATGAAGTACTAAAAAAGTGCCCAGCAGAATGCTCAAAATTACATATAGGGTATAAAAACTTACAACCTGTATATGTATATACAAGTGATGACATAGTGATCATGGCCGAAGACGAAAGAGAATTACAGAAAAACTTAAAAGTTTGGAACAGAGAGCTGAACAAAAACGAAATGAAAATAAGCATAGAGAAAAAACAAAAGTAATGGTAATCGGAGAAGCAACAGATAAACTAAACGTACAGATAGAAGGGAAAAAGGTAGAACAAGTGAAAACTTTTAAATACCTAGGAGGACACAGGAAAACAAGAAAAAGAAATTGTAAACAGAATTGAAAATACAATGAAATTATTCTACACAATGAGTAATAAGTTTATTAACAAAAAAGAAATTTCAAGACAAACGAAAATATAAGTTTTTAAAAGTATATACAGACCAGACTCTAAGTAGAGTTAGAGGAGTCACAAAAGCAGATGAGAAATGTCGATATAAGAAGATAGTTGGCTATACAAAATCTGAACAATTGCTACTTAAGCCCTTTATGGTTTGGTTAACATTTTGGCAATTTCATCTTTTCCGTCGTTTTCTAATAAAAAATATATACATACATGCTTATTTTAGTTATATGGACATTTATTAAGAAATCGGCGTTTTTTGGAAAGCACATAATTTCAACTTGGCCGAACCAGATTACCAACTCAGTCTTCTTAAGATTCTATGCAGCGCGTGTTTACAGGAACTTCTTTTTGCGTGCACATTAACATATTTAGTAAGCCGAAACCGGTATCGTGTGCATCTCATCACACGTGAATTGAAATCGCCGCCCAACGTGTGCAAGGGATGTCCTCCTCACACAAAAGCCCCGTCGGACTGTCACACACGTAACGGAAACTAGCAGGAAGAACGGTACGTACCGAAATGATAACTAACACATCAATTTTTTTTTCGACCCCGTTGTTATTATCGTCGTCTCAAATGAGGCGTAGGAAATGCTCGTGAAATTCGATGGGGGAGTGTAATAATAAAACTTGGAAACTTGAATTTATGGAATATAACCGGAAGGAACCTATAAATTTATGGAATATATAATCGAAGGGATAATAAAATTGTTTAGGTAACAGTTAATAGAGGATGTGATCTTAAGGAAGCCGTCACTACTCATGCAAGTAACAGCAGACCCGCCTCTTTCAATTTTCGAAAAAACAAGAAAGTTTCTTTTGCTACGTTAGAAGCCCTAGTTGTGTCAACATTAGTATATTAAAATGTAATTTACTTTCTTATTGCTTAATAGGAAAAACTACTCGTATACATTTTTGTCTTGAAATGTATTACTTGCCTAATTCATTTTTTATTCAGTAATAAAATTTAAAAAAAGCGACTTTGTTTGTTGTGTGTTCTTTTTTTTTGGATTCCTGAAAAGCAAAACACAATTTGTGCTTGCACCTGGTTTGTTTTGCGGCGCTTGTAAAAGAGAGAAGAGAAAGTGCCTAGCAAAAAAAAGCGAGCTTATCAATTTAACACTGCCAGAACTGAAGAGACGACGTGGTTATAATCAGAGTTTCTATTTAATCTTCGGGCACTATCATTATGAGAAAAAAAACGTGTCTCTCCTTTCGAACAAATTCTTGATCCGAAGGCAGAGTAAGTGATAAAATGAAATATGTAAATCTGTTTACGATTCCACGAAGGCAACAGATGCCGTTAGGCGCAACTTATGGAATCTTCACGTCAATTTACATTGAAAATCCATAGAACGTTTGTAAAACATGTGACGTCAATGGAGTTGATTTAACTTACGATAAGTGTTTTAATTACGCTAAATTTTTGTTTTTTAAAAGCGAAAAAGACTTTATCTACTCAATAAAGTAGCAGGAAACATAATATATGTTGATTAAAGCTCAAGATTTTGTTATGTAAATATACAAAGTTATCATGCAATTAAATGAATTTCTTTGAATGAATCACAGCGCTAGTTTTGATAAACAAATTGTCAAAACTGGAAGAGAGATTTAAATTTCAGGGAATTATAAATGTTTAACAAAAAAAGAAGGTGGAGTGAATGTAGGTAATTTGGCTTTAATTTCGAATAAACAAACCGAGGTCAGAATTGATTCAATTTAAATTCATTAAGTTATTAAAAAAAGCAAAGTTTTTCAGCTAAATTATAGCTTACTTTAATCACATTTACAACATTAATAGCGTTCTTCGCTTCGCTGATTACAATATCATTTCAAACCATGGTAAATCGAGCTCTACTGCTCGTTACTATTCCACCGTATTAGCAATTCACAAAATACCTCGGAAATAGATTTAATTTAGCACGCAGGAATACGTTTGGCACACAAAAAAACGCACTGCGGGCCTTTAGAAAAGATAATTAAATCCGAGCGTTTTTTTGTGTATGCGGCAAATGACCACACAAGGAGCCTTTTAATTTTACTATCTAATTGGCATGACTGCTGCGAATGATAACGAGGAATTCCTGAGTGCGTAGAGACGAGATACAGATTTCGAATTGACTAGGAGAACCTTTTTAGGTTTCGAAGATAATTTCGAATGTAGGTGCACAAGAATAAATGTTTGGTAGACCGGCGAGGATTCTGATTCAGCTCAGACTTCATTCAACTTTACAGAATGGCGATTAATACTTTCGCGACGCATTTATCTTCACAGACGGTATTGTGCGAGGTTGAGTCTTAATTGGGCGACTGAATGAACGACGATAATTTCCTTCAACAACAAAGATCGGCACGAGCTATTATGCGGCGGTTGTAAGGAGGAAATGTATGAAGAATGCAATAAAACGAGCTCAGTCGTTTGCAAAATACGACAGAAACTAGGATGTAAGCTCCAGAACAAAACAAAAAACTATTATCATATTCAGTTTACCTATAAACTAAACTACGTGCCAATAAAAATGCATCACCCAGAAAGGGTCAAGTTACCAAACAACGTTTGTTGGTACTGCGACGAAAAAGTCACAGCAGAACACACGGTCTTTAACTGCCCGAGGTGGATAGTTATTTGGTAAAAATATCGACCTTGTAACTTGAGCCCTTCTGGGTGGTGCATTTTTATTGGCGCGTAGTTTATTTTAACAAACAGTCTCATGTTTATAAAATAATACTTTTGGAATCTGCTAATTGAAACTTAAATTACGGTTTCATCATACATCCTAAATACAAATTCTTTATTATTAACTTATGTAATGTACGCAAACTAAAAAGAAAAAAAAAGATCGGCCATTAATTAGTATAAAAATTAAACAGTTCTCAAGACTGAAAAGAATAATTTATATCAGTCGGCCTTTAATAAGAATCTTTCACTTTTATTAACACGCGACAGCATCAAACACAATATAATTAAATTTATTGACGCCGAAGGCAGTCGTTTCTTTTATCTATAAGAAATAAATTCAACTAATTTTCTCGCTCGCTAACAAATTACAAAAAGTAAAGTAGGCGGTGAAAACGGTTAAAAATATAAATGTTTCAATTACAGCAACTGGCAACGGCATTAATATCTCGAAATTCGTTTGTGCTTTAATCGGGATGTGACTCGGACCGGTAAGCGATTGATAATTAGGAAATGGAGACAAGCGTGTAGAAAAAAAAAAAAAAACAACAAATACAAATGATCGTTGACTTTGAAGGAACCGCGCGGTGATAAAAATCCTTCGGTCACAGCTCTAATTTAGAAATTCCCCGCGTGCTTTCTGGCATTCCTCGAATTACACTTTTTCTTGAGGATATCGACGTTTATAACGTAAATAACACTCCGCGGTCAATTACATAAATTTGTATGTGCTTTTGAAGTTCAGGTTTTTTTTTTCTTTATTTATTTAATAACTACATACCACTTTTATCTGTAAGAATATCTAATGAATTTGAAAACAACGTCGTTAACTAACATTTCATTGGAAAGAAAAGACTGTGATAACAAATTTTTAATTGGTATCAAGAACAGCTGATAGTATCAAATTACAAATATAACCTCAACTAAAAAAACTAGTTTTGCGGAAAATTGTCTATTTTTTATTATATGTATAGCGTGTAATCAATTAAGTTTCACTTATTAATCTTGTAAATTGTAAAAACTGACCATCAACGTATTTTGTTTGAAAACCTTTGCTCATTCGTCTGCGATTTTTATAAACACTTCGTAAAACAATAAAGCTCCAGCAAAATTCTTAATATCATTAATTTTTTTTGTAGCTCTACTTTAATAAGTTTAATAATCGGCTTAATCGTTACAAGAAGAAAAAGTGATGCGGTTTACACGTAGGTATACGTAACAAGTCCACCATGAACGAAATTCAAACGATTCACTGACAGACACGTAAAAAGCAGCCACAAGTGGTGTTTGTAAACGCGGAGCGTGACTTACAAGGTCAGACCTCAGAGGGAATTGTTAAAGAAGCAATTGGACGGTAACTGCGGTTCTTTGCGGTCCGCGCGTTTCATCTACGCTGTCCGGAAATACCGCAATTACGACTGGTCTTATTTAGAGCCAATTTATACGTGAAATCAAAAAGACGTCGACCCGAAAACAATAACTTTTGGGAAATACTCGCGACAATACGAAAAAATAGTCCTTGAATCGGAAATCTTTCCTTTTACCTACAAGATTGTAATAATTAATAATCTACAGTCGCTATTTGATTGTTGATTGTAATAGGTTGACGGAAGCAGCCACGGCCGTTATAAAATGAAAAGCCCCGGAGACATACGGTGTCCGTATACTACCGAGTAATGTTAGAAAGATAATAAAATTTTATTGTTTTCGGTTTATTACACCTTTAAGTTTTAACATGCTGATCGTATTACTTAATCTGTAAAATCAGATAAAAATGTCCAGAAGCCTTTCCCACAGGACAGAAACCAAAAATATTTAAAAATAATTTTATGATTCCCAAGAGCACATTCTCAACTTGAATAAATTAAAATACTTTCGAAAAATTTAACAAAAGAAAATCCATTTTTATAGAAGTCGGGGAATCTTCTAAAGACTACGTGGGCCAAAAATTCCCAACGTAATGTTGGATTCATCGTGGAACAACCCAGACGCCTACCAACCAAACCCCTTTCCTCTTTTTCCAATTTGCGCAGCGGGGACCGCCTTTCGGCATTTCTTCCGCCATGCGTGTTGCCTCGTCCTTCATTCTCTTCTTCCATTTCCTTCCCTTTCGTTCCTCTTGCTTCTTCTTCCTATCCCTTCGCTCCACCTTTTCTAGTCCCCCTACTGCGCAGCTCTTCTATTCACTTGGTCCTTACATTTCTGGAACATAATGGATCTGAGCATGTCTGCCAATGTTTTCCATGACCTTCCATCTCTGGCCATTATGTTCGCAACGTTGTCTTTCTTGATTTCCACTCCAGCCTCTGTTTCCGCTGTGGTACGTATCCCGGTCCACCTGAGGCATATGAAAATTATGTGTTCGGGGGAATCATCTCCTTCCCCGCAGTACCTGCAATCTGTGGACTCTCTCTTCCTGATTTCTTTCAGGTATCTCCCAAAGGAGCCACGTCCGGTCAGCGCCTGCGTAATGTGGTAGTCTACTTGCACAACGTCTCCACGTTCTTGATACAAACTTTGGCACAGCCCTCGTACGTTTCCCACCGGACCTGCCACTCCTCAAAAAGCTGCTTCAGGGCAAAAGCCTTTACTTGGTGACCCTCGTTGAAGATTTTTGTGCGTTCGGCTACTTGTAATATGATGGGAGCTACGCAGACACCACCCTTATGGCCGCCAGTCTGATAACCCTTTCGAGCATCAGCTCGTGATGTCTGAATTTCATCGCTCTTTCCCAAATTGGGGCGGCATACAATATAATCGAGGAGACCACCGCCGCCTTTTCCTTGCGTTGGGCCCACTTACCTTGGGCATCAGTTATGCCAAGGCCATGTACGCCTTCTAGGCCGATGTCTCCCCGACGTGGGTGGTCATTTTCAGTTCTCTGTCCAGATGGATTCCGAGGTGCTTTATGTGTTTCGCAATTGCGATTTCGTCCTACCCTAGCCTCAGGATCACCCTAGTCAGGTTTCTTTTGCCCGTGAGTTTGGCCATATCTGTCTTCTGTCCTGCGAGAGCAAGTCCCATACTCTACAAGGTGTGACTCACCTTCTCGATGGCATATATGGCCCTCTCCTCCAGTAACGTTGCAGTCTTGGAGTCACGGATCACCACTGCCAGGTCGTCAGCGTAGGCGATTATGGTGGACACGGTTCCGATGTCGAGTTTCAGAAACTTGTTATAGAGGACGTTTCATAGGGTCGGTCCCAGAACATCCTTGCGTGTGATGTTCGTCTTGATGTCATCTAGGGCTATGATTACGTTTTACATAAAACGTAAGAACGTTGCTACTTGCAGAATTAATTCCTTTTGTAATGAAAAACTTACGCGTGAAACTTATTCGATGACACCCTGTATTTAAGATTTCCTAAAAACTTCGCTTCTGATTGTTCTTAAGATAGAGGTGTACTATAAATAATTTGCACTTGCTTAACTTTATAAGCGACAGTTTAGATGGCGGAAGATTGTTTTATGAACAAATAAACCACGTATAAAATCAATCACGGACGTTTTATGATCTCGAAAAGTCGAATCTTTATTCTTCATCTCACATATTAAAAATTGTAGCCGCGCAAATAAATCGAGTCCGGTAGACTCGCCATCATAACAATAAATCTTCTTTTCAACATACATTGTTGTTGCACTGCTGGCGTATGAAGGTAAGGATTTGAACCGTTTTCGAACGCATCCTTAGAGAAATAAGCCATTCATTTTCTGCAATATTTTAACTTCTGTTCTAAACATAATCAAGACGGATGATAGTAAAAATATATAACCACGTAAATGCATGTTAGTGAAAATTTATTTCCGTGTTTTGTGGGACGCTATGTAACTTTATCTTGTAATCTTCACAAAAAGTACGTTCCTTTTCACCCGGAATTGCCTTTTTATGCAAAAATATACGACATAAATCTCTGCTATCCCTCGCTAACAAGTAAAATTTATTGCACTTTTATTTAATATCACTTCTTGCAACGTTGATTTAATGCCAAAGAAATCCAAAACCTCTATACATATTTATTAAGTTCGCTCCTCGCTTTGTCCTGTTCATTTCCACGACGTGCGTTTGAATTTATACGCGATCTAATTTACATTTCGAATTTAATAATTCGTTTCGGAGCTTAAGAACTGTCGGCGTCCATTGTTTAATCTAAAAGGTTTTGAGTGTATACAAAACGGAACTGATAAATATTTACCCTTTCGTACGATGCGGCTTCTTGTCTGGCAGCCCGACCGGTATCTCTTCAAAGAAGATGGCGCTTATTTTAATCGCCATCTCCAACCAAAACACTACCTGCTCCACTTTCTGATAGCAAGCAGTGATCTGTAAAATATATTCGGCGTTAAAGTACTAATAGTGACGCGAAACGTTGGCATTATCAAGGCGGCAAAAGCGATCAAATAGAAAACTCCCCTCAGCCAGTCAACTAGAACTGTTCAGTATTTAACACGACCACTTTAGTTTAAGTGGGAATTGTGGTAATTTCTTCTAAATCATTCTGTTTCAAATCAGAAGAACCGTACGTGATCTTAAGCTGATCAAGGTAAGAATCAATAAAAGGCTACCTGATTACTTGTATTTTGAGAAAGAGGTTTGTTACACCAAATATGATTAGATAGCTTGGTTTCTGGTGACTTTGTCCAGATTTTAATACAAATTAAATTTCAAAAACAGTTTTGATTTCACGTGTCCCGATTTCATTGACAATTTAAAACTTCATAGAGAGTAACTAAATCCATCATTGTATTCAATACCACAAACCACACAAAGCATCCGAACAACACATGAATGTGGTAAATTTTCTATAGCTCAGAGAATCGCTTATCGAATTCATAAAGCTTTCGTGGTCGAATAAAATTTCATCCGTATATACGAGACTGTACAGACCATTTCTCGAAAACACGTAAAACGTAGGTATTTAAGAAACTACAATGGCAAATGTATACAAATAGTGCAATAATGACCGAGGTAAACACAGACTTTGTGGCCTCTGCGGTTTCGCATTGTTTGCTCTTACACGGTTGCTCCCGGCAGTAGCAAAACTGTTCTTTCAAAAATCAAGGCAATTTGTAATCAAAGGAAGTACACACTAATTATTTAGCACATAGGAGAATATCTCTGCGAATGTAATAGTGAAAGTGTTATTTCAAGAGACTCAGTCGTTAAATCCAAGTGAAATTTTGGCGAAATAAATTTTAAGCGTCACTGGTCACCACCCACATTGCAGAAAGCTATCCGAAATGTAGACGTTAAAATTGTGACTACTCCTATGGTGATGAACACAAGGGCATATGCGAGTAAGTAATTGTGGATTTACAATAAACTGTGCTATCTTTAAATCAAAATAGAGGTGGCACAATGAGATGTACCGAAATATGTCGGCGTCCCGTCGGGTTCTTTAAAATATTTTAGGACACACGCAGTTTAACTGGAACGCGTTCTCCTTCTGTCTCTCTCTCTCTCTTCGTACTTAAAGACAAAACCATACTTTCGCTGACATTGTTAAATAATTAATATTATTATTGATTTCCTAGAAATACACAAACATAATTAAGTATTCAGTCGTCTTTGACGTAAGGATGTTAGTTGATCGAAATGTGCTAGAGATTGAAAGTTTGTTTTTTATTAAAAACCTCATGCACCATAACTAATGTGTAATAAAAATTTTGGGTTTCATAAAACTACAAGAATAACCTCCCAATTGACTTTTGTTTGAAATTACCTACAGGGCGAGTGACAATTGTTCCGACAAAAAAAAAACGCATAAGAGAATCGATGTTCTAAAACAACTGGAATTGCGCATAAAAGAAGGGTAACAAATTCGCAAATAATAGTGTAAATAATTGTTTGTTAATTCGTGTAGATTATTTACTGGAGCTGGTAGACGGAGATGGTAAAATCTTTCGTCTCGTTATCGCACGGAGACAATAAAACTATTAGGATCAGTTGTTATAAACGTCGCTAGTATTATGCTTAGAATTTTTGATGAAATCGCATGCGTGAATGCATGTCGCAGGCTACGAGAAATTGTCTTCAAACCATGGCAACAATATTAAAGTTATCATTATGCTAAGGCGAGAAAATTAAGATACTAGAAATCAATGTAGCGGGAGATGAGAGAAAATGGGTAGAGAACAGCCTGGAGAAAGCTAATTGGGAGGATCTGGAGAAATACTTAAATAAATATTTTTCCAAACCAATGAAACCATGTACGGCGCGCTTTTGGCCTATAGAAAAAAAGATTCTGAATAAAAGAAAGCGAAGGCTTATTTATTTAGAAGACGGCCGAATGGTCCGGGTAAAGGCGACGGTAGCCCAAGATGTGGGAATAAATTATGAGGAACTCTTGGAGAAAAATTTAAAATTTAAGTGAACGTATTAAATACGTTTTACGGGATTTGTTTGTGAAGTTATTGAATTCAAGTGTGTTTTTCGAATATTTTAATTTAGTAAGGAATTCGGAAAATAAACAAGTGAGGGCGCTGTGTTAGCCACCGCATTAAAAGTTACCGGTAACTCTTTAAAACCGCGAGGCGCGGAAAACGAATCGGTGCAGGAACTTTAAGTAAGTAAGTTATAAGGGCGGGTTTTGTGAAAAACCCGTTCAAATAAACTAAATTTCTTTTAAAACTCCGAACGTCCGAACTTCTTTACGTGACATAATAAATTTGTTTGTCAAAGTTTTTAAATTGATATAATAAATTGTCGTTCTACGTTTTGTTCTACGAAATATTTTCTTTCTTATTCACCCACACACGCACACACTGACATAGATAATTTTTAATGTGAAGGCTCGCGAGTGCCATCTACATCCAAGATTTATCACACGATAAATACACTCTACAAGCAAGAATTGGTCTACGAGATACACTGCAAAATCCATCATCGAAGCAGGAGCCTACGCGAATAAAACAACGAAGTAAGGAACCTGAGAACCCTGAGTGACAGTGATATCCGAAATTTTCTGTCTGCAGACAGACTGTACAATCAAGACTAAAAATAATGTCAGGGAAAAAATTTGAAACCCCTTGATTGTCGTGGTTTTAAAGACCATCGATCTAAGGCGCCAAGAGATTAAGTTGAATCTATTTTCTTCTTTCCATAAAAATCAAAATATTTCAGCTGAACTATCGACGACCAAAAGGATAACTCCCTACGTCTTGTTTCTTCAATTTCTTCAAGTTGGTGTTCTGATGAGAATCCGTTCACTGAGCATCTTAGATAATTGTAGCGGTGAGGTTTCTTCTTTTGACATTCGAAGAATTCTTGAGAAACACTTTTTTTTAATTCATTATCCATTCGTGGAAAACATCGAGGATCTCACACCATTTGTTTCAGTGTAAAATTCCGTTACGTGTAGAATTTCCGTTAGAACGCAAAATGTCACCAAGATGGTTGCTGAACAGACCAGGCGTTCTTGTGTCGCCATTTCTTCTTGCCGACGATCTTCTCGTTCAAAATTATGGATTTACTGAAACAGCCTGTGATTGGTCATCATGAATCAGGTGACTCCCCCCGCCGCGCCGGTCTGTGTTCGGTACATCAGCGCAGAATCAGGTGCGATCGCGATTAGCAAGATTACTGGAATCTTGCTAATTCCATAGAGTGCATTCCTCTACGCTTTTCGAAGCCTGACTTCAGCATATAAGTCAGGTATTTATTACATGCAAATTCGTCTGTGGTTTTTATTTGTGACTTTTCTCGTTGGGATACATCGAAGTCATACTAGAGAGATTTTCTTCTGGTAGTGGTGAATTTGCTGAGCCGGATTCCGGAGACAAGCAGCATTGCATGTCATCAGGAAGGTTCACACAGGGACGTCCCTCTCTAGACCTGACGTACTCGGACGTTGACTCCTGATTTGAAGTGAGGTTAGCCGTTTAGGGGCACGACTCCAGGTTGGACTTAATTTATCATTGGATTACTTTATTACAACGTTGGGAATTTAAAACGTATGAAGAGTTACATTATTATTGTCTCGGTTCTTATTTAAATATAGTTTCTTTTGATCCGTGTAAGTGGATCTTAAATAGTGTTTGCTTAATGTTGGAACAAATTGACGTGTTGACCCTTTTATTTGTTTCTGAAGCTCAGAATAAAGGCAAGTGTTTAATAGCTGGTGACTATTTATTTTTATTTAAATTGTGCTCGCTTTTGTATTCACTCGTATGACGTCGTCCGTCTCATTGAGTTAGCCCGGCATTTGGGACGAACTTAATTTACCCTCCCTAAACTCGCAGCTTTCAGGTAGGTAGCAGGTTAAGGTGATGAACTTTCTTTCTGGAAATTCATTAAATTCGCTGATAATCTCAGATGATTTGGTGGTGAACTTTCTTCTTTTGAAACTATCCACTTTCTTTGAGAAACGTGCTCTTGATTTGACCTGTAAAATTTTCACCTAATTAACAATCGAAACAGATTACGAATGAGTTTACTGATTATAATGTTTCAAATTCTGGTGATGAATGACACGTTTCCTATGGAAATAAACTTTATTTACAATACAATTTAAATTAAAATGAAAGAAAAATACTAGGAATCTTAACACGGCGATTTAAATTGTTGTTCATTCTAGTGATTTATTTGTTTACTTGTCAAAGCATGTTTGCATGCAGTAATCAGCTCCAGGTGATTTTCATGCATTTGTCAAGTAAATATTTTGTAGTTCGTTTTCACGGTGTCGGGCGTTGACCTAAAAATGAAGTTGATGTGAAATTCAGCTTAAAGGTCAAGTTCACAATCGTGTTTTTTTTGTCGTCGGAACAATAGTCAGTCACCCTGTTTTGTTGATATCTCATAAGAACGTTGCATGTCATCAATCGTTAGTCGTTTTAATCATGTTTAAATGATTGTTAAAGTAGTGGTGAGATTGCTGAACGGTACTTTAACCTTGTATTCCCAGAACTTGTAACATACAAGTCAAATTGCTAATAGACAAAAAATAAAACAAATAATGTTCATTGTTTTTATTCTGCCTTTATGATTTTATCTGAGCCATCTTAAATGACGGCTTAACTATCGGAATGTGCTGTGAGCGCTACCGTTGATGTTCACCAATAGATATTTATGTATTCTTCTACGGACGTAGTACATTTCAATCAGGACTGACTCATTATAATGCATGATAATCAATAAGGCACTTGTTGTTGAGGGAAGCGTTCCTTTGTGTAGCCGCCACAATGAACCAATCATCTCATTACATACGATTATTGGACCGCCACTAATTGTAACATATACCCTTATTAGAAGCCGCCTCACCTACACGCAAGTATGTTGCAATTTAAAAGTAATTAGGCGAGTAAAAAGAATGATTTTCAAGATTCTACTCAATTATAACCTTAGCTTTTTTGGTAAATTAATACACACCAGCTAGGACTACCACCTTCATTTATCTGGATGATCTCGGTGAAATTTTCGATTCGAATATGCGCCAAGTGACAGAGGCTAAATGTCTTCGAGTTTGATATACGAGCAGCAAAATTTTAACAGCTGACTACGTAAAAGGCAGAAGCAATACATAAAAATGTTTTACGTCCGCGGCCACAAAACTCCCACACAAGTAGCAGGGGTATTTTTTTTTTTTTTTTTGGTAAACGCGACGTTAATTTATCCCCCATATCTCAACGTAAATCTCGATAACCACAAAAAATATCTAAGTAGAACGGAAATGGCATGAGGAGGAGAAAATACGAAAAAACGCGCCTCGGTTCGGAGACAAAGCATAAAAAAGTCATAAATACCATTTTGAAAACGAGAAGGAACTGTTGAAAGGTTGAATTTAATAAGGAGGATTTATGGAGTCTCGCATTGACTTGAGGAAGGTTTTATAAACTGTGAGAATATTTTTGGCTTTCGAATAACAATGAAGGGTTAATTTTTAATGGTTACGACCAAGACGTGATAATATATTATCAATTTTGATATCTACATTATTTGCTGTAGGTCTGATTACCCTCCAACAGCGTATCCTTGAACTAATGCGGAAATAATTAACTAACGAAGGTGTACCACATCTCGTCCTTTATTATATAATATAAAGTCGTCTCTCTTTTAGGCCGTAAAATATTTATAGTTAATTTGACTGATTTTATAGATCAAGTAGAAGCCGGTTAGGGGACGATTTCTTGCGATAGTAAAATTAGAATTCGTTCCTGCCCTGATTGTGGAAGGTTTTCGAGAAAACAAGGCCCAGATAGTAATTAAAATGTATCTCTTGAACGTTAATGCTCTGGGCAGCAATTTTTGTGTTCTCTCTGCTGCTACTGGCGTAAATTCACAGTAATTTATGGACCTCAATATATTAAATTATAAAACCTAAAGCTGTAAAATGGAATTATAACCTTGTTTTAATTATAAAATTCCTTGTAACTACTGTTACTTACTACAACAGAAACTATTAAAAATCGATAAAATCGCTATAATAGTGCTCCACTTTATTGTCTCCGTTTTTACTATGCCCTTAAGTGGACATACAGAGTTTTCCCACGGATGGCCAGGTTTTATCTGAAATGGTCAAATACAACAAATATTAGAAAAAAATACAGCGCGCAAGTGATTACATTTTTATTTTAAACTATGCACATAAATCTCGGGAACATAATATATATATTTTTATAAATTACTTTTACAAATGGAATGTAAAGTATTGTCAACGAAAATTAAAATGTAAACGAGTAAATCGACGCTGTCCGAACGCTCTAATCGTTTCTCTAAATAATGTTTACACGTAAACAACTTTTTCCGTCAGCAAGCGCAATCCTTTACCGAGGATGACTTTCAATTTCCAATACAAATTGTAGAAAAAACCCAACGGCTCCATTGTTGTCGTCTAACAACGCATAGATAGTATCTGGGGGGCGTTCGAGAAGAGATCGAAAATATATAGGTGAAGCAATCAGTAAAATTGGTCGAAATTTACGAAATTATCGACGAGTACGTCCCAAGGAATTGTTCGGCCGCCAAATTACAGCCGGACTTTATATATTTATATTCATTATAAATATTTAAATTTTATAGGTGGCAATTTGGACACAATTTCGGGTGCCTCGCGACCGAGGCAACTGGGTCGCCCGAAATTACACATTTATAAATTCTGTTATTAGTAAAATGAGCAATAAATTCGGTGAAAACCTGAAAGCGTGTTATTACGTTGAAAGCTTTAGCTCGAATACATTTAAACGCAAACAGAATGAGTTTTTGCCTTTATTGAGACATAATGCAGCTCAAAAATCGTGTGAACGAAAAAATCAATCTAAGGAAACACTTTCTCATGAGATTTTCAGTCGAGGTTTCGAAAGGGTTGCAGAAAGGGTTATAGAAACGTCCATCATACGAGAACTTGAACACAATAACCTTTTTGCTTCATAAGAATAGCAAGTGAAATCTTTGTATTTCGTTAATACATTAGAAGATCTATTATACACCCAGCAAAAAAAAAAAATTAACGTTCATAACGACCTATAGTTTTTGTACATGCATGTCACTTTAACATTACGAAAAAATAGAACGAATTCTGCAGGCAATGGTCAAATAGTCAAAAGGAAAATGAGGGCTGGAACTTCGGACACTAAACATTTTCGAATTCGCTTTCGAGGGACTGAATTTTTAGGCGAAGTTGCTTTGTCGAGTTCTGCTCGAAAAGAAAATATACGTACCTAGATTTTTATTAGGGTTCCGTCGCCCGCTGGGTCCCAGCGAGAAGCGGTCAAACTAAAACATATTGACAGATATTGTCTTTAAATTGCAAAAAGATTCAAGATTCGTCAGAAAAGGGAATATTTTTAAAATATACCGATTATACAGGGTGTGAAACCAAATAGAACAGAATGATCCCTAATTTTTTAATTATTATTTTCATTTTATTTTATTTAAGCCAAGTAGTATTGCGCTAATTTATTTCTTACATCTCTGGCTGGAATCATACTCGTATTAAAATCAATTCATCTATTTTTTCAATCATTTGAAAAATTTAATTAAACCACACAGCGTGTTATTTGTTTACAAAGTATGGCATGACATGATATAATTATTCTCGATTTGCTTCATTATTGTAAATAGTAACACTTTATTAAAAACTGTATTAACAATACGTAAAAATTGGATTACAGTTCAGTAATCAACGCGAGTAGATATTTGGAATTTTCTTCCGTTATCGAACTCTATGTAGGCAAATGACCGAGTGATCGTGAATTTTGCTGGAGCTTTATTGTTTTACGATAAGTTTATGAAAACCGCAGACGCACGTACCTATGTCTTACGAAAAAGCAAAGAATTTCAAACAGACGACTTGCGCTCTTGTAGTAGTAGTAGTAGTAGTAGTGTGTGAAACTTAATTGATTACACCCTGTATTTATGTGATAAATCAAGCATTTCATAATCATAAAGTTCATTACATAAATTAAACTCGATACACTATCGCCTAAGCGAGCGCGGCAAATATGTTCACCTAAAAATTATGTAAATAAATGTCTTGCTTTGTCAACAGCGCCGCCAATGCGAGTCAGGGCTGATCTTTGACATGAGGCTGCGTTCGCAGAAATTTTCAGCTGCGTATTGTAGTCGCCGAGTTGACTCATCAAAAAACCGCATTATGTAAACGCAACCAAAAGCGAACGATCCAAGGATTGAAGCTGAATTTAATTTGCTGTTTAAAATTGTATAAAAGGCCATGGCGTAACACGACGGAGGAGACAGCCAGCGCCCGTCTTGTCGAGTGTAAGACACATTATCAAATTTTTCCCTTAATTTCTGTTTTTTTTTTTTTTTCAAAGTGAAATCAACTAGGTACTTCTTTGTCTAAGAGAAATGAACTGTGAAAATTTTGACCTTGTACCTTGACCCCCTTTTGGGTGGTGCATTTTTATTGGCACGTAGTTTATTTTATTGCACTCGAAACATGTATATAAACTTAGTAAGATGGATTCCAAATGAAAATAGCAAGAAACTGTGCAGATTGAAACGAGATTAGGTTCCAGAACGTGTGATAATATCGACGTCTCCTCACAGCCGAGCGACTTATTTTTCTAGTTACTCCAGAAGGGTTGTCGAGTGCCTGGCTCTGTTATGTAAATATTCTGCAGATTCTCCAAAACGAATAGCTGTCAGATTTGTTTGGACACCGGCGATTTTACCGAGAAACGCTGCTCCTGTTTCTCATCTCTATCATTCGAACAATGTTTACGCATCCAGTTATATTAATTGCCACCAGAAATAGCAGGTGCAGTTTTCTAATGTATTTTTAACTGTAGAATTTTCTATGGCGTATAACTGGTGAAGATTTACGTTATAGAAACCGCAAGCTCGTTTACCTACCGCGAAACAAATTGGAGGTCGTTTAAGACAATCCGGCAGGCGAAACTGAAAGTGCGCCCAGTAAATCATATTTCAACCCCTAGTTAGTCGAGAGCATTTTCGGTTACTAATAATCTCATGTATATTCATAAATCGGGAACAAACAAGGTGCAGGCGAGGTCTTCATTATATAAAGATCCGATGACGTAACAAAGTTGGCTTTTGTAAGCATTTTCTGGTGTTGCACCGCCAAGCACCCTGAATAGGAACCGTTGTCCTAATTTAAGTCAGCATAAACTAGGCACAATAAAATTTAATGCTTATAATGTTGTGGGCCTTTTAGTGATAATTGTGAATTTTATTTCTTTATTGTTCTATTAATGACGGTCAGTTGTATTTTTTACGTAACAACCTCGTTTAAAAGGAAGCGGGCTCTCTGTGGACGGAGTTTTGATAATTTCGTCATAAATTAATTTATAATTGATGCTCAATCTTGTCCCTGTTTGTAAGAATAACCAGAAAACTTATGGTCGGGTCTAAGTTAATATTGTACTTCAAGTAAGGAATTATTGCCATAATCCCAACAAAATGAAGTGTTAAGTTGTTAATATTCCCACAGTAATTCCTCATTTGCCTCTTAAAGGTACTCAAATACGTCACGTGTGAAGTATAAGCGTAGAAATGAGAGATTTCTAAGCTTTAATCTTCTCTCGTCGGCGTGTACTTAAGGCAATCGGTTGGTCATCAATTGTTATAAACACGTTGTTAATAGACACGAAGGTAAATTAAAATGTTAAGTAGGCAGTCGAAGTAAGTCTATCGGCCCCCTGAACGGCGATCTTAAATCTTATTTAGATCCGAGAGTTCGAATCTTGGTGACTGTTAATACCCCATAAATTATGCTCCGAACGAGAATAGCCAAATAACTGATCCGATTATAAATATTCAATGGTTTTTAATTGAGATATTTTGCGGCATCATTAATTTTGATTTATCCGGACGTTTCGCTGCGAGATTGAGGGATCGTAAATTTTACAGCGTCATTTAACTCTCCCTGCGAGCTTCTTCCAAATTAATTTCGAGCCCAGGAAATTAAAAGACCCTTTTCTTTTCGTAAATGATTATGAAAGTGTGCTTTACTTTAAAATTTCAGGTTCACGGAATAAAAAATAAGGTAATTGTATTTGCACGTTGCACACGTGCGGGAAAAGGCAGGTGTTCTTAACGCACTGAGATCGATGGTGCGTGGTAGTTGACCACTAGTTCGTAGATCACACAGATATTAACCACAGCTGACCCGGCGTCGTTTAGTGGACCATGGTGATCACCAGGCTGTGAGGTGAAGTATCGAAACTGCGGTTTCAATCTTGAAAATCTCTATTGTATTCCAGATTAATCTGTAGATACACAGATTTTTAAATGTATTCGAAATTTACCTGGATGGTAGGCTCCGTGCCCCCATACATACACATGCCCTCGATACATAAAACTGAAAAATAAAAATAAATCGTCTCGGGCTGAATGTTATTCATGAAAATGTTATTCTTTGGGATAAATCAAAATAGACCTGCAGAAATATTAAAAAATAATATACAAGATTTATTTTCATTTCTTTTTCTAAATGTGAGGGACGGGTGGTTAAAAATGAGAACAGAAAGAGGGTGAATTATTCTTTACTTTCAACTCGTCGAAACACTATGTCCTTCTAGATGTTTCGACGAGAGTAAGAGAAAAGTTCTATTTTTGTATCCAAACCATGAATTTTTTCGCGCTCGCATTGTATCAAGTTTAACTTAAGTAATGAGCTTAACGATTATGAAATGCTCGATTTCTTACAAAAACACTATATGCACGAAAAAAGTAAAAAATAAAAATTAGTAATTTTTGAAGTCTTATTCAATTTAGTGTTATAATTACCAGTGAGATCGTTGCATGTCGACTATAAAATTAAACGAAGGCCCGAAACAGCCTTGCGGTCCGGCCAAAGTAAATCTCGTTAGTCAACGTCAAAATTTAAGTATTCCGAGTCTTTCACTCCAATTAATTATACACGCTTTAAACCAAAACCCGGTAATTTGGTCTTAATCTAGAATCAGACGTTTGAAAAAGGTGTGAAGACGAACGCACAATAAAACACCTATACCCGTCTCAGGTTATAAAGTCGCTTATCACCCGAAAAATCGAAATATTATAGATGCAGGAAGCTTAATTGTTTTATAGGATCAGTACATTAGGATCTCGGCCGGCTATTAACATGAGAATTAAAAGCACGAGATGCGATCTTCGGGAAAAGCGAGAACATAAAAAGGCCTATCTGACATCTCGAGGAATTGGATAATTAAGAGGCGATCCGTTCGCTAATTTTATTGTTTCGCGAGGGAACAAGCTCACGACGCAAGAGATTTACTTGAAAATCGATCGAGACCGTCCGGCGGTGGTCTTATTAGATCTGATATATTTCAGGCCCCGGAGTAAATACGGGTAGGTAAATTATCCTAGAAAATTTGAATTTAATCCCTACTGGCCTCAGATCATATCGTTTAAATGCTTAATTACACCCAATAGACCTATAATGGAGTTCTTTGAAACGTACGAATCCGTTATACGCCGAACTCTTTCCTAATGAAGATTTTATATCTTTTGATTGCATTTTCTTGTTTATTAGTATGCTAAAAGGGCAATCATTTATCAGTGTGTATATAATGGGATAAAAATATCTCAATTAAAAAAATAAAAAGTAACCTTTAAAACTCTAGAGAAAAACTCCAAATCTTACAATCGGCTTTATGATTGATACTCATAAAACGATTTTTCAATTTTTCAATTTCAATTCTTTATTGTTGCAATGCAATGCAATTTCTTACACTATTAGTAGTAGTTTCTGTAGTAGTCTTATAACAATTTATGAAAAAAAAAATACATTTGACTTATATCTAAAGTACATGAACAATAAAGCAAATAAAGCCAATTGCACCTAGGTTCTTCACCTGTAGGTGCATATAATTGTGTATTTTGAGAAACTGTTATTTAGTATATTGAGCTGGATTATAAGAAGCAGAAGATGACGTTATTAAGTGTATTCAGTATCGTTACATTAGTATTTTGTTAATGATTGTGTTCCATTATTTTTATGAAGTCAGAGTAATTTTTAAAAATGTATTCTTTACTTTCTTCTGTAAATTGTTTGAGAGTTTATATATGTCTTATTTGTAAGGGAAGCTGGTTGTAACATTTTGGTGCAAGATATAGAAAACTTTTTTGAATAACATTTCTATTACTTTTTGGAATATATAGTTTTTGTTCAGTTACAGTTCTAGTATTATGTGTATGTTCTATTAATTGTTTTATGTTTCTTTTGTGTGTGTAGGTACAGTTTTCTAAAATGTAGATAGCGCGAATGTTTAAGATATTAATTGAATATAGAGAATTTGTTGAATATAAACGATTCTTTTTTTGAATAATTTTAATTATGTTGTTTTGAATTACTTGTAAAGGTTTTAATTTATTAGTATACATACCACCCCAAGCCAAAATTCCATACCGTAATAAAGATTCTATTAAAGTCTTATTAGTAGATCTTTATTTAGAAACTCCCTTAAGAGATAAAATTTATGAATTAAGTATCTAATTTTGTTTGCTAAGTAGGTGACTTGTTTGTTCCATTTTAAATGTTTGTCTATATATATTCCGAGATACTTTATTTCATTTACTTCTTCATTGAGTTATTAATCTGGATTGTATTATATTCAGGTCTGTTCGCCATTGTTATAGAAAACGCAATATAATAAGTTTTATCAACATTTAGAGACAGTTTAAATGCATCTAACCAAGACTTTACCTGTGTTATTCCATTTTCTGCTCTTTCTTTAACTAGGTTCCACGATTTACCAGAAAAAATAAGAACTGTATCATCGGCATAAGATACGATTTTATCCCCTACGTTAAGTTTAACTAAAGAGTTGATGTAAGTATTAAATAGAATTGGGCCTAGTACAGTACCCTGTGGATTCCCATCAGAATATTTTCAGGATCACTTAAAGTATTTCCGATTTTAACATATTGTAATCTATTGGTTAGATAACTTTCAAATATGTCTAGAGCATTTCCTCTAATTCCTGAATTGTGTAGTACTTGAAGCAGTATATTATGAGGTACTGTATCAAATGCCTTTGCAAGGTCCTATACACTTTTTGTCTTCATTTAAGTTGCTGTTAATTTCTTTCAATAAAGTAAATATAGCATCAGTTGTACTGAATCCTTCTGTGAAGCCAAATTGATGTGTAGAAAGAATTTTTTTATTTTGTAAGAATTGTACTAAACGGTTCTTAAGACATTTTTCAAAAATTTTTGCTATAGTGTTTATTAAACTTATTGGTCTGTAGTTATTTATTATTCGTTTATTTCCAGTTTTATATATTGGTGTTACAATCGAAATTTTGAAATGATTTGGCACCTTAACAGTCTTGAAAACTAAGTTGTAAATATGTGTTAGTGGATGTATGATATGTAAGTGGGTAGCTTTTATAATCTCTGTTGTTATACCATCGCATCCTGGTGCTGTGTTATTACGTAATTCACTAACATATTTAATGATTTCATTTTCATTGATAGGTTTTATAAATATTGAAGAATTTACAGTGGAATTTATATAACTTTCGTGTAATGTTTGGGGAATATTTTTTGACATTTCTGTATATTTACAAAATATTTATTGCAGTAGTTGCTCATATCTTTTTCACTATTAAATTTCTTGTTGTTACCGTCTAATAATTGAAGCGGTTGTTTACTGTTTTTTGTTTCATTAGTTGCTTCTGATATTATTTGATAAATTTTTTTGGTATTGTTGCAGTTTTCATTAATTTTAGTTTTATAATAATTATTTTTTGTTATGTTAATGAGTTTTTGTAACATGTTTCTATACGTTTTGTATTCACCTTTTTCTTTCAAGATTAAAATTTTTAATTAAACATTTTTTCAGTTTGTCTCTTTTTTTAATTGAAGTAATAATACCTTGAGTTATCCAGGGTTTTATTTTATTTATATTATATAAATTGTTATTATATAACATTTCATTTATAAATGTATTTGTAGCTATTTCTGGGTCGTTACTATTCCATATTTCAGTCCAGGAATTATGTTCTAGTAATTGATTAAGTTTGTGGTAATCTATTTTCGTGCAGGTGTTTGTATTCGCTGAAGTCTCGTACTTTACTCCTTGTGAAATGTTTAATAAAATTGGGGAATGATCTGTTATGTAATGATTAATTACAAACGAATTGAATCTGTGATTTTTTTTCTTTAATTTCTGTAGCACAAATATATGATCTATGCAGGTTGCAGTGTCATTAGTCGAACGAGTTACAGTATTAGTGTATGGTTTATAATTGTAATAATAATTTAAAACGTTCTAAATATATGTAAATTCCCTTAAAAGTTTGCGTATATGTTTAAGATATTAATCTGTCTTTTATAATAAGAGGATTGAAGTTAACATAAAGAAGATAAATTGTTCTGAAAAAATAATATTAATATACAGCTTGTTGTTAAAGCAGGATCATGTTAACGGTTATGTTGAGTAAATTTATTTTCCGGCTTGTCAAAGTGTGGAAAGCAGAATACAGGGGAAAACGCATTTAACTTTATTAATGAACCATTGAAGAAGTGGTTTAACGATGAAATTATTAACTCCTACGCGCGCGCGCACAAGCTCCTACTTTACATTCCACGCTGTTGGCATAGCGGTTAACAAGGCCGATAACAAGCAGTAAATACTTGCACGACTGTAAACCAGAGAGAAAGAATAAGTGCAACAAGAACATTGGACGTATTCAGTACTTGTAAACGCACCGCCTCCGGTGCCACAGTGTTTGGCACAGGAAGTTGATAGGCTCACGCCGTACCACTAAATCTTTTGTAAATACACGCCGCCACAATTAAAATGGTGTTAGGTTCTGTTGGTGACGCAAGTTACTCCGTGAAATATGGGCGCATTGTCCGGAGGCATCAAATTGTTAACGCCGGTGTAATAATTATTTCAATTGTCGCCTTCTAGGAAACCTTTTATCTGGTTTCATGTCGTGGAGTATTCATGTTCTTCACGAATGAATGGACTGTCACGACAAGGACGATCTGCACATACATCGTTATTTGTTGCTTTTCGTGTTGCTAAAGTCATACAAATTGTTGACTTGACTTAAAGTCACTCACTACTATGTGCATTTTTATCAATGATGTATTTATTATTGTATACAATCTTACTTTCTGTACTTTTTTTTTATACAGGGTGTAATCAATTAAGTTTCACTTACTATAACCACTCTTAATACACAAGAAAAGAAGCGAAGTTATGACATACTACTGTGATATGTAGGATAGGGTCTTTAAAAAATAGTAAACAACAAAATATGAAACGTTGAGAAACAGGGAGTTAAGTGTTGAAAACAAAGACAATTTTATTAATTATTTCAGTAGTAACGCGGTCACAAGCCAGTGCATAAAAGTGAAAGTTTCGAAATGTGCACCTCTGACAGCAAGATATTGGCCAGTCCAGAAGCAGGAGACGGGCCGTCTAACTGACGGCAGAAGATTATACTTACGGTTGTGATTGAAAAAGCAATCAATTTTCAATAGACGAAGTAGAATTTGGAACATCTTTGATAAAGAAATGTCTGAAAGATTCATTGCCAACCCAAAATGTACAGTTGAAAACAGGGGGGCAAACCAGATTTGTAACCAAATAGGTAAAGAGTCACTCGACTAATTTCGTTTACAACCGAAAAAGGCGTACATGCGGAAAGTGCGAAATTAGTGGAGGGAGAAAGTTTTTAATTTTTTACCAAATCCACTGATATTTGCAGAATTAATTCTTTATGTGATGAAGAACCTACAGCATTAATAAGTGAAACTTGTTATATTTTCATCTTGAGAAATATTCTTATTATTAAAAAAGAGGAGCATTCATTTGAAAATTTATTTTTTGCGGTGAACTCATTTCATGTTTTTTTTTCTACGTTTTGTTTTCATATTACGTCGTATCGGAATGCAGCTGAAATAATTTAAAACCTAGAAAAAAGCGAGAAGTAATCAAACTACACATAATTACTGAATTAAGTCTAATTCATATTAATTATAGTAATAACTGTGAGTGTGTTAACTAGTCTGAACGCGATGATGAACACGAAATTATAGTATTATGTCATTGTTTGCCTTCCCAATTAAAGAATGAATATGAAATTTTAAGCTCCCTTCGGCTTCTTTCGACACCATATAATTGACATTTACTTCACAGGTTTGATCTTTGAGGCTACGCAAAATAAAAAAAAAAATTGAACTCATCATCCAAGTTGAGTACAATAAATTATGATCAGAATGTAATTATATTTTAATTCTATTAATGGTAGGATATTTCTCAAATAGGTAACTGGTAGTCTTATCTGGTAATGCACCATAAAACCTCCGAATTCCGGCGTGAAAAAAAAAACATTTCGGCACTGATTTGTGGCCGGCCAAATTTTCGTCCGTGAATGGGAGCGAGGCGTCATGGCGTATTCTCTTTGCGTTGTTCGAGGGACTGTCGTTCACAATGCGGCTCACGCCTCGGTGTCAATGAATGCAATTAGGATCCATTCTTGGCCAGCCTTTCATGCCACTTATTTCAAGTGATGTTCGCACCAACGTTTTCTTTGATTCCCTTGAATAATGCCCTACGGGTCGACCAGAGCAGTTTTTAGGATTTTTGAAATACTGGCAAATTTATGTACAGCTAAATTTGATTCAGCAAATTCACAGAAATTTTTACAATGGATCATTGGATAACCAATGGATAATAATGCTATCTTACAGTTTAGGAAATTAATAATAGTAACACATCTCTTTGGTGAAAATCCATCTACTGATAAACGTAAATTGTATATATGTATATATTATTTCGATTTTAAGTTCTTGAAAACATAAAATTAGAATGAGATAGAATAAATTTAATCTAAAATCAAAACAGTAGTTTTCTCACGCAAATGTTCACCTACGACTAGAATAAAACGATACCTACATAACATTTCGATCGATATCTGAAAATTTATGAACATTTTTATCGTTGTTGTATTGACTGCTTTAGTGCGCCTGTATATAATCAACTAGTATTTTATGATCTTAATCGCATATTAATTTGAATCTCTACGGCAGCAGCATATTCCTCCGGTGTGAGAACGTGGCTGATGCGATATATCGATAGGTCGTAGGCGTAAATGAGAATTTATTTAATTTTTATTCGTTATTAATTTTAATTACAATCTGTAGATTAACACCTAACGCTACTGCCGATCCTTTGCGTAGGCGTAAAATTATTATCTGCCTCGTAATTATTTAATTATTTACACATGTCTGTTGTGCTGTAATACCAATCAGTCGAAATAAATAACCAATTTGTCTACCGGTTAACAAATGAGTATTCATTTGAAATCGTTGAAAACCTCCTGTGATTCTTAAGCCCGATTTCTTCATCGCCTTATCTTGAGGTTAAATTTATCTGTCAGTTAGATTGTGACACATAGTATGTGTAGGGCCAGCTGTACGTCACATTCCAACTGTTAGATAAATTAACCTTAGGTTAAAAATAGTGAAGAAATCGGCTATTAGACTGCCATTTATATATTTTTGCTTTTTATATCAAGTTCACGAGACTAAATTATTAAACTCTTTCAATTAAGGCGCCACAACAAACGTATTTGTGAATGAATTCAAGTCAAATATCACAGAATTCCCCTCATCGCGGCCAGCTGTGCCAACAGACTCGGTGATAGTTTAACACAAAACTTTGAATAACTAACGCTTTTTGTGTAAATAATCGAGAAATATCGATCAGTTTTTTAAATCGATAAACAATCCTAATCGATGTTTCAATATTTATCCATGCGCTCTTTCATGGAGACGGGGCACGAGCGAAGAGATACATGTATTTAAAAGCTATGCCGAGAGTCAACTAGTAAATAAAATTTTGCTAATGTCCATGTTTTTTCTTTTTCTTTTTTATGTTGTACTAATACATAAATGTTGACCATTGATTGTATCGTGGAAGAATATTAAAAATTGTTGGTTGCAAGTCGGAAATTATAAAGAAATATAACTTAACTGTCAATAAGGCAAAATGCTTATTTTCTAAGAAGAAGATAAACATATTAGGGTACAGGATCAAAGATAAGACAATAAGACAAGTTCCAGGACGTCTTAAACCATTGCCTAGAACTTCCATTGCCAACTTCATCTCTCAAAATATTCTGAGAAAATCCATCCACTTATTCACTGTAATTGTTTTCCCATCACTTCTGAAGGAGCAAGTGCTTTTGAAGTCCTTAAGGCAGATATTGCCAAATCTCTTATTACCGCAATTGAGGGTGATATACATTTTACACTAGAAACAGATGCAGATGATTTTGCAATTGCTGCCATACATTCAAAGGGTGGAAGACCCGTTGCCTTTTATTCTAGAACTCTGTCAAATAGTGAAAGAAGACATTCTACTGTGGAGAAAGAAGCTTATGCTATTGTTGAATCTCTTCGTAAATGACGACATTATTTAATTGGTCGACCTTCCAGACTCATTACTGATCAAAAGTCAGTTTATTTCATGTTTGATAACAAGCAAGTCGGTAAAATAAAAAATGACAAAATCCAGCGTTGACGACTGGAACTTTCAAATTATAAGTACGATGTTATACATCGTCCTGGGAAAGAAAACACAGTTGCAGATACGTTATCCAGAATACGTGCTAGTTCTGTATACCAGATTCAAAGCTTTACAACTTACATCGAAGTTTATGTGATCGTGGTGTAACTCGGATGATCCCTTGGGTTCGTTCCAAAAACTTGCCTTATTCCGTCGATGAAATTAAGAGAATGACAAATTCCTGTTTGATACTCGTATGTTCTGAAGTAAAGCCACGTTTTTGTAAAACTCAAGGAAAACTAATTAAAGCTACACACCCCTTTGAAAGATTAGCTGTGAATTTCAAAGGTACTTTACCCACTTGTTCTCGTAATCGATAGCTAACCATACACGAGCATTCATTCCCGCCGGAAAGTGCAATCGTGAACTACGAGATGACTAGCCAACATTCTTACTTCCTTCGGGAATCATGTTAGGGATGTTCCGACGTTCCTGATCGACAAGATAAATACTTAGTTTCGTATAGACTTGTTTATACTTCCACTATTTCCAAGATTCAGTTTATGTTAGTGCGTTAGAATGGGATTATACTTAGTTTCGTATAGACTTGTTTATACTTCCACTATTTCCAAGATTCAGTTTATGTTAGTGCGTTAGAACGGGATTTGTTTCGTTTTAATTTCTTGAAGGGAAAGATTGTCGAAAGAAAGAATGGCACGAATGAATGCTGGTGTATGGCTAGCTAATAACAATAATTGACGAATACTCAAGATTTTCCTTCGCTTTTCCTTGCTTTGATTTATCTACAGAAACTATCATCAAGCATCTCAGTAATCTTTTTTCCGTATTTGATATGCCTGAATATACATACATCTTTTATGTCATCCGAACTGAAAACATATTTTTATTCACTGCTTACAATCCTAAAGGTAACGGACAAGCAGAAAAACTCAATGGAACTCTCTGGAGAACCATACAATTAACTATTCGATCTAAAAATTTGAGAGAGTCAGAGTGGGAATCTGTTCTCCAAGAAGCACTACATTCAATTAGGTCTTTACTTTGTACTGCTACTAGGTAGCGTAGGTCAACAAGTAGACAATCTTATGCCAACGTGCTTATCTTCGCCTGGTGCGGTTCTCATGAAAAGACCAGTTCGCAGGTGTAAATTTGAACCTTTGGTCGAAGAAGTAGAACTCTTACAACCTAATGCAGGTTATCATTTATCCACTTACCTGATGGCCAACAAACTACTATATCCAACCGATATCTAGCACCTCTTGGCGAACGAATTCGTGAAGATAACTCCAATTTGAAGAAAATGAAATTAATTTACAACTACAAGAGCTTACAACTTCTGAGTATCACGAAGATCATGAAGCACACAGCGACACTGAAGATACCAACCAGCGTCTATCAAATCGAGTGCGCAATACCAACCCTTGTCCTCTCGATCTAACTGTATTCCCCAACGTCCGATATGGCTAGAAGATTTGTTTATTACCTGTTTGCACAATTCCATCTCATAAAACCAATCTTTTGGTGTATATAATTTAATTAACTTCAATACATGACGCTCGTCGACGTAAACGTTGGAAGAAGATCCTAGAAAACGTCTGTCTCAAGAAATTGGACTTTAAACTTGCCGGGCGATTGTGAAGAAAAACTTGGGCATACTTCCATATTAGATGCAATCATATCGAGCCCTCTTGCCGGCAGATCATCCCAGACGTCTAGCGTATTGCCACTGGTTTGTCAATAATTTAAACTTAACGTTTTTTCTGATGAGACGTGGTTTCCTCTTTCTGGGTACGTTAATTCACAAAATACGCGAACGTGGAGCACTGTCAATCCGCATATTTTTGTCCAATCTCCACTATATGCTCAGAAAATTGGTGTCTGGATGGCAGTCTCTCGCAGAAGGACCATTTTTTTCCATTTTACTGCCAATGCCAAGAGATACAGAAATAGCGTGGCTATTTTCAACAGCACGGTGCAACGGGACATACGACACGGGACACTATAGCTTTTCTCCGCGAGTTGTTTGATGACCGATTGATAAGTTTACATACACAAGGTGAGTTTCCTCAGAGATCACCTTGTTTGACCATCATGGACTATTTTGTGTTTCCTTCCTTAAAAAATAGAATTTTCAAAACTGCTGTAGAGAATTTGCAAAAACTAGAACAAAAGATTGTTGAAGAATGTGCAACCATAAGGCCAGAAATGCTGCATAATGCTTTTGCTAGCATGAGAAGGCGCATAAATTTAAGCATTGAACAAGGCGAAGGACAGTTCCCACAGTTACTTTAATTTGTCTTTTCTTGTTGAAGAAATGTTATAATTCTTCGGTTTTCCTTCTCAAATTAGTCAGTATTCATTCTAGAGTTAAAATAATAATGAACTTAGTAGAATTACAACACATTCGCATTCGGTGACATTTGATGACATTTGCATGTTATGGTGATCTAAGCTAAGGCTCGCTTTTTCAGTCACGGCTTAACTTTAATCTTCAGTTTATTCCCACAGTAACAGTTATAAAAACAAATGTTCCTATGGGAATAAACTGAGGATTAAAGTACCGAGCCTAAGGCAGTCGCTTTCCATTTCATGACCGCCCTTAACCAAAATAATTTTTGATGTCTCGGTACAATTTTGCACTTTCTATTTCGAATCAGAGTAGAACAGAATTAAACTAGAATTGAGCTTAAGGGTACGATTATATTATATTTTTTTAAGTTTAATTAGTTTGGCTTATTGTAGATAAGAAAATTAATGAATTTGATCCTCGCAATCGTGACTCGCTATGTTACCACCTTCATTGAGAAATCGTATATCATTAGCACGAATCAAGAATTGTTACAAAGAACTTCAACATAATGGGTTTATTGTTAATGTGGAGAAACGTATAGGAGGTCTATAAGTACATAGTATTAAGTACCGTTTTTTCTTATGGCTCTTAAAGAACTTTCAAATTCGTTTTTAGAAATGGTTGCCCCAGTTAATAAAATCAAGCCAATTTAACATTATTGCCAAAAGAATTATTTCATTCCTCAGTAAGTTTAACTGTAACATATAATGCCCAAAATAGTAAAATCAGTTAATAAATTCTCACCCTAAACCATCGTACTAGATACAGAAAGACGGACGGATTTTTGGAGATCAACCACAACACTACGACATTCTGTAAATGTCGATTACGCCCTCGGGATTGAGGAGTTACATTCGACAAGACGGGCACTGACTATCTCATCTGTTGTGCTATGCCGTGGCTTTTTTATATGGTTCTTTTTAAAGGTCATTTCGACCATGTAACACTCCGGATCTGTGCCAGTTTCTCTATGATTCAGTTTTTTCGGTGTCGCTGCAATTCTTCGAATTTGCAAAGATCAATCGTGACTCTCCACGGCCAAGGCTTCTGATAAAGCTTGCTTACACAATCCTATATAATCTTTGGTGGGCGAATTTTTCGCGCTCGCATTGTTTCGAGTTTAATTTATGTATTGAGCTTAATGATTATGAAATACTCAATTTCTTACAATGACATATAATTGTATACCAGTTGTATGTTAATTAAAAAAGGATTTATTTACGTATTCTGCAACGGCATGGAGGATCTCGCCATTTTAAAAAAGGATTAACTTGTTGTCAAGTACAATATGTATGTTAGCTAAATACCATGTTTATAGTGGCATGGGAAAATAACCTCATATAGTATAAGCTACTCGTATAAAACGAAAAATATAGCAACAGAACCTAACTGTTGAATGCGAGAAGCCTCCTCACTTCTCGCAATAAACCGAATCGTTAGTCCAATTTATTTCCTAACATGACTGCTATTCCGAAACAAGTTTTAGTGTTTTCAATATTTTAGTGTTCATTACTTATGCAAATCACGCAGATAAATTATGAAAATTAGATATTATAAAATAAGATAAACATCTCTCCACGAAAGTAGCGACGAACGCGTCGATAATTCGTACTACTGATGCCGCTAATTCATGGGACGCATTTCGAAACAATTTCACGCTTAATTACAACTAATTCGAAAATTACACAGTGCGTTTATACGACTACTTCTAGCTTTTGCTGCTGGACGTACAAGTAGTAAATTAAACTCGGATCACACGAAACGCACAACATGAAGCAGTAGCCTTCGAATTCGAATCAATTTCCTTTTTTTTATATTGTATATAAAGGGGCGCGAGTATTAATCTAACCGCACGTATCGAAACGACGATGTAGGTCAGGCCGAGAGTTATTAAAAAGAAGCTCGACATTTCTTTATTAAATTTCACCCCATTACCGGGGTTAAACCCGATAATAGCTTGCGATCAGGTATAATGGAATATTGTGCGCGTTTAATTACTAAGATCCTCTCGTCGGACACTCACTCTCCACAAGAGATCTCAAGTCATTAGCGCCTGTATCAAGTTTTTAACAACTGTTAATTAATATTGAAGTTCAATCACTTCTTAAATCTCATTAGGGGTTATTAGTTCAAAACTGAAAAGTCACGTGTGTAATTATTATGAATATGGATCAGGACCGGTCCCAGAGTTTTTTGTTTGAAAACGTTAGGCAGTTTTATCACTTTTGATGGAAAAAATAAAATTATTCTGGAGAACCAATCAAATAAAATATAATATGTATTGACATTGGATGATGAAATGAGAATGAGAATGAGGTAGAATAAGTTTTCGTTTTGGATCGAATTACCTTTTCCATTACATTGGCATGTATGGAGTATGTAGGTCGACGTGCTGTTTAAATTTTAACGCAAAAATTTATTGCTTAAGCGTGGTTGGTGACTAAACAAGTTCGTTCTTAGGCTTTTGATAAACGAAACCGCTCTTAATCACTGTCAAGAGAACGAAGCCCGTTTTAAAGCTACGCACAAAAATTAACGACTTTAATTCGATATTTCAAATAAATTACAGTAGGTACAGCGGCGGCTCGGCCGGAAATTTTTACAGTTACGGTATGAGGATATTAATAATGCATAACACTTTTAAGATTGCTACAGAATTTCGACCTGCGGTACGAGGAATTTGCTTCTTATCTCGTATTAAAAACGTCCGGTAAATAAAACGAAAAGATAAATTGGTTGCGCCGGAATACCGAGGATTTGAAGAATTATTGCTTTTCGCTTTGCTTATCACGATTACTAATTGAATTTATTTCAGGCAGTTTAATTATTCAAAACTACAGTTCTTAATAACTTCTATAAACAAATAAGTTTCGGAATTCAATAACCATTAATCTCGTGGACCACCGTTTACGATCCATTAAAACCACCAATAATGAATTAAAATTTTAATAAAAATGGTAAAGTGATTAATTTCAGAAGCGAAAGACAACGAAAATCTACAGCGATGCAATATGGGCACCGGATGCATAGAAGAAGATTCAAAGTTGCAAACACTTCTGGTAAAACAGGAAATTAAACAAGGGAACCTTAAAAATAAGATCTGCTCTTGTAAATATTACTTTTAAAGGAATTACCAAACGCTACCATCGACGTATCAAGAATGTTTACTGATTACACCAAAGTTTCCCTAGTACAACATATTGTAGTGTTGCTTTTCTTTGCAGATGTGGTAAGTATTGAACTTGTGTATTTTCTCTTTTATTTTAATCTTTACACCACATCCACTACACAATTACGTAGTCTAGTAGTCTGATATGAATTTTATTTTTTAATGTCAAAGTGACATTTCAGGGTAGGAACTCTCAATGTCAATTGTAATCCAGTTATTTATTATAATTTTTAAGAAAATTCTTTTGAAGATAAATTGGTGAGTAATTTAATTGTTTAATTTTGTGATGTATGTCTAAAATTCTAAAGAAATACAAGTAATCCTTCGTTTGCCAAGTGTTGCTACCTGTTACGCCCAATCGCGAAACAAACGATAAGAATCCTATGATACTTTAGAATTTTATAAAGTTTATATGTAGTGTGATGTTGAATTAGAATTTTTTTATTATTATTACAGATAGAGCCTTATTTGCCAAGTGTTGCTACCCAATCGCGAAACAAACAATAACTCTTCTATAATAATAAGAATTCTTTGTAAATGTGTGTGTAAATCAAAAACAAACTTACTTCAGCGTTACACAATGAGACATTCCTGGACAATGGTTTGATTAAATTCTATTAATGGAATAGAAAATTGAAATTTTTAAAAAATATATTGTCAATTTGTTTATAATAGCAAAATTTTTATGTTTATCATTCGGTTACTATTGAAAGATTAACGTTTTGTGTACATATCCTCTCCATTACACCTCGGTTTGTTTATTCTCTTAGGTGATCAACCCCTCCATTTTATTTATAAATACTTCACTCAATCCGACAGTTCCTGTCACACAAAACGTCAATCTGACAAATAACTTAAATATTTCAAACTTAAAGTTAAAGTAAGTAAGTATATTTCATTTTATTAACATTTCAACTATATTTTAACGATTAACAACAATTATAATAAAATTCTAAATATTAATCTAACTTTGTAAATGTTTGCTACATAAATTTTGATAATTTACTATTTTATCTGGAATTTTGTGACTTTTTATCCTAAACCTCCTACCATCTTTCATATAAACTAATCTTTTATTCCTTTTAGATGTTTTTTTTTTCTTTTGGATCGACCAATGCCTCGCCGTGAGGGGATGTTGCAGACTCAGACGGTTCCCGTGCATACGCTCCATCCAGGTGGAAAAATCCATCCAATCCACAAGACTCAGAAATGGTAAATTATTTTCCGGGATACTAACTTGGAACTTGTCGGTGTACAATACAGAGACTTATTTGATTTGATGTAAGAAGACATATTTTGATGAAGATCGTTGTAATTTGTAGGAAGTTATATGAAGAATTTGTGGTATTTTGTATAATTGAGGAATATTATGTGAAGAATGTTTTTATTTTGGAAATTTTTATACGATGTGAAGTTTGTCGGAAACAGCATACGATGAATAAACTTATGGACATAGGTAAATATCACTGCAATATGTTTTTGTTCCCGAAAAATGCCTTGATTATGATGTTTTGATTGGTCGTGATACTTTCGAAGATCAAAGATTGATGACAATAACAGATCACCAAGGTTTCCGCGTTGCACGTCCTGAATTGCTCGGGATAAATCGCATTTTTGGAGAATTTGATTCTGAGACCTTCGTACTCGATATTCCTCCATAATTCCGAGATACAGTGAAGAGGGTGATTACAGAGCCAAGTGGTAATAAAGTGTCAGCTTGAAAATTCGTTTAGAAAAGTCTATCATCGTCAATCGTTCACCTTACCGATTGCCTGCTAACGAAAGAGAGACCTTACATGAAATTACAGACGATTTATTGGCTAACAACATTATCCGATCGAGTGAATCGCCATTTGCAAGTCCTTTATTGCTCGTTTCGGATGTGCGTGAACTTTCGTGAGCTCAATCGTGCTGCTATTAAAGACAAATTTCCTTTGCCTTTGATCGAGGACCAATTGGTCAGACTAGGAAAAGGACATGGCATCCTGGCATCCCGGTTTCACCAGATACCGATTCACGAGGACTCAATCCACAAAACAGCATTTGTGACGCCTGATGCTCATTTTGAATATCTGAGAATGCCCTTCGGCCTCGCCAATGAACATGCCGTTTTTCAGAGAGCCGTAAATTTGGCTCTTGGCAAGCTAGAACATACCTTGGTTTATTTAGACAACATTTTGATTCCCAGCTCTAGTGTAGAAGAGGGCCTTGTTAATCTTCGTCGTGTTTTGGAAGAATTGCCAACAGAATTGCACACTCATGCTAGTACGGTGCTATTTTGATTCTGAAATATCAGGTACAAGCAAAAGTAGTAGCGTACTTTAGTAAGAGAACTTGTGAATATGAAGCTAAGTATCACTCTTATGAATTCGAGACTCTGGTAATAGTGCAAATCCTGAAACATTTGCTTGCCATCAAATTTACAATTGTCAGCGACTGTAATGCCATCAAGGCAGCGGCTACCAAAAATCTCGTGCCTAGAATAGCCCGTTGGTGGGATTTTAACTTCGAAATAGTCTATCGGAAGGAAAGTAGTCTCCCTCATCTTGACTATTTGAGTAGGAATCCATCGAATATGATTCGGCGAGTTACTCGCTCATCATAATTGGGCGTAAATGGAACAAGAGGGCAACGAAGAAGTTCAGAATTTGTTGGTACAGCTTAGAGAAAAAGGAAAATTAGGAAAAAGATGGAATGTTATATCGCAAGCACACCAATGCAGGTGGTACCATGAATTTGCAATGGTTTGTTTCTAGGCAAAGCCATTTAGGTTTGCTTCGCATTGTTTCATGATGAACAATGTCATGTCGGCTACGAAAAGACTTACGAGTCCATTGCTGAACATTTTTGGTTTCCTCAAGTGAGACAGTTCGTCAAATGTTATATTAAGCATTGCGTAATTTGTGCTGTGAAAAAGACCAGGACAGGACCATTACAATGGAGAAACCAAAAGAACCATTTCATGCTTTGCACGTGGATTGCTTAGGACCATTGCCTATGATGAACGGAAGTTTATAAACACATTCTTGTAATAGTTGACGCCTCCATGAAATATTGCGAAAACAGTTGCTACTGTGTCAAACTACAAAATGTTCTTGCTGTTTGGTACCTCCAAAAGAATTATAAGGGATGCTGGTACATCGTTCAAGAACAAACCTTTTCAAAATACTTGGAAGAATGGAATGTTACCCCAGATATTCATAGGGGAAATGGACAAGAAGAGAGATACATGAGAACAGTCAGAAATCTCTTGAGAATTGAAACCCAAATCAAGCCGAGCGGACTATGGAAGATTCAATTGGTGACAATGCAAAAGAGTACAAATATGACACCACTACAACTCCTCTTGAGAATACAGAGTTCAATTCCACTGATTCAAGCTGTATTAAAAAAAAACAATTAGAAGGATTTAACACCCATTCGTAGTAGAAAATTGGACAGGCATCGAGTAGCTGACGCTCGAGTAGTACAATTGCCGCATCTTCACAAAAAATCAAAAATTGTCAGAACATTTCCGAGCTGTAGTCATTACAGGGATACATGTGAGTAGAACGTTAATTAAACAATGAATTTCACAAGGACATTACCTGGTATGTTCACGCAAGTACAATGTCGTACATTTTATAATTTCGATGGGTAGGCGTGGCTAGTGAAAATTAATAAAACCTCATTGGTACATGTAAATTACCGGCGTATTTAACATATCCGGCGAACTATAGTAATAATCCTTGTGGCCTTAGCCTATGAACCTCGGCTTGCAAGTCATGAAAGGCACTCGAAGGTAATTATCACCTGCTCAAGGATTCCTCTCATTGTATCATCACGTAAACCGCCCAAAATATTTATGCGTACGCGTACACGAGGTGTTACCTTCAGAAGGTGGGCGTGCAGCACTTCAAAGGATAGTTACACGTCTGATTGAAACGATGGTACGGCACGCTTCGGACCGTTCGCGAGGCGGGAGCTGCCGTCGGCCACCAAAGGCGGCGTTGACCACGGCACTCTTACTTTTTATTTACGGTCTGGCGCTTCCTTTAAGCCCGCTATACACACTTAACAGGACTACAAGTGCTAAGTACTTACACTTGTATTATCTACATGCAAATGTAGTTGGTACTTGTATTTATGTCTCCTGAAAGTATTTAGTACATTGTTCTAAATAATTTCGTGTTTAGCGAGACGTCTCGCCTCGTGTGTAGAGGTCTTTACCCGAAGACCATGTTATTGGGCGTTTTGTTTTCTTTGCTGGGCGCACTTTTTCTATGGTATATATTCTGGTGGCGTGCGCAAGCGGAATAAATTAATAAATTGAACAGCTAAGTACCGATGGAGTCGTTTTTTTTTTTGACGTTTGATTAGTTAAGTCTTGCAATGCTTGAAACCATAACGTAAGAATAAACATGCCTCTTTTTACGTACGGTTATTTAATGATGTTATGCGGTTATGAAATCGATCACTTTACAGCATGGCGTCTCATCCTTGAAATACCAATACTTGAAGGTCATAAAATTTAAATTAAACTGCCCGGAAAAAAAATTTCGTCGACGTGCCCGAAGGCAGTTTTTAATAAAAGTTGAATTCTATAACGGTTATTTTCTATGTTATTGTGGATAATGTACTAAACAAATATTCACGGATTGGAATGTGTTGCTTTATAAAATATTATACCTTCTGCGTCATAATCTATGAAATATTTCTTGTTTACCTGCACAATATCTGCAGAAAATGTGATGGCCCCCGATGTCATTTTACCAAATTAAAGATTGCATTACTTACGGGCCCTCGAACCCTTTGAAGATCAAATAACAGCTATTTTACTTTCGGGTTTCTATTTTTACTTTCTTAATAGTAGGTGCCAATGTTGACGATTGCCAGCCCCGAATTTTAGGCCCTTAATTAAATGACATCTCCCTCACAAATGGCGGTCATTAAATAGTTAGTGCAATGGGCAGTCACGTTTTAACGACGTGGAGGAGGTTGTTCAAAAAAAATTAGCTGAATTTTTCCTTGTTTTTTTCAATAAATATTGATGCTTTTACCATGCATTCAAGTATGAAGGCTGTGAGGTCTAAGATCACCCTTTGATGTCGCTCCATTTCAAACGATTTACGTCTGGCAACCGCCAGGCGGACTAATGCCACAAAGCAAATTAGTTCCGAGATGATCTTCAGTCGATATTCATCTCTGAATATACATTAGAAGGTCAAGTAGGCTGTTCAGTGATGGATTATGTATCAACCTCTCCCGTAATAAAGAAAGGGGTTGGTTAAGCAGCACGATATTTATATCCTCGGACGTGAGAGTGACCGCTTTCATTATTTCTTGTGAAACTCGTGGAGTTTGTTTATTGAACGCAAAATATCTTGGGCCATTCATATTTAAAAATAGCTTATCGGAATCGTCGGTGACGATAAAACATCAACAGGTTTTCCGCCTACACATTAATGTAAATATCTGGCGCGTGTACAACCCCATGTCTCGAGAGTAAATATCCTAATCGGTGAATGAAGGAGTATGTTCCGGCTAAATTATCAAAGAACGCACTGAGTTTTTATGGATTTACTCGGTTTATTTTCGTCACAATTTTTGATCGCTTCGAGAAACTCACCGAGGCCGCAAATATTTATTCAATTCGTATGGCGTTTCTGAAAGCTGACGGTTATCTCAATCCAAACATATTACCTACAATCGTTGCTTGTGACCTTAAGGACGAAGGTGCAACTCAGAATTTGCGTCTTTTCTGAGACACAACTTAAGTAAAATGTTTGGCTTTTGTTTTGTAATTGATTAAACTTAAAACATTGTAACTTTCTTTATGTAAAGGAAAATCTCATGACTGCTAAGTATCCAGGAATATTTTCCAATAGTTCAAAGTATCAAGCCAAATTAAGTATTGTAAAAGTGGTGGTTCACAATTCATTTTTATTTATGTGTAAAATAATGAACCAATTTTTATTTATTATCAGGCAAATTGCTTAAAACACGTACTCGCTTATAAGTAAGCCGCATTTATCTCTTCCTATAAATTACAAGTTGTAAATGAAAATTTACAATTCGATAGACATATTTGTACGTTTACACAATTAACTATCTAAATCAAAGCACGCAACATATAGTTTCGAGTCGGCTACCGCCGTGAAACCCGTCGAAAAACTCGATCCGTACCAATATTTTCTTCCTCAACTGGCGGCGTCTGCGGTGTCTGCGATGATCAGTAACATATAATTACTGATGTCTATCGGAAGCATTCGTAAAGATACTATAAAACTGGATAGGTAGGTAAGCGATTTAAAATCGAATTTTTTTCGGCGTCTTGCAATTATAAAATTGCGCTGGGTAAGCTGAGTAACGCAACGAAATTTCATAGCGCAATCAAAGAAATTACTCACGTAAGATCAAATGGAATCAAAACTTTCTTTTTCGTATTTCTCAATTAAACTACATATTACCTAAATATACACCTATATGCAAGAGTTTGATTAAAAGATCATTGATAATTGCATTCTGTAATTTATTCTCTATAATGTCCCAAACAGAATTTCATAATGCCCACTATCATAATTAATATTTTTGAAAAGAAGATTTCCAAGTAAGATAACTGGGCTGTGGTACCAAAACGCCCATTCATAGTAAGGACGTACGCATACAAAATCGAAAACCTTAAAAATATCACTTCATTATATCAGCAAACAGCCACCCCAGAACGAGCAGGCTAAAGTAAATCTAGATTACGTTTGGACTCGGAGCAAGACGTAAGCTTTTCACAACACAAAATTCTTTAATCCTCTTCGTAAATAATAACTACTTGCTGTGCTTTATAGATGTAAGAAAGTTCCAAAACATTCCCCATGTAAGAAACCAGCATTTCGTAAATCATTAAGTTCAAATACGTAAGTGAAATTCAATAAAATTTCGCTGACATGAAGTAAACAAACGAGTTGCTTTTTCAAAGGCTTTGCCATCATGAGTCAGGACTTAACATTTAAAAAATCACAAAAAAAGTCTGAGTTGTGTCGAAAAGCCAACAGTTATGCCAAGTCTATGATTACAAGTGCAGTTACAGATACTGTTTATCAGAAGATCATGGACAAGTAAACGGCACATAAAGCGTGGTAGGCATTGAAGCAGAAATTCGAGGCATCGTCAAAGGATCAGCTGTTCAAAATTTGTACTGATTTCTTTGCGTTTAGTTGGACTCAAGAAAAACACACATCGCGAAGTTGACAAGTTTGTGGAACGAGCTGAACTACGGGCTTAAGGCGAAGAAGGAAAATGTTTTACATGATTTGATGTTAGGATGTAAAGTTTTGCATACATATTTTGCCTGCAAGTTTTGATTCATTCAAATCAAGTTGGATGTTATTATTAACAAAAGACAACAAGAAAACGTTCGATGAGTTGAAAGAACAGTTGCGCATGTGTGAGAGAAATTTCACAAAAAGTATTGAAAAGGTCGAACAAGAAGCGTTAGTGGCAAAATCAGGTTCTGAAAACAAAGATAAAGTAACTAAAAAGAAGTTCACAGTCAAAGGTACGTGTAATTATTGCAAGAGGCCGGACCATTGAATTAAACATTACAAGAAATGGATCGCCAATGGAAGACCAGCTAAACATGCAACAGAGAAGAAGGACGATACATACACAGGATACATCTGTGGTTACGAATGTAGCGTTATTGACTATATGCAGTGAGGCTTGTTCAATGGAAGTGGATGTAAACGGTGGATTGACAATGGTGCAACGAAACATGTGACAAATACTTCTGTTTATTTTGTCAATTTTGAAGCATTTGACCATCCCCTCAGTATTAAAAGTTCTGGACAAGAGTCTCTAAATGCAATAGGAAAAGGATCAGTTCGGATACTGTCAAAGGTTGAAAACATATATGAAGAAATGACTCTGAATGATGTCTGGTATGTACTAAAGATTTCTAAGAATCTTAGCTGCTCAAGATCGTAACAAAAATAGCAAGTTTGAGTCAACCTCTACGTACTATTCCTTGAAAATTGATGGTGAAGTGAGACTGTGTGGAACTCGTGAAGTAAATGGCTCTTTCTACAGAGCAGCCATCAAACCTTTAGTACCCAATATTGAAGTCAACAGAGGAACAAAAATTTGTGAACCATGTACATTTGAAAAGGCACATTGTTGCCATTTGGAACAAGAGAAAAGTCAGTGAAGCCTGGAAGTTGATATCAACGGATGTATGTTGACCTTTTGACTAATCATCCCAAAAGAAGCGTTACCCCACTCTGTTCAAAGACTGTTACACAAAGTTTCGCTATGGTTATTTTACTGCAGAGAAGTCAGAGGTCAGCAAGGTTCTCGAAGATTTCCTCACGCATATCCAAAAAGTTGGGTTATTCAGTCAAGGAGATGCTGAGTGACAATGGCAAGGAGTTTGATAATGAAGAGGTTACGCTCAAATAGGATCACACAGCGATTGACGGCCCCCTATATTCAAATAGAGACATCACTTATCCAGAAGGAATATAGGCTGACATAACTAACACGACTATCTACATTTTAAATAGAACAGGAAAATAATCTGTTGAAGGTGTTAGTCTTTATGAGTTGTGGAAAGGGAAGAAGCCTCGAACGAAACATCTTAGGATCATTGGCTCCACATTTTATGCTCATATTCCAAAACAGAAAAGAAGAAAGATGGATAGAAAAGCTGTGAAAGGGCATCTTATTGGTTCAGGATTTGGATAAAAGAAAATAATAAGGTTGTTCTGTCTAGAGACGTGCAATTTGAAGAAAAACCAGGATGCTGCATTGAACATGTCAAATTACCATTTCAAGGTGTAGAAAAAAGAAAGTCAGATCAAGATGAAGTTGAAGAAGATCGGTCAGATTCTTACAAAAAAGATAGTTCAGAAAACGAAGTTGAAGCGGATCAGTCGGACAGTAATAATGATTCTCTCAAAGAAGATAGTTCAGATTACGAAACTGGTACAGAATGTACAGATACAGAATTCGATGATGATGTTCAGAAGACTTGTGACAGAAAAGCCAGGAGAAATCGCTAAATTTTAAAGAGGCCACAAAATTTAGATGAGTACGTGTTGACGTCAAAGGACTTCATCATCACAACCAAGGTTCCTGAAGTTTACGAGGATACGCTTAAAGATGAAGATAGTGTCTAATGGAAAAAAGCAATGGACATTGATAAAAAATCACACTTGGGAACTTGAAAATTTACCAAAGGATGCTAAAGCGATACCATGTAAATGGGGTTTTCGGCTGGAAGACTAAAGCAGATGGCAGCGTAGAGAAGTACAAAGCTCGACTTCTTCCCAAAGGTTTCAATCAGCGTGAAGGTGTTGATTACAGTCAAACATTTAGTCCAGTTGCAAAGATGACAACTAATCGATCTATTCTGAGTGTTGCTGCAAGTAAAGGAATGCATCTTGCACATTTTGATGTATCAACAGCCTTCTTATATGGAGAACTTGAGGAAAAGATTTACATGTCACAACCAAAAGGGTATGAAGATGACACCAACAGGGTCTGTAAATTAAGGAGGAGTCTGTACGGTTTGAACCAAGCACCAAGGTGCTGGAACAACTACTTTGGGAACTTTAAACTTCATATTGGTTTCAAAGTAAGTCAAGCTGCGCGAAATGAAAATGGCAGAGAGCTAATGGTAGGTAGTTTTATATGTGGATGACGGATTGGTGGCAGCTGACAATCAAAGAGACTTGAAGGTGTTTTTTGAGCAATTGAGAGCAAAGTTTGAGGCCACGACGGTACCCGAAATTTATTTTTTGGGCTTACAAATTGAATAGGACAAAACATGTGGTATGAAGATTCATCAAGAGTTACATGCTAGGAGAATCTTAAAGCGCTTCAATTTTTCGGAGTGTAAGGCTGTATCTACCCCAATGTTGAATTGAAAACTAGAGAAATTTTGCAACGAGGAAAAAACACTTTGAAAAACCGAAGTTTCCATGTAGAGAAGCTGTTGGAGCATTAATGTACTTAATGCTTGGTACGAGACCTGATCTGGCATTCAGTGTGAGTGTCTTATCCAGACCACTTGAAAATCCTACATCTGAAGATGTATAATCTCAATACAGGGTGAGACATAATTAGGTGTAAAAATTTTCACCAAAGTTTCTTTAGGATAAAACAAAGCAATTTAACTTAATATATCTTATTACCAAAATGCTCCCTTAAAAAGATACGGGATATTAAAGAAAACTTTTACGTTTCCATTTGTGACTATAACTTGGAAGGTGATTATTCAGTTAATTTAAAAATACATTATAATAAACACAAAATTAACAAAAAAAATTATTTAAAAATAGAAAACTACAGCAAATATTCAAAATGCTCCCCTCTAGCCTCAATACAAGCGAATCATACACTTCCTGAATTGTATTGAATTTCATTCGCTTAAAACAATACAACTGTGACCTTCAAACAATTAATGGCTGTTTATGACAGTCGCTGTATTGATATTGTTTTAAATTAAAATTGACTAGCAAAATCAGGTTAGTAGATTTTAAAAATTCAAACGTTTACTTTCTAAACTGTAAAACAAATATATTGTATGGGCGAATTCATGGACCCTAAATTGTAATGCCTAAGATACTTTCAAATTAATTGTTAAAGTGAAGAACTACCTACGATTTCCTAATTAATTAAGTCCTCCACTGATATCGATTAATTTTAATTTTTTGTATATCTTTTAGCCCTTACCTTAATCCGATACTGGGATCACTATCGTAAAATCGTTCAATCCAGAAACGATATTTTTAATTGCCGATTTTGAACGAACTTATTCCATCAGATTGACGATAAGTACGGTTCCGTTTATTGCCGCACACGCCTACCAAACAAACCGACGTAAATATATCACAAAATAATTTTGAACGCACGTCAGGCCCGGCAACTTTTTTATTTCCCAAAATTAATTACCGACCTGGATGGCTCTGGCTGTTTAAAAAAGAAAAAAACTCAAGAGCCCGATTGCGTTAGTTAAAAAATGCGTATTTGACGTTAAAACGCATTAAATAATTAATAACCGCCGGACTGGCTTGTCGTTATTAACAAAATATTTAATGGGATTATAAATAAGGATTTCGGTGCAGGGAACACGTCGGAGATTTACGAAAAGTATCAGATTTCAACATAATAATTTATTAAAATTCCGGAAACCCTTTCGTATTATTTATTAGTTATTTCGACTAACGCGGTACGCAGTTAATTTTATTAATTGTTTACATGTAGGTCCCGAAAAGACAAATCATGTGACAACGGATCATCTTTTATAGCAAAGTACTACTAGAGTAAAACGAACATCGCATAGTCAAATAAAGTTTTGTTTTTCTAAAGTATGTATGTCTATTAGTATAGAAGAACAGGATTTTGTGAGTAATGACTTGAATCTACCAGATTGACAGATAGTTAACTTGTCAGTTACCTCAAAGTACTACCTCTCTTAACGCAGAAGATATGATTTATGATTGACGTTTAATAGATTTTAGTAAGGGTTTTTATATTATTTCCTTTTTTTTACTCATTAATATTTAATTTGTTATAATGCTAGAGTGCCTAGTGGATATTTTATTGCGTACATGGTTTCGAACGAGTACAAGATCGTGACTGAAGTGTTCGACTGCCTGCACAAGCAAAATGACGACTTTTTTTTAAATTTCATCGGTGGTAATTTAATACAGCGGTGGTAGTAAAAACAACAAACACGGCGTAAGTTCATTTGATACGTACAGTACGGCACGTGCTGATTGAATCCGTGCATAGACTTAACAACATTCGGTATGAGGAGAACGAATGCAATCGTCTACCGTTTTCGTGCTCGCTCTGTAATTACGACGAAACACGTGCACGTGCAGACTGAAGAATAATTTTGCTTTGGCGTCGTCGTTGTTTGAGTAACCGACTTCTAACTGTGGAAATTGTCGGAATTATATAGGTGCTCCAGATCGAGGATTGGTCAAGGAACGGGCGACATTTTTTTTCAATAACGATTTCACCTTCTCGTTGTTGCTCTGGGCGAAGTAACATAATGACAAAAGAAACTGTTACTTCCACATATTATTTTGGTGGACTTGAGTGAAACAAATGAATTGCTTTAGGCACAACGAGGGACTTTAACATAGTATGTAATTGTAACTGTGACTTTAATGGGATACAGTTTTTTTCACGATGAAATAAAACACGCGCGGTTTATTTTTAAACATAATTGAAAACTGCTGAATTTATAATTAATTATTTAGAAGCGAATTTATTATATTCCGGTAGCATTGGGTAAGGAAATATTTTGTTTTCGTAAAGGTATGTCGTAGCTTAAGCTCGCCGCGAACAGAGTTGTTACTAGTGTTATTCGTCCTGTCAACTGTCGAGTAAGTGTATTCGAGTTTGTTTGCGTTGTTTGTTGGTGTTATACAAAAATAAGTTATTTTCATGACTCATTTACCGAATTACAAAAAGGTGTTTGCATTAGAGCTGTAAACATTTATGATTGAAAGTTATTTTCGTAATAGTTTAAAAATCGACGGGGGACGAGTATATTGAGTACTGGCAATACGTCGCATTAATGTTAATCGTCTGGTTAGAACTTTGCCATGATATACTTCTTGTAAATTACACAAATAATGATTTATAGTGTCGTGAGTTTTATGAAAACACAAAAGTAAAATTATGTTTTATTTTTTTAATATTACCTCTGATCAAGAAATAAAATAAAAGTCTGTACATACATAGGAGGTTGGTGCATCTTTGCCTTATGTTAAAGACCATTCTCAGTGACATATTAAACTGAATTATATCATTAATGGTTACACATTTTTGTATAAAAGTCAGTGACAACGCGATATATACGTCCACATTAGTTCACAAATTATATAATATGTTGGGGCTTTTAATTAGGCTTGGTTGTCTCCGAATTCGAATTAAATTGACATCTATTCGAAAAATTCTTGCATTAATTTTACGCCATCATGTGATATTAAACAAAATTAAAACCGAATTTGAAAGCCATAATTCATAATTTTCTAACATTAAATTCAGATTAAAAGGTATTAGCTTGTAAAGAAGTCATCTCGTATTCAAATCAGCGCTCGCCTATAATTATTTCATCTATTTACCTCTACCTACATCTAAGAATTTCTTGTAAAATTACCGGTGCCCCGGCGTTTGTGGGTAATAACAACTTTTAATATTTACCCGGGGAAATTGTAGTAATTACGTTCGCACCAAATCAAGACCGAGGAGATGAATCTTATTAAAACGACATCGCTGTTTGCGTTCTTGTTTCTTCTTGACGTGTTGTTCGTACTTGATGTGACGTGCAAAACGAAACATGAATTCATCTTGTGCATCTCCTCTCGAAGGACCACCAGGAATTGTTTTTTCTTGCGGACTCTATTATTAATGTACATGTAAATCAATTAATTACGACGTTCCAATTAAATTTCGGTATAAATACGATCAATACAGAAAACGATTAATCAAATAAAACTACTACAAACCAGACAAAAAATAATTATCTCGTACAAAAACCAACTTAAAAAATGAGTACACATTTTGAAACCGAATTAATTTCGTATGTTACAAACGAATGTATTGAAATATAAGTACGTTCAATTCCTTAACATCAGCGTATTAATTTATGCCTGAATACGATTGTTATACGGGTAATAAAATATTTATTTGCCGCAATTAATATCTGAAATAACATGAAGAGCGTAGTATAGAAGTTCCGTTGGGCATCTTAATATTAAATGGCAGACATGATCAAGAAGGCCGCTGAATATAAAATTAACCTTAATATTAATTACAGAATGTTTACGTCCGACATAAATGTTTGAGGTCTTAATTATTATAAATGAAGATTCTTTTTTTAGGGCGGGTTAAATACCGTTAATATATTGATGCCTAAGTATTTTTGACTAATCAATTTTTTTTACATAATATGATTGAAAACGAACATAATTTTCAACAATAAAGTTTGAAGTTTCCTCCATCTATCGGTGCCCTTCAAAATTCCGACTCCAGGTATACATGATGCCCTTAAGGTTACCTACGTTTACCACTGCGCTTTCTTTCCTTTTAAAATATAAAGTTTCTTCCATCTCCATTGGCTGAAAAAATACTTAATTTTTAATTATTATAAGTTATTTTAAAGTGCGTGTCGGAGTCACGTTATATTTGCATAAAATTAATTATGAAAATCGCTCGTTGAAAAAATAATTGCGTGTTAATTACGGAATCATGTTAAAATACATTACGCTTGACAACGCAAAAAGGCCGTCCGTTTCTGCGCGATTAATTCAGCCCTTTCGCCGGTGGTAGCTAAATTATAGGCACCACTTTAAATAAATGCCAATGTTTAACGGATTTATGCTCACTCTTACCTCTCGCTCCGACCTGCAATTCAAATAAGAACTCGCTACCGAAGTCTCCTCCACTATAAAACAACCGTGATTGAACATAAACAATGCCCCTTGATTAGGGAATAAATACTCGATGAAGATGTTGGTGGTCCTACTGATTCAGACAATTCAATTACAGCCGCATTACTCCGAATGCTTTGGGGGTAACAAATTTTCGTTTCTCTTCATTTTTTTGCTCCGTGTCCTGTTCTCGTTTCAAATCTTATTGAATTATCATAATTTATTTTTATATTATCCTAGTTAATTGGTTTTAATTGATTTGTTTCTAAATTACGGCCAATAAAAGTTTATTGTTTATTATTATTATGTAAGAACTCAAACTGTTACGGGTGAAACACTATTTTAAATCATTTTTGGTATTGCCAGTCACCCTGTATTGCGTGGGAACTCAAAAAGTCCATTTGTACCTTCATGACTTTCGGCATGTTTCGACATGAGGTTTGGCTGCAGTAATCTTCACCCCTTGGTAGTGTTTTATTTCACTCTTTTGCCCGGATAAAGTATGCCGCTTAAGTCTTAGTGAAGTGCCCACGATTTTGTGGCCTTGGTCATGTTGAATCCTTTGATCGAAGCCTGAAACGGAATTTATTTACTCCGAAATCTGCTTAGGTGCACGTTAAGCAATACAAGCTTTTTTATAAGCTTTTCTACGCCTGTTGCTGCGAGGAAAGAACGGGTAGGGTGCAAGCATCCCACACTATCATGGCTTGTGACAATTCGCAAAAAGTAACTCTAATATACTAAAGCAACCAAATGGTATTGACGAATCTTGTTCCTGCTTTGATTTAAGGAGTTTGGGCAGCGACAGGCAAGTAATGTTTTTCATCAATTAAAGAAAAAAACGCCCTCATTGCAGAATAATTATAAATTTCAAATTTCTTCAAGATTTAATTAACAGTTACCTAAAATTTGTTGTGTTTTAAGTTCGTTTGCGTTCGGGAAATTCCCGTCTATAACGAAACGCACGTCCATTATTTTTCTTGAGACTTAAGCCAGGAATATAACCAGTGTTCTCTATAAGAACATTAATTAACGTTCCTTCCCTTATCTAATCTAAGATCGGCATCGCAAATTTTAATCAGGCTCTGTGTGTTTGGAACGTGGATTATTATAGGTATCACATACGTCGCTCGAGTTACAAATGGCATGTGTATCGTTGAGGAATAAGACAATGATATATTTCTCGGCCGATTCGGCTGCAATTACGTTTAATACACAATTTATTTCTTAATCAAACTGTGAGACGGACGACCACGTTTTCGAACCGTACGGCAAACTTTATTTTTGGCACCGAGGAGCAAAAGTGTCACGCGTTAAATAAATGAACATATCAGTAAGTCAGAGGAATTCTATACAACGCTGAGTTTCTATTGAAAATGCAGGTACGTAGATTTCTAGAAATTATTGTTGTGCATATCCAAATTTCGGGATGCGGTCAGTGGCCATAATACTCAGCAAGGGTCCAGGTTTCACCTATTTTATGTTATTTTATTTTTTTGAAGGGGGACGTTACGTAAAACTGGCTGGCCTCTCACTTCCGAGCATTAAGTCGTAATGCTGTTTTCTTCTACAATGCTCTGCAGTGGCAGAAGAATTTTAATATGCTGCTGAAGTGGAATGAGTTATGTCCTTGATTGCGTAAGCTGTAAGCTCGAGATATATTGATCGACGACTAGAATTGTTAATAGTTTAAATTATATCTTTACAGATTTGTCGATTACCGTCGCTGTCGTTTCACAGAGTGTCCGATATTACATAACATAATAAATATTTCCTAGAATGCCGGTGTTAAAACCTGCACGAGCAACAGATGAGGAAAACGTTACGTTTACCACTTTGATGTGGTCAGGTATTCTATAATTTTCTCATGCTTGATTACTGGACCTGAAAATTAAGTCTACACATTTTTAACTAAACAGCCACTCTTTGTATTTAAATAGAATTAAGTGTTCCAGTACAAATAAAATTAACGTACTGGAAAATAAACTAGAAATCTTTTAATAATGTATAGACGTACGCTTAAAATCTTACAAGTTGTTGACAAGTCCCTATTTAAATAATTTTTATTATTTAGTATGTTTATAGTAAAAAAATTGCATAACAGTTTCTCATACTAATCGTTTACAATTAAAAAAAAAAACTGAATAAAAAAGAAACGATCAAAACAAATATGCCATAGAGAAAGTGTCTATCCTCGCAAGTTATTTCATTTTTTGTTTTCCTATTAATTTTTGCTTATAGATTATTATTATCTCGGCGAGTTAATGATACGACAACAGAATTTCGTACACAGGCTCAACATAAATAATAATAAATTAGTAATTTTTTACCGCGTTTGATTGCGCATTATAAATTCAAATTATGAATAATCGACGCACACGTGCGTTAATAAGTGGCAAAGTGGCCACCACGCAAACCAACAAAAACGGCTACACCTGTAATCGGCCATCTAGATTTTTTTTTGATCGGCGCGGGCCAATAAAAATAATTTAATCATCATCAAAGCAGTAACGTGGATGCTTGCGCCAAAATTGCGCAAGGCGATCTGTTATGTACTAATTTGAACTGTCTCCGAACGAATTCATCCTAATTAAAGGAGGCTAACGAGGAACGGAATTATTAAAACGCACACCTGTATCAGGAAACCTGAGACGAAACGTCGAAATTAAAAAAAAAAAAATTCGGACAAGCTTTAGTAATCTAATAACAGAAGCAAATAGTCGTTTAATTAGCAATGTAAAAATTTACTAATTAATTTAATACTAATCAATTATTTAAAACGCCGAAATCACTTTTTCAATCGAGGAACGTTTTACACTCAATCATTTTGGAATATTGTCAAAATATTTTATAGAATAATTGATATTTAAATAGCATTAAACTTAAACCCTCATGTAAAGCCAGAGTTGACAATATTTCCTTCCTTTCCTGCTGTCTACGGTCTACAGCCTAATAAATATAAACTGTTCTCTAGATTCTGCCGCCTACACATATTTTACTGTCTACAATTTACTGTTGTCTGTAGACAACTGTAATTTGTTGCCTACTTGCCTACAGTCTCTTGTCTATAGTTTATTGTCTATAATCTATTGCATGTAGTGGTATTTGTAACATATTGTTACGATAAGAATTGATTTGGGGTAAATAAGGGACGTAGCTTTATAAAACAAATCATTTAACAATTACTTACATTATCAATACACAACACAAGAGCTGTTCGCTTTAAATTGAATGACAATCTAATACTACTACTGTATAACATGTTTTTCCATTAAATATAGAGGTTTCTATTTTTGGATGGTTCAGTTCGCGATTTATAATTCATTAAGAAATCGACGATGCATTGCGCTTATTTGGTAACGTCAACGCTGCTTTTCTATATTTATTTATGTTTTTCGCGGAACCCTGATGAATCGCTCTATGCAAGTTCAATTTCGAAAGTTCTACGTTGGAAGCTTTCTTTGTTACAATGTCAAACTCGTATTTATTGCTTATTTTAACAACCCTCTTTATTCACTTGCTTCATTTCACTACATTACAGTTCTCCCTTTGTTAAATTAAAGAATAAAGTTAAGTAGAATACAACAGAACTAACTAAACTTTAAAGCCATGGAAGTTTTACTTCAATATTATAGTCTTTAAAATTTTCTGGTAGTTTTTTTTTCACGCATGGGTCTGGTATAAGGAACTTTATCAGTACTATGTCTGGTACACACATAAAAATTTTTGGGATAAATTGTTATCCTCCTAATCGGTGTTATAAAATGCGGATAGAGTTTTACCTGAAAAGTTGTTCATCATATTTAGTGATATTATAAACTTTTCCTGATTAAAATGCGTCTAAAAATAGGTGTTAAAAATTATATTAATGTATATGGTACTATATTAACTCCTTGAAAGATAGAAATAACTACTTTTGTAGACAACGTTAACACTTTCTAAATAACTCCGTTTATTTTAACACCAAAAACGGATGGACCGAGGAAACACCAGACGTGAGGGAACTCCAGATTTTTATGTGTGTATCAGGAACTTTATGGGTACTATTCTTTTCTACTTGCTACTTTCTTTCTCTTTTCTTATTGATTGGTACGATATCATCCACATCATAGTCCCGTGCTGGAGAGTGGTGCTGAACTTTCTTCACTAGGGACGAATTCCGTAATAAAACTTGCCTTCCTCGCGTTATACTTATCTGTGTTCTTTTAATTCCTGACGCTACTGTTTTAGTAGAACCTTATCTCCTACCACCAATTGATAAGCTTTTGTATGTCTTTTTGCGTCAGCGTAGGTTTTCATTTTTTCTTTCATAACTTCATCTCGCTTTCTGATATCAGAGTTTCTGATGTTCGCTTGGTAATGAAGCAATTTAGTGTGAAACTTTCTAAGAAACAAAACTTCTCTAGGAGCTTTTCCAGTTGTATATAGAATATAGCGTAGCGCGATAGTTTATGAAAAATTGTTGAAGGTCACTGGACCACTGCTTTCCTGTAGTGACACTTGTTAGAGTTGTCTTCTGTAAAGTTCTGATGAACCTTTCCACTTCTCCATTTCCTTCTGGCTATAATGGGGTTATTGCTCTGTGCTTAAGCGTTTCGTAGGACTTTAGGACTCTAGGTTTTCTTGCACCATCACTTCTTACCCAGACCAAGAACTCCCGATCGCAAAGAGACGTCGGCAATTATTAATTTAAATGATAACTTTTGGTGATGGTTAATAAAAATTTAATGATAATAAAAATAATTAAAGCTGGTTCTTGTCCGATGAAAATTATATCACAAACTCTTTAGTGTACGTTTAAAAGAGTTTGTGATAATAAAAATGAAATAAAAAAAACAGGGAGGGAAGAGGCTTCGGTGAACATTAATTAACGTTTTTGGAACGCTCCTGAAACCCCGATGGCTTATTGTTTACGTTCAAAAAGCAAGAAGCTACGCCTCCCTCGAGACATGCCATCCTCTTTAGCGCTTTCCCCTGGGAGTTTGTCCAAGCGGACTCAATCGGTTGAGTTGATAAGAAGAGCCGGATTAGTCACCTCCATCTCTTGGGTTGGTTCTCCTGTAAACCAATGCAGCAATAATTTTTTTTGTAATTTCTTTTTTAGACATTTTCTGTTACTGTTCCTATACGTCTGGCCCCAATCGGTTGACAAGGAGAACCAGCTTTATCTCATTCCATCTCTTGGACTGGTTCTCCTTGTCAATCTGAATGAGGCCTAGACAAAAACGAATAATTCCCAAAGCTTCTAATTCTCTAATATATTAGAAAGAGTCTAGTAAAGCCAGTACATGATGTTTCCGACAAGTTCTTATCAGAATTAAAAAGAAAAAAAAAAGTGGACATGTCATACTCATAAAGTAGAAAAAAAATTTTAATGTTTTTCACATACTCTCAGACATCCCTTCTTATCGTGGTTTCATTTTATCATTTAATTAACAGTCACCCTGTATAAACCAAAGCTTAAGATAAGATGGACATTAATTATTATTTTTTTAATCCCCCTTGAACCCCGATGGCTTAATTGTTACGGTTGGAAAAGTTCGTTACAATTATTTTTACGAGAAGTTTTTCGGGTCTCCTGTACTTGCGTGGAAGCAGAAACCGTTACTCGTTTTCCTTCGTTTCACAAAGTTACAAAATATTGCACAACCAGACAAATGTAATAACTTCCACCACATCGAAGATGCTCTATTTCATTCACTCTCCTGCGTAATTCAGCCGTCATCTCATAACAACCCCCTTCGCAGTGTTCATACCGTCAACCCTCATTCGTGAACGATCGCGCCAGTTCCGTTTCGTATTGTTGCTCCTCGCCTAGCGTACGCCTCATGTTTGTGGGCTCTTCAGCCATGTTGAAAAAAATCACCAAACTGTTTTGTCTAAAGTGAAGTTCAAACGGAGGGTATTATTTCGAGTTTGATAAGTGCATTCTAAGCAACAAAATGCTTTCTTCTAGGCCCTTCGAAGCCTGATTTGTGCATATCAGGTAGGATTTATGCAAACAACTAAGTGCGCAGTTCAGTTTTGTTTTACTGGAGGTTTGATTTGGGACCATCTGGCTGTTTTATCTTTTGACCATGGTAGAACAATCGTTACGATTCATCTTCAGATATACGAACTAGAGACCGGTAGCTCGTTGCTTGGGCTTGGCATCATCGTCGAAGAGGTTCTCTGGAACGCTGGGTGACACACTGGACGCTACCTCCCGGACGTTTGGTACTCGAACGACGTTAGTGCACACGCATTTTGGACGGCTGAAGATCGGATTCTTTAATTTAATTTTAATAATATGTATGCGCCAATTTAGTTCAAGCAATGTTGTCATCGCGGAGATTAGTTAAACCCAAATTTGATATTTATTTTGGTTTGAGAGCAAAAAACGGATTCGTAGTTCGTATTTAATTCCATTTAACTTGTTGCGATTTATCGCTCACTTATTTAGGACCTGCGTTGATCTAGTGTCATTACAATTTTAAAATGTTGACACAAATAAATAAATACATAAATAAAATTAAATTTGGATGGCATGCATTTTCAAGGAGAAATCCTGTGAACACCAAAAGGGGTATAGTCGCCAGAAACTGTAAGAGCAGGCCAAAAGAAAACACCTTCTGAATATCCTTGAAAAACCTGCCCCAAGTACAATACAAATTACCAGTTCATCAAGACATAAACAGTTCACATACATAACTAAAAGTATGTGATGACTGACGCACTCCTTAAGTCTTACGTTGATGATTCTTTGGTACTCCACTGATTCATACTTGTCAGCGTCATTAACACCTGAGACCTCGCATATATTTCTTAATAACTCTTTCAAAACTATAAATTGCAGGGCTAAATTCTGCGTGAAATAGACGAACATGAAGTCGTTGATGATGTGGTTGATGATGGTCCAATGGTGGCTGAAGCCTAGAATGAAGTAAACGACTTCGTGTAATGGTGATTGATATTTGATCTGTGTTGAAGGGAAGCCAGACGATTGCGGGTAAGGGTCGTTTTCCATGGGGAGCATAACTATCACGAAGCATAGTAAAAACCAAGTCCAAAAAAGTGCTACCATCATCAGATTGACAATTTTCTCTTTTTCCATAATTTTGCTTTTTCTTTCAGTTTTTCATTTGCCATCGATCTTTTATTTGATATACTTACTTGTGGTCAATAATAATATCGGGAAATTCAACTCTAAACTCTTCCAAGCAGTTTCGTACTCGGTATAGCCATTCCCCGTCGATTTTTGGACTCTTACGAAAATAACTTTCAATCACAAATGTTTTCTGCTTTAATGTAAATACCATTTTTTTGTGCAATAATTGTAAAGTAAATGAGTCCTGAAAGTAACTTATTTTTGTATAAAATCAACAAAGACGAAAACACTTACTCGACAGTTGACTGGACGAATGACACTAGTGACAATTCTGTTCGCGGCGAGCTTAAACGAAAACAAAATATTTCCATAGCCAATGCTACCGGAATATTAAGTGAACTGAAAGTTGTTAACTTTAGATTCGATGATTAATAATTAATATTAAGAAACCATTTGGTCAGCTGTGTATTTAAAAGGAGATTGCACTAATCAACAAGCCCATTTGTCAAGGAACGCCGCTTTCTCGCCTAATTGACTAACGTCCAAACTAACGCCAAACTTCCAAAATATTCTATTACTCCTGGTCTAAGTCGTTTTTAGTTGTAGACAAGAAATAAACCGCCGTAGTCGATTTTGACTCTAACCTGTAATTACTTAGAACGAAATTGTTTCCGTAAAGAAGCGCAGAGCAAGCGAAGAGTTTCCATTTAAGAACTCGGCCGAAAATTAATGCCTCCCATGTTGATTTTGAGCGCGGCAATTCATCACGAAAATTTGACAATGCGTCTGTTTGTTTTAACGCACACGTAATTACAGGCGTGCGAACGGAGGGTTCACGCGAGGCCGACGAGGATTCACCGAGGATATAAAACGAAACTATCTTGCGGAGATGCCCAAATTAACGTATCTGTTTTGCGTAAAAGCCCATTAAAATTTTACGCTTTTCAATTTAACGTGCGCTTCGAAAAATATAAAAATTACAGTTAAAGATCCCATTTACTTCCAACGAATGGGAGGAACGCATTTAATTATGATTTCATTACGTCTTTAGTAGTAGTCAAACGACTTACGTACGTACTTACGTGCATAATGATTCTGCTAATTAAACAGAAAAGAACGGCGACACTTTTGGATATATTCTCAATGAAAATAAAGGGGAACGATTTGGTCCTTTAAATAAGCAGTTAAAAATAAAAGCTAGTTTTACCTGAATTTTTTTTAAACAATTAATATTAAAAGTTCAATAGTAAAAGTTGGAGTGCTTTACCTGATTAATTCTAGTTATATTCAGAGGGCGCACAAGTCTTATCCCCCCACCTTTTTTCAAGTTTTAATGAAACAATCGGTACGTTCTTATTTCCCATTTAAATTTATACCATTGCTAAGATTTATATTAAAGTTCCAATTAAAACAATAGGCGTAACATTCTCTGTTGTGCTATTGGACATTTCACAGTAGCTTACACTCTACTTACTCCAGTGATTAATGATTAAATTCGGAAACGAATAACGTGCCTGGGCTTAACTCAAGTCATACAAGATTTACCGATTTTTATTAATAATAATTTAATATATTACGTGTCAGTATCGCGAAGCTTTTCCCTAAAATATTTTAATTGAAATCGAAACTGGCGATTTCATTGGCTTTGATCAAGAGCGACGTGCTAATGATGTTTTGCTTGAAGTTTTTAACGAACTGGGGCACATATCGAAGCGCTCATGAGTTTCATTTATCTTAATTAAGATATAAATAAGCGGTTAAGCTGCTCGATTTAACTCGGTTTTATGTAAAGAGTAAATTAATTTTTCAGCATCAGAATTACCGTTTTATTATTGTTATACTTGCGTCCTTCAAACATAATCAAAAGCTTTTTCGTTATTTGCATGACACCTTTTGAACACTAGTACAAAATATGCACTTGAGTTTTCGTAGCTTGTTTGATTGCTTTATCAAAAGTGAATGAATCAGAACCCTTGCATTACGTGGATTTGGACTTACACATTATAAAATGTAAGTCCTTCGTCCTGTAATTAAATTTGCAAATGTGTATTTGAGGCTCGATATTATAATAACGTTTTTCTAGGCGCAGCTATAGAAATACTATCATTATAAACGCGGCCAACAAAGGGCTTAATGCACAATGGGGTTGCACGTGAAACGACAAAGCATCTAAACCACCCCTAATCCAACAAGTATAACTTGAAACACACATGGAACGTGGTGCGCTGCGAATACTTTATAACTGGCACGCTTCTAGATTTTTTTATTACAGTGATGCCCAAACATTTTCATCCAAATTACTCGCATGAAAATAAACAGAAATTACTTTTGTTTTTCTTTGAACACGTTCGAATATACGCCTAATGCCAACGAAACCATTATCTTAGTCAATTATATAATGTTATAGCATTATATAAGAGGTTGAAATCTTTAGAAAGATATTGGATGGCATGCATAAAGCGAAGTAGATGCTAATACTTCTCAAATTAGTATATTCTTCGAAGTAGATGTTTGTTGTACTATGTATTGTGAATTAGTACTGAAAATGGAATTGTTTTGCAATTATTGTTGTTTACGCGATTTTACATTTCTCAATTTCACAATACATGTTAATATGCGTAAACTGTTGTAAATATGTGGAAGTACCTTTTCAAGCGGTAACTTTTGAGAACTGCTGTTTAACAAAACCCGCGCTTCTCCCTTTCATGTGTGCACCTACATATCTAAATGCTTATTATTCCAGGCTCAAATCATGTTCCAATCAATGCTGGCTGTCCACCCTTTAACGCAGCATACCAGCAAGAAATATAAGGGTAGCCACCCCGTGCGCAAGCACAACAGCGGCATGTGTTCTCCACCCTACGCTCCTATGCGCGCTTATTATTCATGCGGATGCAAAGTCATTCAAAAAATCACGGGGGGTGCACATAACTAATCGCAAATACACGTGCACACGTGCCACTGCACGAAAAATATCGACACTAAAACCAGTACCGGCACCATAAAATTCCGAAATTACCATACCCCCATACGGAATGGAATTCTATCGCCGACAATTGCAAAATTCGAAATTGCTTAAGTATTAATTGTTATGTTATAACTTATATCTCATTTGATGAATTACTATCATTAAGTGGTAATTAAGAGGTAATTATTTTCGAATAATTAAAAAAATATAATAGAAGATAATAATTTAGAACGACGAAAGACACTGTTATTAAATAAGAAGGAACATAAAAGGTCGGCCTATAAAATTTAATGTCTTTAATGTCTAATCCATTAAGAAACGTGCCGATCTGTCAATGTGCGTCGGTATCGTTTAATCCTTTTTTACGTCCGTCACACCTCCTCCAGCCTCCCTTCAAAATTCTAATTCAATTTTACAATTGGCAGACGTTTGAAATTCCCGTTGTTCCTTTCTTGTTGTTGGCTGGGAATATTTGCCGACAAAGTCAGAGGGCTATTCGCAAATCGGTTAAATTGGTTTTGTTTAGTAAAAGAAATATTGACAGGTGAAAGGGGTACGTTAATATTGTGGAAGACGGACGTTTTATTTCAAAGTAAAAGATCCAAGTGTCATATATCAAATAATTTTTTTGTTGGCAATAAAAAGTGTTCAGTTGAAAGTATTTTGAACATTGTGAAGCAGGTCTTGAATTAGGTAAACGCGAAATGTCACTTGACGTTTAGCAATTGCGTGTGCTGCACTAACGTGCACTCAAAGTATTCGCGCCTTGTTTGCACCTTATGTATTAATACGAGATGAAGATATTCTGCACCGTGATTCTGTACCAGTGCAACAAACGAAAGCGCTAATAGTCACGTGATATTATAAGCAAAACTCTACAACTGTTTGACAAATGTCAATCAGTTTAGGAAGGCATCCCTTCTTCTTTCGTCAAAAAATCAAAACCAATTAGATGAACTTTTCAATTGAACACTCATTAGTTCTCAAACATTACATTTAAATAAAGCAGAAGTAGAGAAACGTTTAAACGTATACAAGGTGTATTACAAGAGAGTGTGGTTGTAACAAATTAAAATTTCACAAAAATTTAAGGGGATTTGAGGTGACGTGTCACTTCTTGTATGGGGTGTTGCATTTTTCTACACCGAAATTATTTTGTTTCATTAACTTAGCTTGACTTTAGTGAATAAACGTGGTAGTGAAATGCACAGAACTGTAAAATTACACGTAAGCAGTCAAGTGTAATTATTATACGCATAGTGCCTCGCTCTACGGGGAACGCGCGCGCCAAACCGCCGACAAGGGGGTTGGGGACATACTCCAGGTGTCGACAGCTGTTGGCCAGGCCTGAGAGGCTCTCTTTTCTTTTATCGATTGAAACAGTGTTGTGCTTATGAAAGTTTCCAAGTACCGACATGAACAGTGTGAAATGTGTTACCCATTTACCGACGTGGCCAAGAAAAAGTGACCTAAATCTAAGACTACTGAAACTTGACACTTGATTGAAAAAAAAGTTTCTATTTGATTTACATTCTTTTAATTACAAATAAACTAAAGAAAAGCTGTATAACTTTCATAATCAAATAATTACTAGACACCCAACAATATTTTGGGCATTTTGGAATTACGTCAGAAAAAATGTCCCCTTTTTTCTCGCCGCGGCTGTATTTAATATTTAAAAGTTTACTTTCCATGTAATACTATAGAATTTCACAAAAAAAAAGTTAATGAAAAAGTAAGATAATTAAATATTTAATTAATTGACAAAAATATTTTTGCTCTACTCCTTAAATGGTTTTATAATTACTTCATTTAAAGTTCTGAGTGCAATTAAAATAATGATATTAAAAACGATAGAGAATTCTGGTATGACATAATTGACTAAAAAATATAAATATTTTCTATCTTTAATTTTTATTTAGGCACTTTTACAACATATTGCTGTGTTATTTAACTATTTAAAAAATAAATTAAAAAGGATACACACGCTTAATTATGTTTTTAAATGTTTATTCTTCATGGCCCATGTTTTTACATTTCGATAATTTTTATTTACTGAAGAACCTCGAATCCTAAAAATAAGTTTTAAATTTTTTTTTGTTTATTTTAAAAATTTTATATTCAAATATAGAGTCTACCTAACCTTGATGACAAGTTTCTACGTCTTGAGTCACCAACTAACACAAATTGGTTGAATGGGAAGTTCAGGGAGCTTTTCGTGGATATTTCTGACATAATGCAATGCCTGATTTGGTTGTCCATCCTGAGAGGCCAGTGTTAGAACTCCCTGAAGCATCTAACGCACTTGTCAGGAAGGTTCGGTCCATTGCAACAAACACGGTGGTTTCTTGGCAACCTGGGAATCCTGGTTTTGAGGAGGCGGTGAAAAAGCTTCCTCGGGATTTCCTGAAGAACCACCGTGGCAATAAGCGCCGCTTTCAGCTCCACCTTCCCGATAGTTCCCGTGTGAAGATGTCCAAGTTGGAAGCTCTTCGACTAGGCCTGATTTCGTGGCCTATACAAATTTAATTAATTTTGGTTTGTTTAGAATTGGGTTTTTATGTTTAAATTCTGAGAATTTTTTAATTTTTATTTTGAACTTTGAGGTTAGGTTTCTTATATAGACTAGTTTTTGTTTGAATTTTATGCCTATATAAGTGGGGCAGAATTTGTTTAATTTAAGTCTTCCATCTGTGAGAGTGATAACTTCAGCTACAACAATGGTAATTCTTTAATATTCTAATATTTATTTGAGTTGTAATAATAATTTGCACAATTTCCACAATTCTTTTCAATAATTTCGAATACAGATAGGACCTTGTTTCTTGACTGGTTCGATAGATTTGAAATTACAAGATTTTGTTAATGGCATTTTATAACAAGAATAATTAATATCATAGTGTCATTATCAAAACAGAACAATTAACAAAGATTTTGAATTACGTATTTTAATAATTGTTATTAAATATTTTCTACACGATACACTTACAATTCGACTCCTGAGGTACTTGGACATAGGTTTTTGCTTTAGCGGTCTCTCGGGATTGAATGCACGCTTGACTATGGTGAATTGGAATTTTGAGAATTATGTATTCTAGTTCATTGTAGCAAGTTACTCTGAAAACCATAAACATAAATGATTGTAATGAATTTTTACGTTGTGTTGATATATTTTGACATTTCATTTGTGCATAAGTTGGTAATAAAGTTGTTTAAAAGATAAATCTGGATTTTACTTACCCCTTTTACCATGTCGCTCATAAACTAAGATTTGCACAATAAACCTCATTTTCTTTAGCAAACATTTTTGAGTCTCTTTTGTTTGCACTGAACATGAACCCCGTGCAGCGTTGGAAACCGTTCAACAAGTAAATTTCTAGGCCTTGAGATTATTTAAATTTTTATTTTTCAATTGCTAATTCCATAGCAATATGTAGAATCCACATCTAATAATCATTTAATTTTGACGATTAGTTTCAGTGGATGAAACATGAGTTTGTTATTAAACCATGGAAATGAAGAAGCAAATAGCTTCATCGTGGTAGTTCATCTTCGAGGAAATTGTTACCTCAAGTTGCTAATATTTCCTGAGACACCTAAAGAACATTGTTAATTGATGATCTTCTTCGAAAATGAAAATATTGCGTTGGAATTCTGGACAATTTAGAATTTTATATTTGTGAAAATACCACAAAAATTGTAAACTCTAATATTCCTGAGTAATTTGAAATACCTAATGACAAGTAAGCGTTGCTTTACCACAACTTTCCCAAAACTAGCTCAGTGAAGAAGGGAGGGGTACTAAATAAAATAAACCAGGGCGCCAAGGAATCAACCCCAGTTGAGGAAGTCACTTCGAAACTGTTCCCAAGGTCTCGTCGTGTTTGCTCTAGGTAAAAACTAACCTTCAGGAGATTTGTCTCACTTGATACGTTCAGCGTAGGGTCAGACATAAACAAAACATACACAGTATATAACAATTATATTTGTGCACAACAAAAGAAATACTCACTGTTGCCACAACTCAATAAACTTTAAATGAACTCAGTTAAAAGTAGTGCAAATGAACACACGGTACGCGGTTAATCAGATCTGATTGCACAAAAGTGCCTTAATGGCAATGTCGATTATCCGGTTATTTAAATATTAATTTAATTAAAGTATAAAGTAACGGGCCGCAATGAACAGAGTTCGGGAACGATAAGTAAATTAAATAAATGTATTATACGCCACTCTGCTGTTTGACGTTCGTTTGTTGCCTGGTCCACTCCGTTTCGTACAGATGGCGCACTTGTTTAATACAAAAGACGCGACGCCTCCGGGACTCACGTTCGGCGATGCACAAGGCTAATACGATCATCTTCGGTAGATTTTCCTAAACAAGATGAACACCAGCAAATAATCGGCAAAACGGTTACGCCATACCAGAATAGGTAGTTAAAATCCCAAAAGAAATTACGAACCTAATAGTACAAGAAGAACGGCCATTAATTTCTGCGACGCTATTAAAGAAATATTAAAATTACCTGGGAATTAACCAGGTCGTTGAAATAAAACGCCACTTGCGTTTCACAAGGAAATGTGAGATACTTGAATCTCCCAGTAAAACTGTATTTAAATTGAATTTTGCACTAATTTAGCAACAATTCACGAGAGCGATACGATACGTGGTATCTCATGAGACTGCCAGCACAAAAGTGGCGGAATCAAACATGGCCTGGAGCTTGAACACTTCCGGTAATTCTAATGGGACAAAATGACGTGACCAATGAAATAATTATGACGTAATGAAATTCAAATGAAAGAACCAATACGAAGACAAAATTGTAAAGCAATCGTTTCCGGCGAGGGTCATAGTATTATCAGACGACCAGAACAAGGTGTACATACAAGCGACGTTGCAAGCTCGCTGTAAACTCGCTGCGATAAAATTAAACTGTAACACTGATTTGACTTAGGAAAAAATCCTTTACCATCATGATAATGCTCCTGCTCATACCAGAGCAGTTTGAACACAAAAATTGATTGTTTGTGAAAACAGGTTAGATTCAAAATGGTGCTGTTCGGTGTAAGGAAGGACCCATTAGTTAGTTTTACTTTCAAATACGATCGCAATAATAATGACAAAAGTCATTCTGATTAGTCATGTGCTTTAAGAAGTCTTTCGTTTACTTTTCAAGGCTTGTTACAGTTCAAAATCCTGTTAGGAATAAGTTGGCAATATCTAAGAATTTCGATCAACTTATTGTAGCAATCCTGACCATCTCAGGCGCAGGTTTGAGATTATTGGTCGTCGCATTGTACGTCCTTATATGGACATTTCGATAATAGTGGGTTCTGATTGGTCGACGCTGACCACATCTGCGATCACTCGGCGTCATCTTACCCCGCTTTGTTTCAGGTTCAAGGCGGCATTTACTCGTTCAACGTTGGTGATGTTATGTCGTGTTTAGGTTGTTGGAATTATTTGCGCCGTTGAACGAGATTAGGGAAGATTTCATTTAGGTACCCAGCAAAGGCTTGGTTTTATCAAAAATCCAGCTAACGCCATCTTGATAATTACTAATTACTAATTACTTTCAGGCTTTTCGTACGTTTTGGTATTTTCACTCTTGGCTACCTTTGTATTTGGATATTCCTTTGGTGGAATACTCTCTTGACCCTCAGCTAATTAATCGACCCTTCAAGGGCTTTATTCTCGAAACGAGGGAGAGGGTTCGTTGTGCGGGAGTGACGTCAAAATGACGTAAAAATATACAAACCTTTCGAGAAATGCATCATTTCGGGAGCGATCACTTCTCCAGTTCGAGAATAATCCACCTGGAAGCAATTGCGGTGTCTGACTGAAGCAAGATGTTGACTCATTTCGTTACGATTGTTCCGGTCAACGTCATGAAGATCCGCCGGAAAATATAAGCGACCTTCGACCTACAGAACATACTTTCGGGTTGCGTGAGTTTGCACCGCATTTCGTTATTACCTGCTTCGTCACGCTGCATTTTTTTAAAAGAGCGAATTTTCGACCGATCTTGCGTTCTAATTAACCGACGTAATTTTGTTTGTAATAAATGATTTAGTTATGAAACGTCGAATAGAGTGTTTAGTCAAATTGCACACGCAGGTACAATTCTTGAATCGTTTTTGTCGTCGCATATGATTACTCTGTTTGTCGTAGCGTAATTTTTCTGTGCATCTTGACTATTGTAACGGTTTGTGTTTTTTGTACTGCTCCCTTCACCGTGCAAGCGATTAAAGTTAAATCTCTTGGATTTACTGCGAAAACTATTGCGATTGCGAAATATCTTGGGAACAATTATTGTTTACCCTGGCGCCTATAATAATATCTTTAAACCACGCCCATCTCCATTGAGCTTTCCTGAGGCAACATCTGACGGAAAGCAGCGCAAACTTGCCGCCTAGTTTTGGTGGTAGTAGACTTCCTGGAAATGCAGGAACTTTATAATTACATGTTAGTTTGTTTAAGTATACACTAACTTGTTAGTACAAGAACTTCTTGAAACATGATAGGTTTGTGATTTTAATTGACGCAGAAATCGAGGTATTTGACCTTAACAGCCACGCGTTCAATTAGCAAGTAAGTAATGGGCAGGTTTAATTTACTCATTATAATTCTTTATCTTACCAGTTGGAGTGCAGCGTGCATAATACGCGAAAGTGCTCGTATATTACGTACACGTTATAATTTGATTTATCTGTTTGCCGCTGCCATATTAAATGCGTGTAGTTTGAAACGAGTCCAGCGATCCTTTAATTATTTCTGATAAATTAGGCGTTGGCAGCCTTTATTTTTATGGGTTGCGGTTTATTTTATGCCGTACTTTTATGGTTTGTCTTCGGCCAAGAGTTTCGAAAGGTAATTGGTACACTTCTTCATTTCTAAATTTTCTGGAAACCTTAATCTCGTGTAAAATTTTTAATTGGGGGCTTTTGGGTGCAACAAACTCGAAAAGAGCACATCACTTCCGTCCAGGCCGAATTAATATTTATTAGTATCGATTGTATATTAATAATCGGCCGCGCGAGCATACATATACAGCTCGCGGTGAAATTATAAGGACAGAAAATTGCGAAATTATCGTTTATTAAAACATGCATCAGCGAAAAATTGCAATGTCTCAGAGCAATACACGCTCGCAGTTCCGGAACGTCACGACGATGATGAAGAGGACCAACCGGGTCCGAGCCGAATTTAGAACAGGACCTCGTTTTTAAATGCGTCTTGCGCCTATAAGGTTGCAATAATTCAGTAGCGGATTTATGAAAACTCTGCGGTTCACCGCAGGTGTTATTTCTTACACGCGGAAAATGGTGTCAAATTACTGGACGTCTTCTCAAAAGATATCGGATTTATGTATAATCAAAGAACGTGTTTAATTCAATTAACAGTACGGTTTGGAAGATGGCTTTACAACAGTGACCAAAAAGAAATACGAACTGCAGGTTCGCCTTTCATAAGTATTTGCAAAGTGGATCTTTATAAAAAAGAAAAAACTTCCATTTTTAAATTTAAAACTGAGGACCCTAAATCTGCGTTAATATTTTTCTAAGGGCCCCTACCTATAAAACGACCTTCCTGCATTTGCCAAACCGCAAAGGTGGTCCGATTCTGAATGATGACTTGTCTTGGTGCTTAAACTGTGTGTTTTACAACGTCCGATTGTGGGCTCGTTAGCAAACAGAACAGACCTTACTTCAACATTTTTATACATTCCACGCGCACAGATTTTCAAGATAAAACAAGCTCCCGCTCGCAATCTGATCGAGTTTTCGCTAATACATCAAGAAACGGCCGTTTTGGAGCAGAGATAAAATTTTATTGCACGAACGAACTATTTTAATAACCTAAATATTATCTCCTGGAAAAAATCAGAAGTTTTTAGATCTAGAACACATTTCGAATTCCTGCGCGAGAGATTCTCATGTCTTTTTCAGTTAATTAAAGTCGTATATGATTAAAATATTAAAAATTTTGGCACAGCTACCATTTTAAGTAGGCAAGTCAAATAAAAGGGACTGTTCATGTTTTATTACCTCAATAAAATTTTATATGCTATTTTATTAAACCTTAAAATGCAATAACTCCTTCATGAACTGAACAAATTAAAAGTACATATACGACAAGCTGTAAAAAAGGCAATTAAAGCCAAAAGAATACGCCATTAATTAGTATGGCACGTAAAAAGTCGGATCGAGAGAAAGTGTGTTAAAAAAAGAACCTATCCAGTATTATCCGAGCCTAGTTAGGTATATATTAAAAGAAATCAAAAATCTACCAACTAATGGCCTCTCGGGGAAGAATTAAGATGCCACACACATAGGCAATTGCCTACTGTGTCTACGAAAGCATAATAGTAAACAAGAATATAAAAAACGAAACGAAAAACATTGAGGGTGACTTTGTAAATTGAGTTGGTCAGTTCGACATGGCTTCTATAAAATACATTTTGTGTCGGCAAAGAATTTTTATTATGTCATAAAAGTCGTTGTCGAAATCATTTAGAATTTTACCTGCCAAGCAAAACATAAAGAGACATATGTAACCGATGCGGTTAATTCCGTACTTTCGCCTTAAATAAATCGCCGGGGGGACATAAAAATTCAAATTTTATTTTCGTGGAATCAAAGTTATGAATGGCGGTCTATACACAAATAACCCAAAAGAAAAAGAAGACAATGTGCGGTCGGAGGTAGACCGACGTTAATGTTCCGAAGACTTTAATTTAATTAAGAGATCTAATCAACAGATGATGTCAAAGTCATCAATGGGGGGACGTTAAACAGTGAACTCCAACAGTCAGGGGGAAGGCTTTAACAGGAGATTAGGCTGCGAGTCGGTGGGATCTTCATAATTTAGGATTTAATGCCTCGCACACTTGCTGCATAGATAATTAATTTTATTAACTCTCGGAGTAATAATATTACAGAAGTTATGACTTCATTACGCAACTTCTATAAAATATAAATATAATTTCGTGGCTTACAGTTATTTTTACGACCCAAAAGCCAACGTTCTATAATTTTGAGTCATTTAACATTATGAATTAATTTGAAACAAACAAGAGAACGTAATAAATCACATAGGTATTCAAGAAACACGTTTAATGAGAATGAGACTGAAATTTGCTGCGTGTGATTCCCCATTTTTTTTCTATAACAGTAATTACGAACGCGAAGCTTCTTGATTTAACTATAATTAATTAGCTTCCATCTGCTGGGAATAGCTGTAAACAATACCATCTTGATTATATTAGAGCAAAAACAACATCATAGTAGACCTACATTATTCAAGTTCTTATTTTTTTATTAAAATTAAAATTTAATTTAATATTATAGAGAAAGCAGTCGAGTGTAGAAAAAGCGAACGAGTTCAGAGAACAATTTAGAAATTACGACGGCTACTATTAGACATTTAAGGGACTATTAAGGAATTATTAAATAGTTATTAAAAATTAAATATAAAACGCATAGCAAATTTAATCTCAATTTAGAAAATATGCCTGTAACGTTAGTTAAACACTTCGAAATATGCATCGAAACTCGTCCATTAATTTTTTCTTTTTAATCGCGCGCCTCCATAGATGACTCCGGTAATTAAATAACTCGCTTAATTTCATTACGGGACATTTTAATTATGACAATTTTCGAATTCCAATTACACAATAATAATTAGCAGGCCGCAATGGTCGGCTAATTGGAAGCGCTAGCCACCGTTTGAGAGTCAATTATCGAAACGTGTTCGTTCCGATGATATGCAAAATTAATAAAGTAATATGCCCCCTGATTATCATATTTAATGTCTTTGTTTGCCATTATCTTAAAAATTTGATTTCTCATTAACACACAGGGCACATGCCGGCCGATAAGTCACCGATGCATCTGCTGTTGACGTACTCAAGTTGACAATTATTATTTCAGTTGAGAATTTGTGAACAATTATAATAGTTAGTACCTGCCCCAAAAAAAATATAATAGCTAAATTATGAGAGGTCTGTCTTTGTAAAGGTCAGTTAAATGCCAAGGAACTAAACGCAGTACAAAGAAACGGAAAATTTTGAATGGTGGAGTCATAACGAGCAATCATCGGAACGAGCAGTATCGGACAGGTAATTAATCTAACAAGTTAAGTACAAACTAATTAAGTTTTTTTCTTCAGTTCTAATTATATCATTAGAATCCTTACGATGATTAACGTCAGCTACTGAGCAGCAGGAGCTTCTTCGATTTTATACTTTCACTTTTGATGCTTATTACCGCAGATGCATTTCAAATCAGTCGTGATATATGGTATTCCATTAATAAAACTCGAACCATTAGCTTATTATGTATCTACCTCAGAATTTAATTAAATAAAAAATAATGTCACAAGATTATACAGCGTGTAATCGAATAAGTAATTCCACTTATTGTTTTATGAAGTGTTGAGAAAAACCGCAGATGCATGTGTAGCTCACGAACAAACAGAGGTTATCAAATAAAAGTATTTACTTTATGCTCTTGTGGTAGGTTATTTTTGAGTAGACATTGATATTTGCAGAATTAATTCTCTTGTGTGACGAAGAACTTACAACATTAATAAGTGAAACTTAATCGATTACACCATGTATTTTTTTCTTCTTAAACAAACAAAAAACAATCTTATTTTGACGGGTCAGAAGTTCGTGCCCAAAAGTAAGTCATCGTGGAGCCGTCTCGCCAAAACAATTTTCATTATAAAAGTGGGACGACACACTGCGCATTTGCGAGCAATTAATTAAAAGACACAATGCCGCGTAACAATCAGCTTTTAATTTCAGATTAACAGGACACCGAAGAGGATATTTCTTAAAATGGTGTCCGATCGCTTAATCGATTAAGCCTGGGCTCGGCTTTACAAGGAGTTTTTTAATTTCCGTGTGGTAATTAATTCAGGAACCAGATTGAGGTTTGTTTTAGAACAAAAAGTTAAATAACTTTGGATATCAACAATGTAAAGAAGTTTGCGTCAAAAGTAATGGGTACATATAAAATTAATCAAGAATATGATTTGTTTATTGGTTCACAGCCATTTTATTAATTTTGTCATTTTTTTATACAAAACATGACAGGATTAAACCATGATAAAAATTAATCAAGAATCAATTAATGTTACTAATGATGTTAAATCAATGGATATAGCATAAAAGGAATTGGAAGAGGTTAAATATTGTTTAAAAAAAAAACTTCTTGGGTACTACTTGGGTAAATTTAATCTTGAACAAAAAACCGGAAGCGCTTACACTGTTTAAAGCCAATAAGACAAAATCTCTCCGCGCACGAATATCAAATAACCTTTCGGTGTTCACGGATGTTTAACAACCTATAAATTTTCCAAAGCGCCATATTGATGTGTAGATACACACCGTCGATTGCTACACCCTCACCGGTAATCATTGACAGCGTTGCTTTAAATTACGATCATATCTTTTAAACTGCGGTGCGAGAGAAAGAATACATTACGAATCTGTAAAGCCGGATTCACACTCCGTCACTAGCTTGCGTTCATTGAAACCACTATTGGAAATGGCAAACAAAAAGTATAACCCTAGTGGAAACTAGATACGTACATTTACATTAAAAAAGTAGGTAACTCGTTTTATTCGTAATAAATCTAGTCTAGTATTTTGGCATTGTAAAATTGGTGACAAATGTCGCACCGCGCCTTCTTACGGGTTGCGTTTCAGAGTAAGTGGTTGTAAACAACTCCTTCCTTTTACTCTCCTGATGCCAAAAGTTAAAAGATATCAAGTGTCTGTCTACACGTCGAAACCCTTCTCCTGTGAATGTATGCGCTACCCGGCTAATAAAATTCGAAACCTAATAGCTTCTTCGGTGTGGTTTCATCCGAAGAAATTGCGAAGGTATTGTCTATTGCTGAAATGATGACGGTAACTCTAACTGCTTCATAGTGGATTTTATGTAAATTTTGAAACCAAAACAAGTTTAAACTAACAGTAACTTTTTTCTATTCAACATTTAAGTTTACCAATTTATCTATATATTTCATATATTGTCGTGTTAAAAAATAAAATTTATTATAATTAATTGATGAATTACGAATTAAGATTAAAGTTGCGAGAAATAAGATACGGCAATGTCCTTAATTTATTAATTTTATTTAATCTAACGCAACTTTGTCCTCTTAAATTATAAATCAATTTATCCTTAGCTTTAATCGCTTATCTTTAAACTTATCGAACTTATTTAATCTAGACTTCTTTTAAACTTTACATTGCTTTAACTTAGAAGGGGGAGCACCTGGCTCGTAGAGTCCACTCGCTTGGATTGGTTTACGCGCACTTGGTTTCACACTAATTACTTCACGACTATCACTTGACTAATAATAATGATAATTCATGTCTGACTAATTAATTATTAATAATCTCTAATACCTGCGGGTCGATCTTTTATACATTTCTTAAATCTACGTGACAATTGGTTTCTTCGCTGCTCTGGTGGCTGGGGGTTCGGTTCAAAGCACAAAGTTCTGAAGATGTCAGCATCAATTGACCCTTGCCAAATTTGTTTTCTTAAAACTCGATCTTAATTCGCACATGTAAACAACATTCCGCAGAGCTTGCATTTTTACGTAAGTGGAATGCGAGCATGTGTACCGCGGCTTGTCCTACCAATCGTCAATGGGTGCTGATCCCGCATAATTTTGAAATGCACATAATTGCAGCGCCTATACCATATCAAGGATAACATTTTCATTAAAAAAATTATAGCTTATATTTACCTATACATATGCTCCTCTAATCAAAAATATAGAGTGATTATGTTTATGTTATTATGAAATAATTGATTTAATTAACAACGGTACTTCTTTTCGAATATTATCCCTAATACTGATCGATGACAGATTTAAAGCACATTTAAAAACTGAGATCATTAATTCGCCTAATTACACGTCCTCGTGTCTTCGACCTTGCCTTTAAAATTTGTGGTCAGTTCCTTAGTGCTTTTTAATACGTTTGTGGCATCGTTGATATTAATTACCTATCTTATGGAAGCGAGTCGTAAGACAGGTGTAAAAGACCGGTCCGTGCGTGCCAATCTGCCAAAATACCAGTTCAAGTATCATATGCGAGCCCAAAGTATCAACTGAATTAATTAGTGCGTTCACATGCTTAAGCTATGGAAAGTTACTGACACGTGCTAACTTCTGCAGGCCTCCGAATGGGATGTACGTATTTAATTCCCGTTAACACTATGCGTGTTATAAATATAACACTCGATGGAGAAAGATAGTGCTTCAATATGTTAATATATTATAAATTATAATCCTTCCCTAACATCTTAGAACATTTCTCGTGACAATTATAGTACAGTTCATTCCATACAGTTCCATACCAATCAGTTCCATACCATATCTTCACATTGTTTTTAACGACTTCGGAGATATTATGCAAAGGCATGAGCAAGACAAGTAACATGACGTTAAAGTAAAGAATGGATTTATTTGTATATATACAGGATGTCCCAACAGTGTGTTCTCGGGCCATATCTCCATAAGTATTGAAGATAGGAAAAAATTTTCAATACAATTTCGTTTTTAATTTAAGAGATCTACAGCGCGAAATTTTCATCTATACAGAGTGAATCAACACAGTGGTGTCGGACACAACTTCTTTATTTCAAATCGCATGCCCTATATATGAAACCAAATTTGGATTTCCCATAAAATTATAAACATTTTCTGTATACTATTGCCTATACCTAAACCTAACCGTTCTTGAGATATTTAACATTTTGTCTAAAAACTGCCATTTGCAGCCACTATTTTATTTATTGATATTTTATTTAATTTTAACTCTAAGAAAAAGATTTTTGATACAGATGTAGTTAATACATAAGCTTATCATAAGCCGTTATTAAATGTACTTTTATCGCTACAGGGTGGTCATGGTAATAAACGAAATTTCGGAAATTTCAAAATGGCAAAACATAATTTTCTTAAATAGTATGCCCTATATTTTTCTATCCTAAATTCTTCGTTCAATAAAGTACTTTCATTTTTCTTAAGTATGTCTTATACCTATCTGCGATATTTTTTGAGATTTTCAGATCTATTTGAATTATTTTATTATTTTATTATAGTTTGTAAGACGAATGCCGATGGAAAACACCTAGTAGGTCGGTCGCAGCCGCAGCGGGAAATATTACAATAACCAGCTTACCGCATTCCTGGCAAGCTCATAGAGAGTTTGGGGCATGTATGACGTAAGTGCAAAAAAATGTATAACTGTTTAAAGGAGTCACGTACTAGAACTAACTAATGCCTGTACATTATTGTCGCTTGAAAATTAATTATTAAAGTCAACAGGTTCATTTGTTTGCCGTTTTCCACTGCCACATTAGACAATAACTCGTTTTAAAAGAAATAATTCAAATAAATCTAAAAATTTCAGAAAATATCTCAGATAAGTATAAGACATACCTAACAAAAATGAAAGTACTTTTATTAAACGAAGAATTTAGGATAGAAAAATATAGGGCTTGCTATTTAAGAAAACTGAGTTCTGTCATTTTGAAATTTCTGAGATTTCGTTTATTACCATGACCACCCTAGGACGACAAAAGTACATTTAATAATGGCTTATGATAAGCTTATGTATCAACTATATCTGTACCAAATATCTTTTTCTTAGAGTTAAAAATAAATAAAATATCAATAAATAAATTAGTGGCTGCAAATGGTAGTTTTTAGACAAAATGTTAAATATATCAAGAACGGTTAGGTTTAGGTATAGGCAATGGTATACAGAAAATGTGTAGAATTTTATGGGCAAAGCAAATTTGGTTTCATATACAGGGTGTATCGTATTAAAGGGGCAATAGTGATAGGCATAACTGAGGGTTACATGTGCAGTCCGAAAAAGTGTTGCAAAATTATTTCTGCTGATATAATTTTTTAGGAAAATTTTATAAAAAATTCTGCACTGAGTACGGACCTGTGCTTCTGAAAACGTATCGATATTTCGGATAAGGCAATCTCGTACAATTGGGATGTCATAAAAAAGCGAACCAATTGTGTAAACAAATCTGTTACACTATCAAATACATTTTAATACTTAAGCGGCCCACTATAACCATAAAAGTTGCTAATAAAGCATTTATGATATGTACCATAAACGATGTCTTATTTGTGCGAACTAATTAGCATTTATTGGATGAATGATGGAATAAATAATATGAACGCTTCCTCATCAAGGCATTTATTTAATACTAACCAAGCTAGCGGTGGTTTAATGAGTAACTACCCCCACAGTACACAATTGCACCCTACCCATGCGAAGCGTTCTCATCGTAAAATTACGTTTATTGATATGCCTGTATAACAACATTTTCGCCCATTCTTAACTGCAGCACATGTGCAAGTATTTTACTGTGCTCTGGCGCCATCAGCGCTAGGCGTAGTTTCATACATGTGGAGACGCGCCAGGGCCGTACTCACTACTTCATAATTCGATATCTAACTATGGCACTTTATCTATTTTGTCAGAGGCAAAGTATTGTTTATAGAGCGTCCCCGACCCACTGGTGACGTATTGTCCCTTATACCTGATACACCGTGTATAGGGCATGGCATTTGAAATAAAAAAGTTGTGTCCGGCACCGCTGTTTTGACTCACTCTGTATAGATGAAAATAATTTTGTGTTGTAGATCTCTTAAATTAAAAACGAAATTGTGTTGAAAATTTTTTTGTATCTTCAATAGTTATGGAGATATGGCCCGAGAATACACTGTTGGGACACCCTGTATATATCTAAAAAGCCCGAAAACCTGGATCGCCTAATTTAGACAATGGGATGTCTGCTGCCAGTAAAGCTTCGCAGAGATCAAAATTGAATTTCTGTTGATTGGAGGTTCTAGGACTATATTTTTTGAGGTACTAACCCCTCCTTCCATTTTGGATTTGACTGGTCATTAAAAATTTTCGGCGTTTAGTTTAACTCTTTGAGTTAAATTTAAAGTTTCACACTTGGGACTTTGGGAAAAAAGTGCGACTTTTTCATTTGAATATATCAAAACACAAAAACTAAAGTTGAGTCATACAAATATTTTGGAACACATTTTAATAACTGTAAGAACTCCATAATTTCCAGTTATTCCACTTAATTGGTTGCAAACGTTTTTTAGAAACACGATAACTTTTTTTTGATGGCGTGCGCAATGTGATATTAAAACACATTCCTTTCGTTTTAGTTAAAAGAATTTTAATATTGCTGGCAAATATTACCGATGTCTTTCTTAATGGCCGATACTATAACACGATCAGTATTAAAAAGCTCATTCTGCTCTACTGTTTATTCTTCAGAAAAACGCCGCTCGGTTAATCGGTTAATCGCCGAATTTTATATAGAACATCAATCAGAAATTTTACGATCCGAATTCCTTAAAATGCAAATAATTCCGAAGCTCCTTCCTAATTACGAAATTCGACCGCGACTTTGTTCTCCTAGGTATAGTATAAAAATGTTTACGAACACCGAAACAAGGCTCATCACTCGTTTGCACCTGTTGATGCTCTACGAGGAATCCTTTATGATTACTGATTACCATTTCTTATCAATTATAAAGCACGAGTCCAAGCCGTCGTTTGCATACGACAGATGAAGGAGCGAAATACGAAATAATCGCACGCATAAATCACGTTTACATCTCTATGCCTTAACAGTTTAAATATTTAAATCAGCGCCACATTCTACGAGGTGTTAGGGCATTATGCGTTATTAATCCGACGAAATTTATACGCCGAATAATGGAGGAACATTTCGTTATTAAAATGTTAATTGGTCAAAGTAATTAAAAACTTTCTTGTTTATAATGTTTCAAAATTTCGTCAGAAGACGAAAACACCGTGCATTTTCCTCGTTTCATTTCAGATTTTAAATACGAGTTTTGAATTTTAAACATAATCAGTTAGAAAGCCACCAGCACCTGAGCGAGTACTTCTTTTAAAAAGTAGGAAGGAAAGAACTTAATAAATAAAATAAACTATTGACGGGTGGACAAAATAGCTGAAAATTTTATCAAGAAATCAAGGGCAAGTTATTCCTTCCATTTTATGTATCTTTCTTCTGCTGCTTGCTTCGCTTCTTGGTCTTTTTTCTTGGTCTGCCTCTTCTATTTCTTCCTCGAGTTCTTCTGGTAAGTTTATCTTCTGCCAATCTATTCATAAGACCCCTAATCAACCCGGTTGCTTTTCCTGAATCTTCTTGCGTAATGTAAAGGGCTCTCGGAAAAGTTCTTTCTGTGTTTCCGTTGTTATTTAATCTATGTTGTGATTTGTATTTTTTTAAATCGCGACGCCTTAAAAATTGAAAATAGGCAACCCATTCTACTTCCGTGCTTTCAATGCGTACGAAAACGCCATGTCATTTCCGATTGGTTTGATGGATTGAAAAGAAGATCGCGTGATGTCATCCATTGACAGTTTAACGAATTTACAAAATCAAAAAAATGTCCAAAAAAAATTACAATAATAATAATTATCTAGGCAAGAAAGTAGCGTCATCTATTGAAAATATCACGAATTAATAAAATTAAAAAAAGGATAGCAATGAAAATAAAGTATTCGTGGTGCGGGTAAGGATGTGGCGCCACCTATTGAAAGTTTCACCAATTAACAAAATCAGAAGGTTAATTTTGTCAAGAAAGATCATGTCTGAGCGTGAAGGTGATGTCATTTGTTGACAGTTTCATGAATTAACAAAATAACAGAAAATTGTCAAGAAAAATAAAGTTCATGTTTAGGGCAAGAACGTGGCGCCATCTACTGAAGGTTTGACGAATTAATAAAATGGTGTAAAGCAATTGTAAGGGGTGCCTGACAGCATATTGACAGTTTATTGATTATCAGGGTTTTGCATCACTCTCGATTCCGACTAGAATGTGGGGCACCATCTATTAAAAGTTTAACACAATCAAGAAAATCGTCAAGAAGAAATTAAAATGATCCCTATGGCCTAGCCCTAGGCGAGAAACTGATGTCATCTGCTGAAAGTTTCACGAAACAACAAAATTTTTAAAAAATACAAGTCGGGGTGCAGACGTGAATGTGGCGCCACCTATTAATAGTTTAACCAATTAACAAAATCAAAAAAGAAAGTTTCGCAAGAAATGAAGAGCACGTCTAATTGTAAGCCAGAATGTGATGCCATCTACTGACAGCTTAACAAATTTAAGCAATTTTTTTTTTAATTGTCAAGAGAAATGAAGGTGGCACGGCACTATGTTGAAAGTTTAACGAATTAATAAAATTTTTGCAAACAATGGAAGATGACCGGCAGTTAATAATTTATTAATTATCAACGATTTCTATCACTCTCGATGTCAAGGGAGTTATAAGCTAAGCGGATGTGAACGAAGTTGGCCGTGACTTAGATAAGAAAGTGGCGCTATCAGTTGACAGTTCAATGATTTAATGAAATCAGAAAAAAAAGGATGCCAAGATGATTAAGAACAAATCTAAAAAAAAAATAAAGAGCATATCCAGGCAAGAACGTGGTGCCACCTGTTGAAAGCTTAACGCATTAATAAAATCGAAAAGCAATTGGAGGTTAAAATCGACGGTTAAAAGCAGTGTTGCCAATAGGCATTAATTTTACTAACAATCTGTATAACTCCCGATACCGGCTAGAGTATACGAACGAAATTGGACATAATTCAAATAAGAAAGTGGCGCCATCTGTTGACAATTCTGCGAATTCACGAAGTTGAGAAATAAATAGCGCCAAAATTAAAACCGCTGGACAATTTGCTGCGCCCAGCAGAGGAAATACATAAATAATTAAAAAATTAATCTCCTCGGTCCCTATTTTGGCCATGACTTAGCTAAGAAAGTGGCGCTATCAGCTAACAGTTCAATGATTTAATGAAATCAAAAAAAAAGATGCTAAGAAGATAAAGAAGAAGTCTAAAAGCTATGAAGATCAAGTCCACGCAAGAAGGTGGCGAATAAGTTAATAAAATCGGAAAGCAATTGATGACCGACGGTTAATCATAATTCATTAATTTTATCAATAATCTGTATAACTCCCGATATAAGCATCAGCGCATATTATGAACGAATTTAATCAAAATTCAAAAAAGAAAGTGGCGCCATCTGCTGACAGTTCTACAATTAACAAAATCGGAAAATAAATAGCACCAAAATATACACCAATAAACAATTTATTGCTGCCTGCAGAGGAAACAAATAAGTAATTAACAAACTAATCTCCTCCCTCCCTATTTTGGCCAAGACTTGGATAAGAAAGTGGCGCTATCAGTTGACAGTTCAATGATTTAACGAAATCAGAGAAAAAGATGCCAGGAAGGTGAAGAACAAATCGAAAGAATCTATTCTAAAATCTTCAGACACCCTGTATACATGATGGCATATATGATGGTATAACAGGAACGAAAACAACTGATGAGAGGAAGGCCAAGTTCCTACCTCGTTTATTTATAATAAGTTTGTCTTCTGCCCTTCTATTCATGTGACTCCTAACCAACATCTTGCAAGATTGTTTCTCCTGAATCTTCTTGCATATGTAAAGGGTATCGGGCACACTTTTACCAAAAAAACCAAAAACCAAAACCAAAACAAAATAATACAAAACACGCAGCAAAAATAGGACTAAACGCAAACTAGTCCCATAGTCGAGTGTGTACGTCAGGTTACCTGATAGCGAATAAAAAAAAGAAATGTCGAAACGGATACATGGATACAACGGATATCTGGGGCTGATGCTGTCACCAAGATCCCGAGTCAGTGGAGAAGGTCGTGGGCAGACAGTTTCGCACAGGTAACTGTAGACCTAAAAGGGCGCCACCTGTTGACGATCGCAACAATTTGCAACCCAAGGAATCGCTCCAACAGGACACTTAAAAGTCAGTTCAGCGCCGACGTAATCCGTTCCGAGGGGAGCAGGGATAATCCCCAAATAAATACGATTCGTAAAGAGAGAAATCCAAAAATAAATTTAAAAAAAATACGTCCGCCAATTTAAATAAGCTTTAATGGAAATAAGAACAGTGGACATTAAAATCGTCTAGCCAAGCCACAAAAGTGAATAATTGAAAGATCACGACGACAAAAATATCACGAAAGGCGTAAGGCCGCGACACATTTTTCTTTCTTAAAGTTAAACAACAAAAAGAAATGTTAACATCCACGCTTAACGCCCAAATTGAATTTCCGTCCGCTAGGAATCCCACACATTAACTCCTTGAACAATTTAATACACAGCACTGCATTGTTACCGACAGAGTATAGTGTGTTGCCTATACGGCGGAGTCACGTGGGTTGAAATCATTTCTGATTTTCTTGTATTAATGACGGCGCCAGTACCTTGATCACTTGGGCCTTAACTTCTTTTGTCACTTCTCTTTTTCCAAAGACTGTAGACTTCAGAGAATTATAAATTCTTTCAACTTTACCCACCGTATCGTTAACTTCAGTATCAATATCATCAGTTGTTTTCTATTATCGATCCCAAATATTTGAAGCTTCTTACTAGCTCATTATATTGAGTTTTTTTAATCTTTTGTTGTTTTTTTCTTATTTAATCTAAAAATATTATAAAATAAGTTTACGATTAATTATAATAAATATACACTCGAGTGACATGAAAGTGAATCTCCAACAGAATAATTAAGCCGTATTATACGCGAACCGTGGTATCAATAATTTTAATCGAAATTAGTTCCATGCTTTTTCAGCATAATCCTTAATGAAATCTGCAAGGCTTTATTACTTTTAACATTACGTTTTTTGGCCGAACATTCTGCCTAATAGCCCAAAGAAATAAGAGTATAAACACCGGAATTTAAGCTCGACGGCTTCTTAAACTCTTAATCGACCGTGTTTGTTACTGCTCGCCTTCATTAAGCAGCCATATCTCACGCACGTTCGGGATTTTTGATTGGACGTTTAAATTGAACGACGCAATAAGTAATTTTGTCGCAGTTCGAAAACGTTGAATTCTGCAACGATGATCGTAATTATGAAAGTTGCTACTTCCAAAATATAGCCTTGTTTTACATGAGCGTTAATACAGAGTACGTTGTTATTTTATAAAACGTTGGTAGGTAATAATAAAGGGCGCCCTGTTTAATAAGTTCGCAACGCAAACTACCTGACAGATAATGAAATTTATTTGGAAGACTTTAATCATCCTCCAGTCGGACGAGGACTTTTACTTATTTTTGTAATTAAAAAAAGTGTTTACAACCGCAGAACCATGCTGGCCAAAATGGGTAATATAATTAGCACCATCGTGAATGTACTGTTAAAATGGTCGTAATAAATTACATAAAAGGAATGGAGAAAAATTAATACATCAGCTCCGGCGAGTAGGTATTCCAGTTAAATTGGCAAATTGATTTAGAATCTCGTTATTTATGGATCGCCGACTTCCTTGATAGCTAAAATATATGTTTCACCTATAACTGCGACCGGGACCGAATTATTAACAGTATCTTTTAATTAATCAAAGAATTGTTGCCGATTTTAATTAAATCTTGACAATACAAATGAGCGATAATGCATCTCAACAATGGGGCGCGTTGAGAATTATATCCGAACGCGTTCTCAATTTGATTTTAAGTCAATTATTTGCGTTAAAAATTAGTTAGCTTCGGTCGTAAAGTATATTGTTTAAACTGAATTAACTACACGCAGATGCACATCTGAGGGGATAATTTATCAACGAAAACCGCGACTTAAATATTATTTAATAGAAATTAGGAAACTTAATCTATACGTCAATACAAAAATATTAATAAATAAGCACAAGGTACCTACTACTTACAAGTACGAGTATTTTTTTTTAATATGATAATCTATACAAATGCACATTTCGGCATCTCAAAATATAAATTGCCCTATTAAGCTCAACAGGAACTGTTTATCTGAGCTCTGCGGGAAGCAACTCATCACCCCAACAGGGCTCTGTCTCTTTAGCTTGCCGATTGGTCACGCGTTTTAGCAGAAAAAGAAAATCGGCGCAATAAATGTCTGCTGGAAGCTGTACGTGCAGTAAACTATTCAAAATTTCGCCTCGGGCGAGTTCACTTTTAAATTAACGAGCTCGAAGTTAGACTATTCGCCCAAAAATACAAGTAAGTGTGGAAGTTAATTTTAAAGCAGCAGTGATTTATTGGGCACGTCAAGACGTATTTCCAGTACGTATTGCTATTTATCAGAAACGTTTAAAAATAACCGAACAGAAAGCGACGATTAAAGCTTTAAGGCGAAATTATTTTTCTCAATTTTCTCCCAGCCGAGGCTGCTCATTTACTTGTACTGAATACTGAACAAAAAAGTGGTGTAATTATGGAAAATAAATAAAATATTCAGGAGGACGGCCCCACCCTGCGCACTTGAATAAGGAAGAGGGACGAGAATAAAAATTACTATTTTTAATTGAGGCCTTTACTTATTTATTTTCTTAATTATTTCACGTAACGATCACGAAAATTAATGACGAAATTGATATTCAAGATCAATTACCGGTTGCTTATGGTCCTTTATGAGTTTCATTTTATCCACGTCACAAACTATATTCAACCACGGTGGTCCTCCGACGGACCAAATTACCGTAATGTTCTTCATAAAATTACTTTTAAATGATACTGTTTTGACAGTTTATTTCTATAAACATCCCCAAGTTTCTTGTAATTATACCTTAATGAACGTTTACTTAAGACGCTCTCGAAAATTGATTCATTTACGGTACTTGTGCGAATGAGTTATTACCGCCGATCTTCCTTATTTATTATGTGCAAAAGTTTTGGGTTATTTATTAAAGCGACCGCCAAATAATAATAATAAAAAAATACGTGCGCTCGGCCGGGAGTTACTTTATTTATTATGTTCTTTCGGAGCACCTGCAAAACTTCGGTTTGTGTGATCATCAGGTTGTCATGAATATTCATGCAAGAAAGTTCTGTCCAAATAATATATCCTTATCGAGAGCAGCTCACGTCACTTGTTAGGACCGACAGGTGGAAGAATTTACTGTTTTCTCTCTTATCGTATTTTATCAGAAATTGACACTTGCACGCATTATTTTATTATTTATTACGGCTTCGTTTTTAATCCCCTCTTATATTTTATTACGTAATTAATGGCGAAAATAAACAGGCCATAAACTTGTCGAATAAATTAAAGATTCGCACACATTTTTAATGGAAACAGAAATGACAAAGCACAATCTTGTTCTGGTCCTCAACAAATTGCAATAGTAAAAATATTTGTACAACCATGCAACTGAAACCGACTGTACACACCGAAATCAATTTGATACAAGTTCCTTTGCATTACGCAAGGCAAATATCCTCGCAAGCGACCAAACAAGTATTGATCGCGTTTTCAAAAAAAAGCCCCGAGCATCTCAACTAATCACAAGCCCAATTCTATTACTGGCAGTTACGCTAAAGAATAGAAAATCCAAACAATTGTTGTGCAAATCCTTCCCGACTAGTCGCGTGCCAGGAAGCGTGGCGATCAGACAGGGCCAGACAGCCATCAAAGCTTTCGTCTCTCTCTCTCATGTATAGATGACACTCTCGGAATTCGGTCGTTAGACGGAGAAAGAACGTCGAAACACACACACATGCACACTAGTCGAACATCTGGCATAGCTCCCCTGCCTTTTGTTATTCTGATCTTTCTACCTCCCTTTTAATGTTGCCCTTCAGGTTATAGGTGAGTATTGCAACTCTCGTTCCTTTAATTTACGATATGTATCAAAATTACTGCCCTAAAATAAATTTTACGTTAAATAATAGCAAGATGTTTAAATCTTACACTACCAAGAACGATAGAGCACAAATTAATTTATAAACAATTTATAAAGGGCAGATATATGAAATAAATTAGAAAATCAAATGAAACGAGGATATCCGAAAGGATTTCAATCCAAGTTCATAATGCCAAAACCTTATCAAATTTCAGTCTACAACTATCTATGCTTTTAGAGTGAAAGAGGAGGGCGTTTTTAAAACGAACACCCCATAGAATCGTATACAGGCCTAGGTGAATGATTTAATCACAGTTGTAGGGGTAGTTGCAGTCGTGTGCCAGTCATGAAAATCCTATTCAACTCTATCCCCTGAAATTATGTACTTCAGTGAAGGAATCTAATAAAGGGTTGCGATGGGGCGTTTCAAAGAGCCGCATAACTGTTAACGCGGAATGCGCCGGTCGTAAATTGTAACGTCACGTGAAACTTTTTATTTTCTAAATTTCGTTCCTTCCGGTACACAAAAAACGCGGTTTTCTTCCGCTTACAATGAGTTCGTAACGGCTTTCGTCGGATTACAAGTTTTTGCAGGAAGGCAGTGCTTTGCGCAAGGGTTGCCACAGAATCTAACGATTTTAAATTAATAATCTTTACGTAACATGTGGCCCACATAACTTACTCAGGCGCAATATGGCGACGAGAAAAGCGAATAAACGTGCAATTACGGGGGCACATATGGTGGCTTAACAGAAATCTATTTTTACGGGGTAAGAATACGTTCGAGGCAGTGTTTGCTTTCGTCAACAGGATACTTCATTAACGAAGTCAACCACCCATATGGTTAACACACCAACACACCACAGTTGTTCGGTCTCATGATCCTCTTAACAAACGGGAAATTATTATAAGTGAGCTACAACTACCTACGTTAGTTAATCAGCTAAATTTCTATTACTATTTAGACTTACGATTTATTATCGAATAATACAGTAATTAAGAGTTTAAAAGTCACCAAATGTGAAAGTAATATTGTCATATGATTAATTTTAAATTAAAGCTGGTTCTTGTCCGATGAAAATTGTTTGTGCGCCATTTAGTGTCCGTTTAAAAGAGTTTATTAATTTTAAAGTTTGGAAATCACCGTCAATAAGGAACTGTATATGTATATTTAAATTCACTTTGGTGTTTAATAATTTATCCTCTTATCACTTATAAGAAATATTTTATCTGAATGCATGTGTACAGGGTGAAGCAAGGTAAGAGTCACAAGGCCATGCTACGGTCGATAAATGTGTGATGATAAACACAACTCTACTTGTACCTATCGAGGAGAATTAATAATTTAAAATTCTAAATAAAAAATAATAATAATAATTTATTTGTTGTTCATATACATGTTACAATGTATTAAACATTTGTCATGTTTATACATTTCGTAAGTACATGTGTTTACAGATGCCGTCATAGTCAAAAGTAAACATATTGCTGTGATATTTAAATCATGCATAAATAAATCATAAAGAAAAACTAAAGATTTGAGAAAACAAAATTATTGAAATTTTATTATCTTTAATAATAAAGTTCAAATTTTACAATTGGTAGCAAGGTTAAAACAAAAAACAAAAAGACAGTACGGTAGTGAAAGTGAAATACTGAGAAAAACATAAGCAGTGTCGAAACTACATATACACTGAGAACCTTATAAGACTGCACATAGTAATTATCAATGGAAGCTTTATTACATTATTATTTCCAAATTTATTTCATCCGCCATGGTTACCGTGCGTTGTTAGTAATGACACTACTGATTTTGAATTGTCAGATTGAATTAAATTGTTCTTTTGATTTATTGTAAAATAATGTATACAACCGCCGAAAAAGTCGGAATGTACACATTATTCTCAAATGTAGCTTCATTGAGAGAGGTCTCTGCATTATTTGCCGCCAAATTTCCGGATAGACAAATCTCCATGCAATGAAATAAACCTTCCTTAATACTTTCCATGTACAGTGTTTAAGTGATTCAGCATTGAAAATTGAGTAGTAACCATAGCAACGTAATGTGCAATTTTATATAACTCAAAAATGTATTATCTGATCACGTAATTTTCGTCTATGTGCAGCGTTACAAGATTCTCACTGTATAGTAATCATCGTTACGGAGGAAGAAAAGAACTGGGCAGAGATAGTTCTGCAAGAGGCTGCGTGGAACGAATTTTGCAAAATGATGTGGAAGTTCCATAAAAAGCCTGACTACAAGATATTGGCCTATTAAATCCCAACCGAAGCAGAGACGAACGAGGAGACTCGTCTATCTGGAAGATGGGCGCAGGCTCAATGTTGCCAAAATAGAAGAGGTCCAAGTGGATTACCAAGATTTGCTGGAGGAGAACCTAAAAACAGAACACAAATGAGTAAAGTAAATGTGAACAGTGGAAGTAAAGTTTAGTTTTAGCAAAAGAAAAATTGGTTTGGTTTAAACTTTCATAAATTCACGGCACCGTACCACCCGGCAAGTAATGGACAAGCGGAGCGTTATGTTCGAACTTTCAAGCAAAGCTTGCGATCTATGAGTTCATTTGATTAAGGCTGCGTTTAGTTGATAGACGAACCGTCAAAGTTTCTATCGAGCAGGACGGACTGTTTTCTAAGCGGAACTCATATCCACCGTGGTTGCTTAATGGTCGCATCTCAAATCACGACCACCGTGACCACTCACCTGATTAGTCAGACAACGTAAAATAACTACGGACTAAACGAAATCGACAACGTCCCCCATGAACTAAACGCAGCTGTACTGTTATAATTTCGCCTAAAACAGTTGACCTCGAAACCGATAAATGTCTGCTTATCACAACATATACACTAGCGTGCAATAAAATCGCGTACACCTTCAAAATCAAGTAACAGAGTTTTTACCTATTTTTGGCTTTGTAAATCGGTATTTTGTGAATTTTGACATACTATCAAAAATGTAGGTTATAAACTGAGAATTTAAGATTCTTGTTACGATTTATTTAAGTATGAATTTGTTATTAAAGTATCAGGAAACAAACGTAACAGAGGTGCATTTATTTTTATAAAATAGATTTATGAATAAAGGAAATATAAAGTTCAATATTTTATCTCTTCTCCATCAGCTCGATTCAATCTTTCAGGCATAATATGAAATAAGATTTCTCCAATAATTTTCATCCCGGCTTAATTCTTCCTTATTATGATTCAAGTAAAGTAGAAATCTTCTGATCTTCCATAAATACTATTTTTTTGGCACTTGTCGAATTCTTTGAATCAGAATTTATAATCCTTCGACCTGCAGTTGACCATAATGCCGGAAGGTTTGTCACAAATAACTCCTATTGTTTGAGATCGATTTTACCTCAGATGATTAAAGAGAGCTTCGTCTTGCTCATGAGTTGAATTTTTTTAACGTCCCAAAGCTGCTTTTCTACTTACACTTTCTTCCTCTATCTACATCTTCTCTGTTCGTGTAAGAGTGCTTAAATTTAGACCATAATTATCCGCCACTGTCCTTATTCGTCGTGCATTTTCCAAGAGAGTATTAAAATTGATTCTGTTTGTGTCAGTTCGGCATTTTTATTGTTTGACACTGACAGATTTTAAGTTAAGACCGACTTAGGGTGCATTCGACATAACGCTCTGAGCGCTCGGAGTGTTCCTTTATCTCACTCTTATACGCACCGAAGCGCATTCGCTCTCCCTCATACTTCTGCTCAGAGCGTGCCCCGAGCATAGTGTCGAACGCACCTTTAATACAACAAAAATTGGGTGTACGCGATTCTTTTGCACGCTACCGTACGTAAATACTTAAATAGATGAATGGCGTAGATTTAGGACCAATTCAAATGATATTAAAAATGTAAAACTGGCCTAATTTAGAAGAGCAGCAAATCAACTTGTACCCGACAAACCTGAAAATTAAGTAAAATATTGAGGGAAACCTTTAAAATTATTCCTCGCGCCCGAAAACCAATTTAATTTAAATTTAATTTAATTTAAATTTAAATTTTTTTTTCAAATTAAAAATTGGCCGAGTTTCGGGGCCCCACTGGCTCCCCCGGGGAAAATTAACGCAAATTTTCATCATCACGACATTTCCGAGGCCATCCTTAAGACGCCTACAAAATTTCAGCCCCCTAGCTCGTCGCAAAACCGCCGAAACCGCCCTCGAAAAATTTTACTACGAAAGGGGATTCCCTGCTGACGTCACGCGTCGATTTCCGAGAATCTCAAGGTCGTTGGGTGTTTATGAATGGCCGCCGTGCGATTGTTTTTTGCAAAATAGGTCGGCCCTCCGGAACAAATTTCGGGAACTTTAAAATCGCTTAGGCGAAGCAACGAACGCGACGTGAACTTGAATAATGTTTTCATTAGAAATCAATAGTTTAAACAATCGCGGGGGTTATGTTTCGAGCGAAATTATGTTTTTCGTTTTCGGAAGTTTCGCGTTAAGCAGTTGGCGGCACTGCGTCGCCTTTTTTGACGTTTGGGTGTTATCGTGTGAGCAAATTGATTTATTTGGTTCAAAAATCGATAAAAATTTGATAGTAATGATCGACGAAGACTGAACAATAAGGTAAATATAGAATTCCGTGTGAAAACAGGTTTTCGACGGAAATTGTAAGACATAACCTCAAAATTTTTGGTTGCTGTAACAGCAATGCTTTTTATAGTGGAAATTTTTAAAATATTAGTTATTCGTTGTTGCTAAAGTTGGCTGTGTACATTACTTAATCATTTCACACTTCTTTTCAGGGTTGGCACATTAATTGTAAAGAAAATGATGACTTTGCTAAGTGGTCTCTAGACTCGACGAGAAAGAATCTGAAGAAACTGAAGCTGATTAAAATCTAAGCTATCTTTGAGTGCCTCTCTGTGTTTTTCCGATTTTGGAGTAACAATTTGGGGAAGGAAATATACCAAAGGTGAACATAAAACCCCCCTTTAACTGACAATCGGTTTTAGTAGATTCCAATTTGAGGAGTTTTTGGTAACCCGAACAGGTATGGAACTCTGCTATTGTGTGGAGTTAATTTGGGTTAGCCAATTCATTTTTGTGTTTGTGAAGAGTTTGTTCTACTGTTAAAGCGGGGGCCTTCGTTCAATTCTTTGTAACGTTCTGCATTTAAGACCTCTCCATACAAAGTACAATTGTAAGAGGCGTTTTTGTTTTTTTTTTGCGATAACTCTAAGGCCCAGTTGTACAATTCAGCTTAATGATATGACGCCCAGTTGTATAATGCCACTCAAATTTAAAATCCTACAACTTTTGTATTTAAAGTATTTCTTTGGCTTCTAACTACTTTGTCTGTACTGGAAGAATTTTGATAGTGTTAAGTTCCCTTAGCGCTTTAATTTTCACCCCTTAAGGAGTGTTACTGAGCAAGTGATAACTCCAATGAATTGCTGAGTTACAGTTAAAAATATCTTCTGCAATTTTCTTAAAAGGTTACTGTGATTTTACTGTAGTTTTGTGGGGAAGGTAATCTATCAGCAAAATTCCTTTGGAATCCAAAAAAATCGTAGCCATCGCTTTGTCAGCCGATGGTTGGATTTTAAATTTCTTTGTTGTTAGAGAATGGATGTGCTTCCATTGATTGACTGTTGTTTACTCTCAGGATCAAAGTGATGGATCCATGTCACAATTTTCTCAATAAAGTTCTCTTCCTTGTTCTTGTTTATCGAAGGAAGTGAGCATTCGGGGTACTCGTCTTGCGCGCCCCTTTGACATCCCTAGATGATCATATTATGTGGAAAATTCTTTACCCACTAATGTTTAAAATCACAGTTGTCTGATTCGTCGAACTATTTTTGGAGAAAATGTACTATAGGACTTTTCAAACAAGTCAAAGCACGTGTATATTAATGAGTACGCGGTAGAACAGACCTGGGTCCGAAACATTTCCACCGCCTAAGCTGATAAAAAATAAAAGACAATCAAATTATACCTCGTATTGCAACATAAAAGTTGCAATTAATTTTAAGGAAACATTTTAAAACGTTATCGCGGCGGCATTTGCATGCAAATGAAGAAGTATTAAAAGAAAATTGCCATCCCAGAATGATATAGCAATAGTCCTTTTGGCAACCTCCTCGTAACACTGGGACACGCTGTATATAAATACTACCTGTACATACAACTGTCAAACAGAACTAAATGTCGGTTGCACCGATTTTTTTACTTGTCGTATAACTAGAGGACTTATTTACTGAATAAACTGATACACATATGAGATATACTTTATTTAATCCACGTGTAGTGTATATGTACAGGGTGTATCAAGTTAAGAGGAGTCACAAGCTCATAGCTAACAAACGAATCGTGCGATTTACAATTTATTATAATTCACTTAGGTATAGTAAATGAGAATGACCAGGAACAAATGTCGTATTTCACATCCTCTTCTTAATGGGAAATGGTAAGTTGTTAAATGGCATACTGCGTATTCTGCATAAAATATATAATGTCGTATTTCGTCCTATATCGAATATCAATAAAAATACAGAAGCTGTTATTAAAAAAGAGTGTGTTGAGTAAATATTTCGAACAATAGGTAGCGTTTTCATACGACAGGACTCCATTTAATTAAATTTTGAATCTGCTAGGTCCAACTTGTTCATGCGCACTTATTTAAACGAACCCTATTGCTGATTATGTCTCCTGCTAATGATGATAATATGAAAAACTGAATTCATAAAAACTGTATCAGTATAACGTCAAACTTATAATAAGAGTTGAAACAAGTTCAACGATTAGCAGCAATGGAGGAGGTTGGTATACATGATTAAATGAAATTTTGTTCTTTCTGCATATTCTATTCCACTGGAATTATTCACGTAATATACTCTTTGGCTTGATTTGAATAATTGAATAATACAGCATTTCGTAATTTTATCCGCACATACAATGTTATACAAAAAAATTTATTGAGGTACTTTCACATAACTTCAACTTCTAAAGTAATCCCCCTCCCTAAAGATACCTCATCTATTACTGCATATTTATGGGAAATATGCATATTATAGGGAAACTGGCTGTGCAAATCAGACGTGTCACGCTAACTCGGATCGCTCTGTATAAATGCTTCTCAAATTTATTCGATTTGCTATAATTTTCATACAAATTTTGATCTCTTAGGTCATACCGAACAGTTACTGGAATGAATTATTTTCTAGTTTATTATGAACTATGAAAAAAAAAATTTAATTATATGCATAAGCTGCTTCATAATTTTAGCTATATATAACACCAGACATAATTAGCTATAAAAAAAGATGAATAATTCACAAGTGTCAGGCAATTTTCGAATGCTTTTAGAATTCGATATCGCACGTATGTGAATTTCAGGCAAAGAACAGTTATCCTCGATATCAAACCCCTCCCATGTCCTTATTTTAAAATCCACGTACAAAAGGTCCCCTATGCCCCGTACCTTATAGAAACAGCTGCTATCTAAAAGCTACCCCCTCTAAGAGGAGGGGTTTATTTGTACTGGTCTCGTGTCGTGTGTGCAAAAGTTACGTTAAAATTGGTAGTTCGGAAGGTTTCTTCAAAACGCGCACGCGACTTACGTACAAGAATCTCAATTACGAGCGCGCCATTGTAAGTAATTACATGTGTACGTCACTCACTTAAGTGCCTTTACTACTTACAGTTTAGTCACTACATGACGTTATCCGTGATCCCGGCGTTCAGCGGAATGAACTTGTGTTTCGTTAATTAAGGAATGGTAGACTTTAATTGTTCGCTCGCTCGAAGAAGAACTCGTGAGAGTGCGTGTACAACATACAAATATAAATGGTCGGCGTAAGTGTCGTGCAATACAATATGAACATTCTGCAGCAATCCACCAAAACCAACAGCCAGCAAAGAGACGTGTTAATAATTAGGAAACCGTCGCAGGGCAAGGAATGCAACGAAGATGTGTTGGGCGCAAGGAGGAAAGCCAAATGCGGAAAGGAAACACCCAACCCACCACCAATTGCGGTCGCGAGGCGAAACGCGCGCGAAAGAAACCGCGTTAAACAAGTAAACAATGGTTTTGCAAACTTACGACAGCACATACCCAACTCAATAGCTGCCTCTTTCGAATCTAACACTGGACGGGGAGGAAACAAAAAATTAAGCAAAGTAGAAACCTTGAGGATGGCCGTTGAATACATAAGAAGCCTAGAAGATATCTTGGCATCGAGTGATAACGAAAGGACCTCTTCCAATTTCATTTCCTACCCATCACCATCAACACCGTCTTCACCAGCACTTACGACTTCAACCAATCTCAGCTACAACTACCCAATAAAATCACCACCAGAAGATGATGACGACGACCTCTCCCTGAATTCCACTCCTTCTTCCCCGCAATATATTAGGATAGACAATGGTAATGCCTATCAAATAATCGACACTCACTTATACGAAAACGGCGAAAACCTCGAACCTCTCGACCAACACCTGGTGGCGGATCCTTCGCTTATTCATGCGGACTTAGAATTTGGTGACGTGCAGGACTTGTCGTTGTTAAATTCCATACACTCCCCCGATATCTACAGCGAAAGCTCTTGTTCTCCGGGTTTGAACGAGAAAAGTGGCGCGCAAACGTTCGTTCCGATGATCCACGGGCGAGATGGTACGCCCCCTAGCGACGACGTTAAATTCGAGCCGGTGGACGTCAAGGACGTCGTACATCCTGTCATATCTCTGCACACGACGATGCAGATCTCCCAGGATCATAAGGAGAACATGTTGCATGTGATGGCTTGGTGGGAGCAACAACAGAATTCTTCCAGTTAGCTAGAGTTTAAATAAGTACGTAAGTATCTATATGTTACAAACAATACATAGAGGAGAAGTTTTTTTTTGCATCCGTTTTTATCTGCAAAACACATTTGGTTAGTGATTCGTACTTACTACAGGTTTTTCTCTACTTCGATAACCTTGGCATTCACCCACAAACTGAAAGTATATAGAAGATCAAATAATTGTAAAATGCTAAGCGAGCATTATGGAGTTATAACTCATGATCTAAAAACACACCTAAATCCTTGCTTGTGTTTCCCAAAATTGTTTTACGTTGAATACTAATGAGCCAAAAAACATAAAACTTAGCAGAAGCAATCGCAAATCAAGTTCAATAAGCTGAATTACTTTTGATGATTAATTCCACTGTAAAGAGTAGTTTCGAGCTGAACGTCTGTACGCACGCAATTTACATTATCGGGGGAACTCATTTGCATTCGATAAAAGGCAAAGATGATAAAAAGTCAAAATCGACCGGAGCACCCAGAGGGCCGAAATTAAAAATCCAACTCGTGGGCATCAAATAAAAGAGTGAAATTCACCTTGACATCAAATGGTGAATTCAATGACGATCATTCGGGCCGTTGTTCAAGTGAACTGGTGAATACGTTCCTTTTATGTCCGAGACGTTCGAGACCAGACGAACTCGTGCAGCAGCAGTAAGGTCTCAAGATGCGAGCCGTCGGTTCTTTGAATGAATAAAACACGCAAAGCCAAGCCCGGAAGAAAAGGACTTGTTTTTGTAGTTTGCATCTCTTTACAATCAAGTGAATAGCAGTCGCCTTACCTTACCTATCCTAACCACTCTTTTTAAAGATTTTTTTTAGCGTTGGCACGAGTCGTCTGCGACCAGTTTCCGTTACGAAAACTCACGCTGGCCGTTGAGGGATTTTTGCATTTTTAATCAGCATGTGGTCGGACGATATAATACAATACTACATAGCTAAATAAAAACCGTTTTTAGAGAAACATAAATTGTCCCGATACGTCCTCGTCTGCAAAGAAACTAAATTGGTGCTTCTCATATAAACTTACACAAAAAGAAACTGGTACAAAAGCAATAAATATTAAAACATATCAGGCGAAACACAATCGTGAAAATAAACGGCCGTCACAACATTTTGACCAATACATCAGACTTAGGGTACACAAGAGAGCTCTTACGTTCCTGATAACTTCATTTCACTCTCACGTACGCCAGTTAAATCCCTTAATATATAGTAATGTATCGCTCCGTGGGAGTAGAAAATAATACGAACATAAAAAACACTTTGATCCATTCTTAATGATTTCGGTGATTCACGCTTTCGTAACGATACGGCGCTGCTTTAAACAACTTCATTGAAAGGATTCGGAATGGACTTCCATTCATCTTTGAATTTATGATTGTGTGTTGTCACTTTCCTTGGCTCTTAGCGTCGTGCCCAAGGACGACTATTATAATTTAATGGTAGCTACATACTCAGGTTTCAGTGAATGGTATTTAAAGTAAGTCCTTAATGATCACGTGTATATTAAAATGGTAAAAACGCAGTTCCTTCCTTCCTACCAGAGAGGTAGAAGTGACCCCCTCGTTTCGTGCAAAAAAGAAAAAACGAAATTCATTCGGCTTGAATAATCGATTCGCATTTTAACGGTTTTCCTTTCTGCCGAAATTCAAAATTTAACACATTTTGTTGTACTTCTTGGGGTGAACGTAAGAACCAGATTTCAATGGGACTTGTGCGTCGGCTTAGCAGGCCCGTACGAGAATGTGTTTCCCACGTTTCTAAACTTGTTTTACGTCGTACAGGTAAAATATGCATCGATCCCCAACTTGCTTTCGTTCCATTTTTCTTTAGAAAATAACGGACAAAAGTTCTTTGGATGTCACGAAACGAAACCAAAACTCATGAAGAAAATTATATTCAGAATCCTATCCCTTGCCAGAAGGTAATAATAGTTTTCGCGATGGAGTTCTAATTACTCCTCAGTAATCAAAGTTAGAATTAATTTTATACTATCCTGTATACAAGCTGGTGTTTTGTGTTGCGGAGTGTTTTACTTTTATTGTAAAAGAAACTCTTGTATTTGCATACGCTCGATAAGCCACTTGTGCATAATAAATAAATTCCAAGGCAAAACAGGAGCCTGCGTAAAGACACTTGCGTAGCGCCCACCTCAAGCCATTACTTGAGCACTTCCGCAGGGGAAAAGTAGCACATGTGCGCTCCACAGGTCTAACATCTGACATCTGGCACGCTTCGTCTGGAGTTCTGCCCTTTTTACCCACTCGTTCCGTCTGAAAAGCCATTCGCGTAACACATTTTTTTATAAATTTATCGCTAATATCTAAGACACAGAACTGTTCCTTTGGACAACTCTGAGTAATGTATCCGACCTAATCCATAAGTTATCATTATCAAGGATTACAAAAAATAACCACTTGCCATTTAGATTATTCGAGAGGGTACGTATTCGAAAGACAAGTCTGACAACTGTAACGATAGTTATACAGGGTGACTGTTAGTTAACCCGACTAAATGAACCACCATAAGAAGCGATGTCCGCGAGTATGGGGAAAATGTTAAAAAAATTATCTCTGCTTTAGCTTTCGAGAAATAATTAATCAAAAATTAGCCCCAAAACGACGATACGCCTCTGGTTAAAAAAATAGAGGGGCAGAAGAACGAAGTAAATGCCCTCATAAAAGTATTCGGCGGCGTAGCATCGATCGTGAGCTTTAGCTTTAAGTGGAATTTCACGACAACTCCGTTTTTAAGTCAACCCCCGATGTCGTGAAAAACTAACTACCTACGAAATATTCCTAGTATTTTTTTCACACAGAGCTCAAGTTCCGTGATTTGGATATTAAATACAATATCTACACAAAAAACACAATTACAAAATAATAAAGACAAAATAAACATACTAGAAAAAATGGAGTTTACCAATTATTTTGAAATGATTGTCCCGCTACTTACATTGGTGAAGTAGGATATAATGTAAAAACACGAATGAACGAACACAGTAGAAGCAAAATAACTTCTAATGTGGGAAAACACTTACGTACACGAAACTGGTCACACTTTAGATCACAGCAAAACTAAACTACTACATGAAGAAAATAAAACAATTTAAATTTACTCTCCTGGAAGCTTACGAAGTACATAAAATAAAACAACAAAATATTACTCCTACTTGTTTAAACGACCAAATTAATGTACATTTTAAACCAATGTACACTTAAATACACCTAAAATAATTCATAATATTTTATATTATCAACTTTACATTTTACTAATAACTGTCATTCACGTTTCACCAACTTCATTTCAGTATATTATCATCTTCTCTCCAACGAATGTTAAAGTTACAAATGATATTATAGTGCTGTTGTGTTAATAGATTACCCGAAAGCTTTCGATACCATCAATCATGTATTGATGGTGTGCAAAGCTTCATTATCTCGGCTTCAGTGACGTTTCATGAATTCCTATTTGGAAAATAAGACGCAAGTTGTCCCAGTAAATAATGTAATACCTATCTCCATTCCGAATTATACATTCGGGGGCGCCACAGGAATCAATATTTGGTCCGATTCTGTATTCTCTGTACACATCGGACTTTCACAAAGAAATTAAATTTTGCTCTACTCATTGTTATGCGGATGATACTCAAATTTATTACCGTTTCCAACCAAACGATTTACACACAGCTTCTCTTTTAATTAATAAGGCTATTCAGCATTTAGTAACCACTTCAAAGAACCATTCGTTAAATATCAATCCACACAAATCATCTGCAATCATTTTCGGCAGTACCAGAGACAGACAGTATAAATATAAATATTAATAATATTACAATATGATACAATTAAAAGATTAGATGTAATTATTGATGGTAACTTGAGATTTACGTGGCATATTAATAAGTTAATACAAAAATCGTTTTCGGTATTAAGACCGATGAATATATGAATCGGCAGGATTAAGAATACAGCTATGCATGCGATTCTTTGGTGTTATCCTTTTTCAGTTGTCAATAACTGTCAGTGTCACATTATCTGATCATAACGTCATATAAAAAAATGTGCAAGGTAAACACAAAACACTTAATTAATTTATTTCAAAACAACACTAAAGCTTAAAGCAGATGCTGAAATTGCTGTCTTTCAGTTTGATTGCACTGACGTACCCTGCGCTTCATGTTTTCAAAATTCAAATGTGTTTGTCAAGCGTTGGGGAGAGGGGTTATGTTAACACGAAAAATAATTTGACAACTGTCAGTGCTACAAATCTTTAGGAGAAAAAACACTGATATTAGAGCCTATTTTAATTTGGAATTTAATTGAATGCACGGTAGTAGGTAGCAGTAGTAAAATAGGCATTTAATTCTAGAATGTGGATTACAAAACATAATTCCGGTTACATGCTACGCCTTAAAATCCGAAATTTGTCCGAAATGTTGAATAAATTTTAATTTTTATTTGTAATAATTAATACAATATGTATTACTTATATAGAGTGGTGGTGAAGTCCCGCACCAAGCTCGTAGTTTATTTTTTTTGCAAAATCCTGAAACAGGTAAACTTTTACTTTTAAAAGACACATTTTAACGCAAAAATATTTTCTCTTATATCTTTTTTTGTTAACATTAACCTATTGGACTTATATCTATTTTTATTAAGAAACGAAACTGATGGTCGATGCAAATGGAGACCACTAACAATATTTAATTTTATGAACCATTAAAAGAAAGTTCCACAGTCCTGGGGGGGGAGCTCCTCCTCTAAATCCATCACTGAGACTTTCAAATAATAATGGAATTGAAAGACCAATATTGCCTTGCCCGTATCTTCACAGTTTCAGTTTTTGGTCCTTCAAAAAACTTTTGTGTAAGGCATCATTGAGCAAATCGTAATGTTCAAATATTGCACAACTATGAAATTAATCTGTTATCTACGGTTTTGCAGTAATTTATTTAAATCATTTCAGGAAAGAATACATTAGCAATTTGCAAGTGTATGAAAAGCTAATAGAAACAAAAATTTTAAATTATTTGTACAAGAAAAATAAAAAAAAGTTGATGTTAATCAAGGTAAGAGAATGACAAGACAACCTTGCAAATGCGTAAACAAAGCAATTTTGTATTTAATTTTTTTTGGTTTTATTTTCTAAAAGGTAATAATTGGTTATATGGCTTATCCAACACTAACACTGCGCTATTGAGCAGATGTGTAACATAATCGAAATAATATCAAAAAGTAACGAAGACTAGAATCTGAAATCGAAAAATTATTTTCATTTTTCATTGTTTTATCATTTGTATGCTTTTATGGAAAGACTATTTTCAGTTATGATAATTGGACAGATGTAAAAACAGGTCGTGTGTTGATCTAATGAAAGCAGAATTGTTAATTATATCCAATTTTAATAACAGGTGATCAATAACTTTTCTAATCAAGTGACCTATGGAAATAAAATCATTTTTAATTAGTTTATTATTTCAAATGCCACTTGTATTACATATGTATATTGTATTCCTATACAAAACGATAGGAATGCAATAAAAATAATTCAAATGGTATTTGAAATAATGAACCAAACACAGATATAATTTTTATCCATAGGTCACTTGATTAGAAAAGATATTGATCACGTGTTATGACCTATAAATATTATTTATTTTGACGGATGAGAAGTTAGCAATAAAATTCCAACCATAAAGTTATAAAATTTCAAAACGCTGTCGCCGCTAAAATAACGATCTCAGATCAACAATATTTAATCCATTGCGAAGAGTATAATGTGTACATTCTCCTTGTACCAAGAAATTGAAAAAATATTAGATATTAAAGTTGAAGACCACCATTTAAACCAACATGAGATATTATTCATGTAACACACTAAAAAATTTGTTTTCAATTAAAATGTTCACGCAGTCATAAAGTAAACATTCATATCTATTCAGTAATGCCTTTGGAAAGTTTTAGTCGGTCGATTTTAATTAATTACAAATTAATGAAAAGTACACTTTCACGGTCATATAACAATAGTCACTTTAGACGCTCATGTCTCATTAACCAGCATCTGCATAAACATTTTCTTTACAGAATATGAAAGTGGACGTCGAGATATTTCGTTTCAACTGAACCCTGGGTTTTGGCCGGTTGATTTGAAATAATTAGAAATTAATTAAAAGTGACGTTCACGGTAATAAAACAGCACTAACTTTAAACGCTCATATCTCATGAACCAGCATCTGCATAAACATTTTCTTTACAGAATATGAAAGTTCACATCGAGGTCTTTCATTTTGTACTAGCGAAGAGTGTTTGGAATTTTTCAACAGAAATAATGGCAACTTTTTCATATTTTTTTTTGTAAGATTTGAAATACAGATGATACGGAAGTGTTGCGTTTAGGAAGCCTCTATAATTGTGAATGGTATCGATTCGGAGACTAAAGGTGACGAAAAAAACAATGTAATCTCCCAAGGTTCATATCTTTTCAGGTTTTCTGGAAAATATGCATCGTTTCAGAAGGCACAAGGTGCATTTTCATATTCTGTAAACAGGGTTTATATGAACATTTGAAGTTTGTATTGTTTTATTGCTGTGAACGTCACTTTTAATTAATTTCTAATTACTTCGAATCAACCGGCTAAAACTCAGAGTTCACTTGAAGCGAAAGATATCGACGTGTACTTTCATATTGTGTAAAGAAAATGTTTATGCAGATGCTGGGCAATGAGATATAAGCGAATATTGTTATATGACCCTGAAAGTGTACTTTTAATTTATTTGTAATTAATTAAAATCGACACGCTAAAACTTTCCAAAGGCATTGTTGGATAGATATGGATGTTTACTTTATGACTGCGTGAAATTTTCATTGAAAACAAATATTTTAGTGTGTTACATGAATAATGAGTCGTGCTGGTTTAAATACTGGTTTTCAACTTAATAGCAAATATTTTTTAAATTTCTTGATGCAAGGAGAATATACACATTATACTCTTTGCAATTGATTAAATATTATTGATCTGTGATCGTTATTGTAGCGGCGACAGCGTTTTGAAATTTTATAACTTTATTGCCGGCATGTTATTGCTAACTTCTCATCGGTTTTATTTTGTATCTAATGGTGTTGCAAAATGCCGCTAAAAGCAAATATTTTTCCCATTTATCACCTGAGAAGAAAGCCTGGATAGAATTATGATTGCAACAAAGTCTCCTCGAATTACAAAAATAAAAATTCCAAGTTCTTTTTTTATTCAATAGCAAAGGAATAAAAAGGTTCACGTAGAAATGAAATCATAATTAGTAACGTCTTAATCGTCTTTTGCATTAAGATTAGGCGGCCGTGAATAATCCTAATTAATTTAAAGCCGTGATATCTCTCTCGTCGAAATATCACCGGCCGGACACTTCTCATCTATTATTCGGAGACAAACGTGTTACCCGAAACCATTTGAGACGATTATGATAAGGTTGTCGTAGTTTTTTCCGAAGTTTACTGCACACTTTTAGCGCCGGAGTACTGTTATAATGTTTGAGAAGTTTTAGTAGTTACTTCTCACCAAGTGGAGATAAACAAAGGGTGCGGTTCTTAAAAACCTTTTACGCCGTCACTACTGGAAATAAACGGACACACGTTAATAAAACGCTTTGCGTCATTTCGACTCTTGATTGTAATTTGTAATTCAACCGGACTGTTTAGATTTGAAAAATGTATAGACGTCTTTTTAGTTTTTTTTTTTTCACATAAAAACACGAAAACTTATCCAACAAAAGTATGCTTAACTTTTTTCAATTTTTTACAGGTAATTAATTCATCATCGTGCCAGTAAGCGAGACGCTTTCGTCGAAATGTGATTTATAATGCCCGAAGACATTCGTCAACTAAAAAAAGTGTCAGAAACTACAAGATTTTATTAACGTTGCTGATGTTCAAGACGAGTACTTTAGTCACTGGTTATTTTAAATCTTTGGTTTATTCCCAGAGAAACAATTGTCTTTGTAATAGTAGGTCATGGCAATCAACGGTTAAAGTTGACTGAAGTACCGGCGCTAAGTAAATTTTTAAAAAAAACGAAATTGATAGAACCAATTTATTTTGCATAATTTAAAATGTGTAAGTATTTATTTTCTGTGTGATCAAATCCTGAAATATGAATCATATATAAATATAATCTGAATTGTTCCTCAAGTGATACATTCAACAGAAATAAATAATATACACTAATTTAATTATGTAAAACGTTATGTTTAAGTTGTCGATTGTGTACATACATAAATAAAAGATCTCAAACTTGACACTACACTGGCTACTAGCTATTATTAGCAGCCTTCGCCAAAGGTGCCTTACTAAATTAGTTTTAATCCTACAAGTTACCTAAAATAATTATTTACGTTCTGTTGCGGCACTTAAATAAGTAGTATTAATATAATTATGTAGTAATTAGCATTAAGTTATTAACTGAAATTAATGAATATATTTAGAAAATGTTAGAACTTATTTTTGTCTGGTGTACATACGCAGAAAAAAGCTCGTTACATTTTAATAAACTTGAAAAATTAAAGACTGATTGAACTGTATAAAGAATGTTTCATTTTCCCCCATGTGCCCATGTGTGTTTTTCTTCTGTAAGAAATTTTTTGGCTTTCAATTGATTGATAAAACTCCATTAAATTTCTACATTAGGTTTGAACGTGTTCAATACGCAAGTCAAGGAATGAATAAATTGTCACAAGAAAAAGCCACATCATGTTTCCTGTTTATTTTCATATTTGTTTATATATTCCATAAATTACCACAAAGTTCCACATGTTTTCGCACGTATACAGTGCATAATCCAATCACAACAAAACAAGATTGATCGCAATGACTTCTCTTTATCCGCGAACTTTTCATATTGGAATTTAGTAATTTGCATGAAAAAAAAAATGCACTATTAATTTTAAATAAATATAAAATATTCTGACGTAAGAACATTATATTTTTATGTGCATTTTACATGCACGTCTGCGTCAAACAGTGGTGCGTAAATGCAAAATAATTTTAAAACATACATTTCCATTACAAATTATGAATTGTGAAACTGTTTACCAAAAAAACTTACTTCGGAAAAATTTGGTGTTTGTATACACAATCTGTTCACTGTTATTTTTTTTTAAACAAAAAGTAAATAATCATGAAACGTATTAATAAATTTAAAATCTAAAAGGTTAGGTATGTGTAGCTAACTAATTTCTTTAGCCGCTTATTTTATCTGTTCTTCATCATACGAGAAATTGATATTTCAGCCCTACCGGAGGAGATCTGTATAAGATTCGTCACACTTGAGCACCAGTTCTAATGATCTAATTTCAGGATGAATTAAACGTTAACGTCTCTACTTACATCCCCAATGGCTGAAATGACAATTCAAATTTCGTCTATGCAGACGCAGCGTGCTACATGAAATTTCATTAATGTCAATGAAACGTTTGGTCCTGTATGTATGAATGTGAACATATGCCTATGTGACTGGCACGAGAAATCATTATGATTACTTGCTTCAGGTGGATGAGGAAAAAAAAACACTTTGTAGGGAAAATATTTACTGAATCGATTCTGTTAACATATCGAGTGCTTTCATTAATACTTATAAGTATCTTCAAAATCAGAAACATCTTAAATTAGTATTACAACAAGTGATTTCCATTGTAACACACAAATTCGCCAGATAGTGAACATCGTCCTTCTTATCTGAACTATTTTATTTAATTAATTCCATTATCTATAAACCGAACAATAGTTCAAAGTTTTTCATTGTCACTCAACTCGCGCAAACCACATTAGATTTGTGTAAATATACATCTTATTGAATTCGTAAACAGCACGGGCACTTTGCATTTTCTTTGCCACACAAAGTTTGCAAAACTTGGTCGGTCGGCGTTTTTGAGAATTCATTTAGTTTAGTTCAAAATTTGGAGACCTCACAACTATCATATTCATTTATATTTAATAAAAACCTTGATGTTTAAAATAGTATCTTATAATACAAGTGCATAAGAAAGCCTTTAAAGCACGCGCGACGCGAAGCGGAGCGCTTTTAACGGCGCAAGTGCTTTAAAGGCTCTTATGCACGTGTATTATACGATATTTTTTATTACACCTGCTCTAAAGTGTGAAAATTTGAATGACATTAAAATTTAAATTCATTTTGTAAAGTTGCCTGTGGATTGCATTTTGAATCGTTAACGTGGAGATTGTATGTGTTGTTTCCTAGGCAACTTTAAAACACGGCGTGTTAGTTTTAAAAACAGAGATTTTGATGCAGGTATAATAAAAAAGTATTTATTTATTTCGGACTAGACGTGCTAGAAACAAACTGTTTGCTTTCGTGGTTATCAGTAATCATGGACCAACATAAATATACCATTATGATTAAAAAAAGAAAGTTAAAATTTGTTGCATCAGTTAATAACTATTGCACTTTGTAACACCACATTTATAATTTCTTTTGCTGGTGTTTGCCATAACTATTAACAATAGCAAAGTATTTCTACCACTATATTTTTTCATCTAGAGAGCTCCATCTTGTTGAATCCAGATACTTAGCTGGAACTCGTAATTATCGTCATGGTTTGAAAACAGAATTTCCTTTTTTTCCTCTAAAAATTAAACTTTGAGATGGACTATCTTTAAACGTATTTTTTTAATTATGTGCTTTTCTATCAAAAATGCTACTACTATTTTGATATCTTTGTTAAATTAGTGAGAAGATCTTTGTATCAAAATCTGATAAAAGAAGTGGGATCGTCAATAAAAAAAGAACATATTGTTTTGATATTACCTAAAATACAATATATTTCCAAAAGAACTGGCGTGAAACAGCTACAAGATCAAGAATCTGAACTTCAAACCATTTTAAAGGAATGTCTTCCAAACCAACCAATAATACTTCACATATCAAAACAGTCTTCTGAAAGTCCAGAACACTTCAAGGATCATATACATACAATACTAAGAATCTAAATCTAATATGTATTAAAGATCAAGAAATGAAGATGGTATTTTTACCCACATTCCAGATGAAGAGGTCACCTGGATTCAAGAATTACAGATGCCATGAATTGGACAGAGTTTTGTCAGTTCCTGAGTAAAGTCCAGAAGAAATCCAGACATTCATTGCCGAGTAATGCCAATAATGCCAAAGTCACCATCCCTTAACATTAGCAGATCCAATTTACCCACTGCTTTTCCTCCATGATACACCCAATGTTCAGTGCTACGCCTGTAGTGAGCTTTGCTGCAAATGTTGTATATAAGATAATAGAGAAGATCCTCATTTATTTGTATCATTTGCTCGTCTGAGTATCCTTGGAACAGTTTTGTGTCATCTTGAGTGTCAAATGATTGTACGTTCTCAAAGAATCGTGCACAATACTCAATTTTCACATCGTGAAATCCCCAGGTACCTTCAAAATACTGTTCTGTGCGATAACGAATCTCTGATTTGATTTCTTCATTTGGCAGTCTCACTTTAACTTTATTCTGATTTATTTGTATTTCTTGCATCGTAAGGTGACCTTGCTCCAACATCATAAAGAGAAGTAAGTCAGAATCGGGAATACGCTATCCTGTTGATTCCATTCTCATTTACCACTCCCGGAAGTTCAACGGTTAAATCCTTTCCATTCAATAATAAGTCCAAAATTTGTACCAAGATCTTTGGAATTTTTAACGTATTTATTAAGTGATAAAAGTCACCAGTATTTCGTAAGTAATTATCCAGCTTGCCTTCTTCAAGAGTGTTTCCAACAGACCATACAGAATATTGGATTGCATATCCATTGTACCAGTTAATTTTTTAAGGACGTTCTTTTTTCGATAGGCCTGGGCATACACCTCAGCAATGCGTGCAACTTCAGATTCAGTCAAACCATAGAATTCATCACAATTGTGATGATCAAGAAAACGAAATGGCCTTACGTTATTCAATGCATGGGACATACCAACGTCTGTTATGCTAGAAATCACAGTAAGCATTGCTCCTTGCACATGCTCTGTGCTTCCTTTAATGGCAGCACCCCACATGATCATGAGTAACTCATTAGCATATTCAACTTCATCTTTCTTCAGCCTGCGAATGGCTTCTATTAGGATTGCATCATATTCATTCACCAAAGTGAATACATTCCTTCGGAAGTAGGGGAGGATGGGCCATAGTGAAACACGGGGCACAATGAGACAAAGAGAATAAATTCGAACTTTACAGGCTTTTTGCAGCTTAGTTCATATATAAAGTTGATATAGGGAACATGATTACATTCAGCAAGGAGCAACAGCTCACCTACTCGAGAAAATTTGGAATTTTTCCCTGACCGAGATGTAAGCAGGAGAACTTAGCCAGCAAGGTTAGAGGACCTCACCCAGTAAGACTTCTTCATATTTGGCTTTCTTAAAAATGAGGTCTCAAAGAAAGATGTTCAGGTTTATCAAGTTTGTAAAACTTGTAAAAAGAAAAGAGAGTATCACAAAATAAATAGTTTTGAAAAGCACACAAAAATTTTCTTCTAAATATTAGAATCAAGTTAAATTCGTTCAAGAAATGCAAATTAAATAGAATCCAATTTTTTTTTGGTCCTTCGAACCACGATTCGACAATTGAAAAGAGTTCTGTTTACGCTTTTCACGCAATTGTAAGTTAACCTACGAACGAAGACAATCAGGTTCATTAACAGTAGATGAATTAAACGAAAGCATGAATAAAATTAGCTCAAATTCAAGGCTTTTCAAATGAAATTTGTTTATTAACCACTAAAAAACAAAATCAATTTAAAGGATAATTTAGTCTTTCACCGTTCCTTGTTGAAGAAGGATTGTTACGGGTTGGTGGAAGATTAAAAAATGCTCATTTGTCTTTGAATGAAGACATCAGTTGCTCATAAGTGGAAAGCATTATTTGACTAGACTAATATTTGAAAACATGCATAAAGTTTTATGCCGGGCTCTTCCACAATTGTTATTATCAGCTATACGGCAAAAATATTGGCCAACTTCTGGCATAAACGTAGCAAAAAATGTCGTTAGAAAATGCATCAAATGTTTTCGTTTAAAACCACGATCAACAAATCAGATAATGGCAGATCTTCCCGAGAGCAGAGTCGTTGCTGCTGTCCTTTTTACAATTACTGATGTAGACCATGCTGGTCCATTTTTAATATGCAATAAAATGGGATGTGGCTATAAATTAATAAGGCGTACATTTGTTTATTTATTTGTTTTTCAAGTAAAGACATACATCTCGAACTAGTAACAAACTTAACAACAGAAAACTTCATTGCTGTACTTAGAAGATTTGTTTCTCGACCATGCTACCAATTTTGTGGGACCAAAAAAGAATTACATTATTATTATTAACAATTATTATTACATAAATTTCTTATAAACTCAAGTAATGAAGTGATTATTGGATGTGCAAATGAAGGCATTACATGGCATTTCATTCCCCCAAGTGCTCCTCATTTTGGAGGGTTGTGGGAATCTGCAATAAAAATTGTCAGACATCATTTGCTGAGAGTTCTTGCAAATTGAAAATTAACATATGAGGAATTTCTTACCATACTTACACAAGCAATTGCCAATTCGCGTCCTTTATATTCAAACGATCTCGAACCATTAACTCCTCATTTTCTCATTGGTAAACCATTGGTCTCGGTCCCACATCCAAGCTTAAAAAAAGTCTCGACCAACACATTATCATCGATATCAATTTCTTCAACAATTTTGGAAAAGATGGCAAATGTATATTTACACAATCTACAACGAAAATCAAAATGGAAACTTCAATCCAAAAGTATCAAGATTGACGATTTGGTCATCTTAAAAAACGAAAATTCTCCTGGCCATTGGCTAGAGTAGTAGAAGTTCATCCTGACAGTAGAGGAACTGTTCGATTAATCACAGTGAAGACAGCAAAACATGACTTCATTAGAAAGTGATTTTCTAAAACCGTTTCAACATTTTTCACAAAAGTCTTAAGTATGCCATAAAGTTATGAATTTTGTGGGAAATTTTTTCATCATTCTATACAAATCGGAAAGTCACTACTGCAAAACCAATTCGTATAATTTCAAGCATCTCGTATCGAAAAACTGTTTAAGTAATTCAGTGCGGCAGCACGCGTAACTCAATTAAGTGGAACAAAGGGGGCAGAACAAATTAAAAAATTAAAAGCCGTGTTCCAGTTTGGAAGCACACGGTTCACGGCCTATTTCGCCCCCGATATTACGTAAATTCGAAGTGTGCAGCACCCTTGAAGGGTGCCGCCCAATATCCGGAAGTTATTTCGCCATTTCCTGCTCACTACTAGTTTTCACAGACTCTACGTCTGTCGATTTGATTATTAAGGTATTCCATTTGCGAACTAAGGTCGCCTCCAGTTGAAACGTACATACCTTCAAGGCACGAGTTAATTTTCAATAAAAAGGCAGTACTTTTTTTTACTGTTAACCGATTGATTTACGTTGCTCGTTATGCATACGGCCGCCTGTTTTGCCCGCATTTATTTCTAGTTTTCGTACAGATAATTAAGCACGCCGTATTAATGTAATCGGTAGTAATTACTCGCCACCACGCGTAAAGAATCATTCAGCATGTGCAAATATAATTAAAGGTATCGAGGCAGTAAAACTTAAAGCGTAACCGCTCTAAAAATACTTATGGCAGCTGCGCTCGTTTTCTGAAAGATTTCACGTTCCTCTCGACGAGAGTCTGCACTAAATTACAAAATACGGAGTTCACACACGCGCTCACATAATTTATTTAATTTAATAACTTGCTCAGGAATTTTGTTAATAAAGCAAAGATGCTCAATTCCAATAATCTCCTCCCAAAAAAACTCAACACAATCGAGAGTTTTCTATTGCAATTCGGCTATAACCTATAGGGTATTTCTTTATTGATAGGATTGCGGAATACTCCTCATACCTTTAGGCCCCAACTACTATGGTCATATGGCCTAAAATTTAGCCGAATCTATGGGAATCCCTTGCTGCCGACGCATCCAAAAGGACCGACCAGATCGCCACAGTAACTCTCTTTACCCCGAGGCCGAAGACATCCTGCGTTTGCTATGTGAAAATCTGAATTAATTCCGTTAAACGGTTGTTTCAAATAACACAGATTAATTTTGGGAAACCAAATTATTTTGGTAAATCAGTTCGCTGCTGGAGTAATTAAAATGTTAAAAAATTCTATTGCGCACATAAAATATTCCATATTTAACTCGATTATACACCCAGCAATAATGAACCATTGTATTCATTGCGACTGACGAAAGAGGCATCTGATCAAAGAAGGTATAAATATATGGACATAGCTATCGCTGACCATTTGTATTTGTTCGGTCTGTCTGGATAAATATACAAAGGTAGACGAATTTTCACTTCAAGTTATTCGGTAGTCCTAGTTATTTATTTATATAAATTTCAGATGATCGGAGGACTTCTTGTTTTAACATCGATTATAGCGTTGATGCTATATCTTTATTACAAGAAGCACGAGAGATATTTTAAGTTAGGACATCAGCTTCCCGGCCTTCCTTATCTTTTAACATTGCAGCTATACTTTTCCTCGAGGAAATCACCGGTTGAAGGTAAGTTACTGCTTTTCTCTTTAATAAGTCATGCTGCTTTGCAAATTTAATAATTTTGACTAGATTCAGGCCTAATTTATGTCTCACACGTATGGTAGGAACGACCGACAAAGCTTTCGCTTTCTTATACACATAGATACCTGCCTGCAATGAATTTAAATGAATTAATTAATTAATGCGTAATCAATCGTTGGATTGTTAACCTTCGAAATAAATCTGTGCATTTCTTTTTTATTTAGTTTTCCACATTGCTGTTTCGCTAGCTAATAGCTACCAAAAAGTAGTCAGGGTATGGTTGGGGTCGTATTTGGCAGTAGCACTGTATAATCCAGAAGATGTAGAAGTAAGCAAACGATTTATTATTATTTATTTCATTTGATACTGAAATGCCCATTTTCATTTCAGCTTATTTTAAGTAGCAGCGTGCATTTAGAAAAGTCTACGGAGTACAGATTTTTCCAGCCATGGTTTGGCAATGGACTCCTTATTAGTAAGGGTAAGTGAAAGCTACATTTTTATAGTAATTTTATTCTCTTCTACGATTTCGTAACTAGAAACCTAACCAAGAAAGTGTAATACGTAACGAAATTTGTAATATGAGTCGAAGACCTTTGTACTTTCATTAATGTAGTGTTTCCGAGTTACCTTTTAAACCTACCTTCCGAATATTTGCTGCTTAAATAAATAATTATATCAATCGAATACGCCATTACCATTTGAACAATGAACTTGATCTTGCTGACTTAATGGTTTATTTTTAGAGGCATGCGATTAAATTTCTGGCGTTTTTAGAAAGCGAAAATATGTTAACGATGGATAAAACAATGCAAGATCTTTGACCTACGTGATTTTTCTTTTTAACACTTCCTGCTATTACATTTCTTGTCAATCGGTTTTGTTATCGTCGCATTTTTTTTTATTATTCACTTTGTTTCCCATGTAATTATTTTCAACAATTAAAATTAAATGCCACAAAGTAAAATCCTCAAAGCTCAAATATTATTTACCATTGAATTATTTAGTCTTCCTTTAACTTGTGTTCGCCTGGCTTCTTTCCGGTTGGAACCGCGTCACGTTGACTTCTTCTACTGCCGACGTTTCGTTCTCCACCACCAGCAACAGTTCTTCTGCAATGGAGAACGGAAACGTCGGCAATAGACTGAAATCAACGTGACGCGGTTCCAACCGGAAGCCAATTCAAACATGGACGACGGCCGTGGAGGCCTTCAAGTTAAACCTGTCTTGGCCATTCCTTATGGCACTCTTTATATAAATTAGACGCGAACTTGCAATTTCAAATACTCTGCTTATGTCAAGCTAATGACACACTTTTCTTTTAGGTGATAAATGGAAGCATCATAGAAAAATGATCGCCCCAACTTTCCACATGAACATATTGAAATCCTTCATACCAACTTTTAATACAATCAGTGTGAATCTTTGCAAGAAACTGGAGAAAGAAATGGGAAAGACTTTCGATTGTCACGAATACATGAGTGGCGTGACCGTCGACATCCTGCTAGGTAATTCTACAAAAAAAAAAAAAAAACAGCAGGAAATTTCTATAACCCAATTATTTTAGAAACCGTGATGGGTTACAAAGAACCTCGAAGTGAAGACTCAGGGTTTGAATACGCCATGGCTGTAATGAAGTGAGTTCTTTTAAGGCTTGCGATGAAAAAAGAAGTTACTAATTTTTGTTTTAGGATGTGTAATATTCTGCATCAAAGGGCGTACAAACCGTGGTTAAGATTCGATAATCTTTTCACCTACAGTAAATTTAGCAAAGAACACGATAAATTACTGAGTCTCATCCACGACTTGACGAACAAGGTCGGTCAGGAAATAATTTGCCAAACTTGTACCTACTAACTATTTACGGGATTTTAGGCTGTAGATTATAGGAAGAACGAGCATCTCCAGAAGACAACTGGCGAGGCTGAAATTAAAAAATCTGCTTACCTACAAGAGGAAAACAAAGATTCGTCGAACGAAAACGCTTACAAAGACGATAAGGGATTGAGAGACGACCTCGATGACAATGACGACAACGACGTTGGTAAGAAACGCAATCCAACGCACTCGAATTTTTTTAACTTATTTGCTTTATTTAGGCGAAAAGAAACGCTTGGCTTTCTTAGATGCGTTAACTCAAGCTGCGCTGCAAGAAGGTATCAATTTCACAGAGCAAGAAGTCAGAGACCAAGTCAGTACAATAATGTTTGAGGTACGTCAACCCCCCCTAAAAAAATCATTTGGTTTTTTATTTGCATAACTATTTTAAAGGGCCACGATACCACAGCAGCCGGATCTAGCTTCGTTCTGTGCATGATGGGAATTCACCAAAACATTCAAGAGAAAGTGATACAGGAATTAGATGAGATACTAGGCAGCTCTGATCGGCCCATCACTTACTTGGACACCTTGGAAATGAAATTATTGGAAAGAGTAATACTGGAAACTCTTAGAATGTATCCTCCAGTGCCCGTAATAGCAAGGAAAGTTAACGAGGAAATTAAACTAGGTGCGCAAATACGTTTTACAATATGCAGTAGTAAAAGTAAAAATTACCTATTTACTTACATATTTCAGCTTCTGGAGATTATATTATTCCAGCAGGCGCGACTGTTTTAGTGGTGCAATACATTTTGCACAGGAATCCTAAGTACTTTGAAAATCCAAACGTCTTTAACCCCGATAATTTCTTGCCGGAAAAGTGTCAGGAAAGACACTTCTATAGTTTTGTGCCGTTCAGTGCTGGGCCTAGGAGTTGCGTAGGTATGACCTTTATTACTTTTCAAAAATACGATGTTCTATAAGTACGTTGATTCAAGGTCGTAAATATGCCATGTTGAAACTGAAAATTTTACTCGCCACGATTCTGAGGAAGTACAAGATCACTTCTCCAGTATCTGAAAGTGAATTCAGACTTCAGGGCGATATAATACTGAAGCGTGCCGATGGGTTCAGAATTCAAATAGAGGAGAGGCAAAAAGCGTGACGATGCTAAGAGGATTAGTCTCTAGAACACTATTGTTGTTATTATTAAAATAGTGGAAGTTTCTTTCATAGTGGGATGAACTTATTTATACACATACTATTTTATTTGGTTTTGTTATATTTTACAGCAGACGCGCAATAAAGTGCATACGAAGACAGTTTGACCTAGAATTATACCAAAAATATCGAATTCCTACTGCCACATTACATTACTGCACATCCATCGTTATTTTCTCAAACTTCGGAGCTTTTCAATTTTGTTTTAGATATATAATAGATTGGCTCCAAGTTTCCTCTTTGTGAATCTTCATTTTCGTTTAAAAACTTTTGTGGTTTTGCTATTTTGTCCTTCCTTTTCGAGTTCGTTATTTTCCAACTAGTCCCATCATCACATCCTTGTCATCACTTTTTCGTCAAAAAATGCCTAGAACACACAAATATATTGTCAGTAGCTTTTTGTAGTTTTCAAGGCTAAAAGAATAAAGCTAATATTTTCTCAGTTTAACGACGAGTATTATACTGATTACGATTAACTCCCACAATTTGAGGGCTCGTCCAGGATTGAACTGGATTTTGACGAAACGACTAGAACTTTCTACAGCCGCCATTTGCCAACTTTGAAAAGATTACGACGCGCCACTCGACGACGATCAATTTGAAACATACGACGAAGATTTCAAATTGAAGGCTATTTTCAAAGTTGTGACGACAACGGGCTGGAATTAGAGGACGATCAGAGATTATTATAACCTAAAAGTACGACGAGATCCACCGACGATTAGAATTAGCATAATTTAGAAGATACATGGCGACGCTGGGAGAAATCGATCAAATCAGTAAAAACATAACCTCTGCACCAGTAAAAGCAATAAAAGCATTGTACAATTTGATTTTTGAAACTGTTCCGCAGGATCGAGAAATCGAAAGAGACTTCGGGAATTTTCTGGTTTTACATTCGAGTCAGAGTCTGAGGATGAAGAGATGAAAAGGACATTCATCAACGATACGTTTACAGAAGCAGATTTAGGAGCTCTATATAATATTCTCTGTATCGACAGTGGGACGAAAGATGAAATGATTAATGACATTCGAGTGTATTTGGGAGATCTAGAACAACTTGCGTCGAAAATCAAGATCGATGGCAAGCAAGAAGAAAATGAAATAGAAGACGAGAAAGAAAAAGACGTAGAAATCAATTCTACAAGTGGGGATGACAATAAGGCAATGCAATTGAAGAAGTTGACAGCTGAGTTTGAGCAGAAGCTGCGTGCTATTCGCAATGTGGATAAAGGAAATAACTTGGACCATAGTGGCGATCCATGCTCTTTGGTTTCTACTCGAGCTCAACCTAGGTTCTCATTGACATTTCGTGATATCGAAGCTTCACTGCAGACATTCACTGGTGATGACGGATCCCCAGTGAAGAAATGGATTTCGGATTTTGAAGAGACAGCCGTTTTGATGGATTGGGACGATTTACAGAAATTTGCTTTTGCCAAGAAATCACTTACATGGTCTAGCTAAATTGTTTATTCAGGGTGAGAGGTGAATCACATCATAGTCGATGCTGAAAAAAGCCTTGAAGGAAGAATTTGATGTCAAAACCAGTACGGCAGAAATTCACAAGTTGCTGAAGTTACGAAGAAAGAAAAGAGAGGAGTCACTGCAAGAGTAATGCTAGCCGAGGTGACATTGACGACGAGTCCTTGATACAATACATCATTGATGGAATCGAGGATGACTCAGGGACGAAACTTCTACTGTATGGGACAGGAAGTATAAAAGAATTTAAAGACAAACTAAGACATTATGAGTATGCAGCGGCGAAGATTCAGATTAAAAAGACGAACAAGAATTATTACAATGGGCATTCGAAGAATTGTAACGTAAAAGATAAGAAGAACGAGGGTGACAGCAAAAGTAAAGATGTTTCTCAGGAATCAGGCAAGAGATGCTATAATTGCGGCAGGACAGGTCATACTTCGTGCAACTGTAAACACAAGGAGAAGGGTAAAAGGTGTTTCAACTGCAACGATTTTGGCCATATCTCACCTGAATGCCCGAAGGAGAGAAAGTTGAAGCAGTCGAAGAGTTTGAGTGCCTTCGCAAGGAATGCTGATAATTGCAAATTCAAAGATGTTTAATTGTGCAATCGGAAAATAAAGGCACTCATTGATTTTGGAAGTCAACTTAAGTCATTAATGCCCAGTTGCATCAACGTTTTAAGCAGAGCTTAAATTTAAGTGGTGTTTAGAGTATGACATTATTTATAGATGTAACAAAAAATTTGTCACATTCTAATTGATACTTAAGTTGAAGTTTAAATGTCAATCTGAATATATTTGACATTATATTGACTATACTTAAATGTCACAATCTAAACATAACTTAAATTTAAGCTCTGCTTAAAAAGTTGGTGCAACCGAGCATAAGTGCTCCAAAATTAGTCAAGACAGATATGATTTTGAGCGGATTTGGGAAGAACTTCGTATGTCCACGAGGTCATTTCTTAACAATCGTCGACATTGATGGGATGAAATTTGAGACAGACATCTACGTAGTTTCAGAGGATACCATGAAACTAGATATGGTAATTGGAAATGAGCTTCTTAACCAAGCGGAAGTTTTCGTGAATAAAGATGGTGTCACCTTGCAGAAGCCGAGATTGGAAGCTCACCTTATGTGTATCCAGATCGCAAATAAAGAAGAAGAGTTAAAGGTAACAGGAGATCAATATCTTTCCTAATCAAGTGACCTATACATAACGATAGGAATGCGATAAAAATAATTCAAATGGCATTTAAAATAATGAACCAAACAGGGACATAAATTTTTCCATAGGTAACTTGATTAGAAAAGATATTGATCACGTGTTAGAAAGTTCTGCCCGATGCGATATAAAAAAGAAAGTTCAAGACTTAGTTGAAAATTACGTTCCGGAGAAAACTAAAATTGTTGACGTCAAAATTAAAATCACAGTGAAAGATGAACAGCCAATCTATTGTAGACCTCGACGACTATCACCAGCAGAAAAAGAAGTAGTGGATAGTCAGGTTTTGATTTGGATAGATGATGAAATAATAGAGCCGAGTTCATCAGAGTACGCCAGTGCAGTCATGGTAATAAAAAGGAAAAATGGCTCATCGAGCATTTGTATTGACTACCGGAAGCTTAACAGGATCGCGGTGAAGGATCGCTACCCCTTACCGCTTATCGAGAATTGTTGGATGAAGAGCTCATGAATGCTGTTGAAAAGAAGCGAAATTTGATAAGAGAAGAGGCGAGATCACAGATTTTCAAGGTTCAAGACGAAAATTGCACTAACTTCAACAAGCGACGTAAGACAGCCACATCGTTTCAAGTTGGAGACTTGGTAGCCATCAAGTGGACACAATTCGGACCTGGCTTGAAACTCAAAGCAAAGAATCTAGGTCCACATAGAGTCACTAAGGTTAAACCCAATGATACCTATGATGTTTGTAAAGAAGGAGATAACGAAAGTCCAAGAACCACCACGTGTGCTGAGTTCATGCAAGTTTGGCCAGACGGTTATTCATAATCGAGCCGGATGATGTTCAGGATGGCCGAATGTGGGAAGTCGATTTAGATAAAGAAGATTTCTTAGGGTTCTCGGTGGAGGCGCAAGATGAATCAAAAAAGTTGGCGATGAAAAAACAGGAGAACACACAAACAGATTGTCAATAGATTTTGTAGTTTTCAAAGCTAAAAGAATAAAGTTAATATTTTCTCAGTTTAACGACTAGTATTATACTCATTACGATTAACGCCCACACATCTTTATAGTAAAATGACAACGTTGCTCATGAATATGGTAGCTCAGAACAAACGTCAATTATCAATGTAAATAAAACGTGTAAACTAGAAATTAAAAATAAAACGAGTATGTAAAACACGATTAAAAACATAAACTTAGAGTATCATCGATTTATAAAACAAATATCAATTTAATTATTATATTAATTAATATAATTTATTTTTAATTAAAATTTTTTATTTTTTTTAATTAAAAATCATATGAATTCGAAACTTTATTCCACGGCCGTTCGAGATCTGAAGCTTTAGTAATCATGCGTTACTTCGTTAATAAATGTTTTCGTTGCATCTAGCGACCAACAGTTGAACTACGCAGTGCATTTTAGATCTACCGTTTACCTCCAGAGAGCGCTCGCATGTAGAGTCTTAAAATATTGGAGAACGTAAACACGGTACGACTGTTCACCATAAAGTATTCTTTCATAAAACAGTTTTCGATATTTAATATTTGTTATAATTATAAATGTTAGTAGAATTTTTTTTTGTTTACTTACATACGGCATTTATAATTTGATACTGATGAATGTAGTGTAAAAAAAATCTTCTAATTCTTTTAACATTCGAATAGTTTAAAAAAACGTTTTAAAATGACAAGATTTGCCTAAAATTACATAGCTATTACTGAAGCTAATATAGGTACATTCCGAATTATATAAAATGGGTCAAAATTCATTCCCCAAATCTACAGAGTGTATTTCACTTTACACGAAGACACGTAAATAATTGTTTTATTAACAACGCAATTAGTATAAAACTTTGGCCAGCTATAAAGGCCATGAAGATAAGTCTTTTTTAAGAATGAGTTTTTTTTAGAGTCATATTCATAATGCCTGAGGCTTTAGAGAATTATGATATATGTATATACATTTTTTGCTTAAAAATGAATTTGATATTTTATTTAAAAAAAAAGTAGAAACAGAACAAATATATTTCAATTAACTTTCATTCAATCGCGTCTGAATTTTAATGAAAGATCAATAGTGTAAAGGACAATGAACATAAATATCTAATGCAAAGTGACCGCTAATGCATACGTACGAACGTACACATGCGGCTTATTAAATTATACGTTACAGAACATGAAGTTACTATGTTATGGCATCATTTCCTGGTACAGTAAAACCTCTCGTAGACAGCCATTGGTTCTAAGAAAAGAAATTTCAAGAGTAACGCCCGAGGAAACAATTCCATTTTCAATTTCGTTTAATTTTGATTTTTATTTACCAATTTAATTTCACTGGCCGTTCAGTTCACTTATTGTTCAATTAAATCGATATTTACAATTTACCTTTGATTTTTCTTTGAATTTTCTCCAAATTAACCCTTCAGCACTCGCGTAACAAAATCTAACGCCGTTACTCGCATGGATTACAACTGTAGTCCAGATTAATTATTATTAGTATTATTGCATTTTCAATTTATTCAGTGAATCAAACAGATGTGGTTATTAACCATCTTCTAAGAAAATGATTAGAAAAAATTCTTAGTAATTTTTTGTGTAAACAAAGTTAAATAATAATGATTTGTGAGAAATAAACCGTTACTAGAGATCATATGGCAATTTATTTCATTGAATATAACCTAAGTAATTATTTGTCTTTTTTTGTTATTATAAGGTAGGAAAATTTGTGTTGAAAATAATATAAATAAATAGCAAGAAACAACTACAATAACTCGTGAAGATATGATAAAATGATTTATGTGAATACTCGCGTGGCACACACTCAAACTTGACAGTGTTTTATAGAAAAAGTATTAATCTAATAATCACAAAACCTTACTCATAACTTTATTGAACATATAATAGACAGCTACTTAAAGGGCTACCTCTGTATATAAAAGTGAATTTGACTTATGCGCGAAACATAAACTCTGGATTACAATTGTAATCCACGCGAGCAATGAAGGGTTAAACAACCAGAAAGAAGACCACAGCCACACTCTACGGAAAGGAATAATTAAAGTCACAGTAAGTTCTAAAGAACAGATCGATAATAAAAATTATACATTTATAGAAAATTTGATAGTTAAGTAAAACCGTATCAGTTAATGAAAGCTTTTTAAAGACGATTTGCAAAGATCGTATTTAAAGCATTTAAACCTATTGAGCAGATTTTATAGAGATAGAAAAATTTATTTCAGTCAACAAATATTTTGAAGACGATTTGCAACGATCCGTAGTCGAGGTATTTAAACCGACTGAAAAAAAATTTAAAATTTATTAGAAATTATTCAATTAAATTAAATTGTAGACGATTCGCAAAGATCGTAGACACTTGGTAGTTTCATAATTAGAAAATTACACGTACACAAAGAAAAGGAATAGGTTTACTTGACTAAAAGAATCTATAACACTGTGATAAGCCTCAGAAAGACATTGCATACAAATTTAATAATTTTAAAGGGAAGTTGAATAAGTAACAACCACTATAATAATAAATGAATGAATTAACTGCCGAGCGAACGTTTATTCGGCCCTTTCCAATAATAATGGATCCTGAGTTGTAATTAAACCGAGGAATAGTATGACAATACGTATAAATAATGCACAAGCACGATTTGCTTAATATCATATTGCACAAATTAAGCCTAAGCAACTATCTACCAATATGTGAAAATATTATTGAAACCAGTTTGCAATTGAAACAACGTCAATCATGAACATCAGCCAAAATTCGTGTAATTTAATATTACTTAAAATCCCCACAATGTTCCTCAGGCGAGACATATTGAAGAATTTTGGGCACATCTGGCCAGAAAAGTTTATGATAATGGTTGGGAAGCCCAAAACGAACACCAATTACCGAGAAGAATATTTCAGAAGATTCGGGAAATAGAAGATACTTTTGCCCAGCGAAAGATGAGACATATTCGTAGAAAACTGCGCGCCATTGAAGATAATAGTCCTCTGCCAGTTTTGTAGGAAGTAGGAACAAGCCCTAATACTCATGAATCAATAAAAAATTTGCTACTGTTTGCTTAAGAGCTTTAATTTTTTTCCCAAAGCTTATGTTACATACGTTATAGTAATTAAAAATATCTGACTGTTTCTCTTATAGCCATTCCTTTATATCCATGATTAAATAAAATATTAAATGTGAGACTTTTGAACATCAATTACGTCTGAATTGTAATGTTAATTCGAACTCGTACGGCAATATTTTATGCGACTTATTTAATATCATGTTGCACAAGCTCATTCTTAAATTATCTATGAGGATGAAATGCAAACATTATTGCGACCACAACGCAATTGAACGGTACACCATGAATATCACGCGAAACATAAACTATCTAAAGTACAACATAATATTGCTAAAAGTTGCGTCTTTACTAAAACTAGAAAATTCGAATTCTTTTAGAAAACTGATTCATTATTCTTGGCGAATAATTATGAGATGTGTCGTCGGCTTCACGTTTGTCAGCCTTCTGATTGATGTCGTACACAAATTTAATCTTGATTTTAGTGACAGCGTCATGAATTATATGTTCTTGGGTAAGCTCGAGAGGGTATAGAGAAGAAAAAATTAAAACTGATCGTGAGCAATTTTAGGAACCATTTTTTTTATATTCGGCAGGATAAACTACTACTACTATTTTGATAATCGATCGAAGGCGTTGATAAATGCCATGAATAAGACGTTCAAACATCAAAGTGAAACTGGCTTTGAAGAAAAGAGCATGACCGCATGCATTAAAGTCACTAAATGGATGAGCCTCATTTGGTCTCTAGTAGCATTTTTCATTGGGCAATGGTTTGTTATGTCGCCCCTTTTTGTTTTTGGGGGCTTCGCAGAAAAGTAAAATATTTTCAGCGACTCACTTATTAGAAGGTTCGTTAATCACATAAATTTGTAGAGTTCTATCGTTTCCTGGTTGGTATCCGTACGATACAACCGTTTCTCCCTATTACGAAATGACTGTTTTACTCCAAATATTTACTGAAGCTATACTCACTTTATTAGCTCCAGCGACAGATATGTTTTATGTTTGCATGTGCTTGATGCTTGTCAAACAATTCGAGATTCTGAGTGAGTGACTTACGTATCTGTTACAAATTATTTATAAGCGTTACCGATTTTAGATTGGGAAATTAAAAACATGTTGTACTCCAACTTGTTGAAATACAACGTAGAGCAAGAAATGGTGATCCAGTTTAGAGATGAGTTTAACGACAGCCTGTACCACAAAGTCGAGTTAGTAATTCAATATGTTTTTAATCAATTTAACTTGAAGGCTTCCGCGGCCGTCGTCCATGTTTGAATTGGCTTCTGATTGGAACCACGTCACGTTGACTTCTTCTACTGTCGACGTTTCGTTCTTCATTGCAGAAGAACTTCCTCAGGGCTGCTGCTGCTGGTGGTGTTGCTGCTGCTTCTCGTTAGTCGTCGAAACGTCGGCAGTAGAAGAAGTCAACGTGACGCGGTTCCAACCGGAAGCAAATTCAAACATGTTTTTAATCAGCTTTAGCTTTCACGTGATTTATTGCAAAACAAAATGTATTTTCAGGCAAAAACAGAAACGTTTCTCCAAGATTTACGCCGCGATAGATTCATCTGAATTTCAGGATGACTTATATAAAAAATTACACAACCTCATCAAGTTTCATAAGTCACTCCTGTCGTTAGCTGATATTATGGAAAAATTTTTTGCTCCATTATCATTGATGTATTTCGTATCTATTACTGTAGTTATAATGACTATTGCGTATACAATAACTACTGTAAGTGTTCTCCTATATACCTACTAATGTGAGACATGTATTGTATTTTTTTTTAAATTTTGTATTTCAGGTCGACAGCATTACTGTAATAGTGGAAAATGCTTTTCCTGGCTGTTGGTTTTTATTTGAAGTCTTTTCTTACAGTTATCTCGCAGAGTTGGTTTCCCAGAAGGTAGTCACATTCAAGATTTTTACGCATATTCATTTGCTGAAAAAAATATATATTGAAATTATTTTTAGAGCGGAGAAGTGCACACCAATCTTTATGATTTTCCTTGGTACTTTTGCAACAAGAAATTTATGAAAACTTTTCAAATAATGCACCAGCGATCTAATACCCCCGTCAGGCTAACAGTGGGTAAATTTAAAAACTTAGACCTAAATATGTTTGTGTGGGTGAGTATTCCACGTTAAATACATTATTGTAATACAAATTGTATACTTAAAAGCAATTAAATTTTTCCTTTTGCTTCTTGACATTATGGCATTTTCAGACAATGAAGACCGTCTATAGTTTCACCACAGTAATGAGACAAACAAATCAAAGAAATTAAAATAATCTAACATTAGCCTGCACTAATTAATTGAGAGAATCTGGTCTATATTACAAGTATTTAATGTCTACATAGCAAGTACAATGCGTTAATATATTTTTTAGATTCGAGGAGTCTATGAAAAGTAAAACCTAAGTCGTAGATTAAATGAAATTAACTTATGTCAAAACTGAAATGTCAAGATACATTTGACGATAGTAGAAAGAATCTTCCAGTTGAATACATAAGGCTTTGTTAAAACTCTTTAACATTATAACGACTAATTTCAAATGCCGTTGGATTGCTTGCTGACCTATGACTATAGTGTTCAAGAGCGTTTAGACAACTAACAGATTTAACAGGGGTCAGGAAGCAAATGTCAGAATAAAAGTTTCGAGCTAAGACTCTGATTTTGTTTTTCATAGCCTCCCTTATCTAAAAAATATATTAACGCATAGTATCTACTACACCGCTTTCAAAATCATGATCACGGAATCTATTTAATAAAATTCCAAGTTTAGATTAGTTTAAATTATAATAAATATCATATAATTACACAATGTACTTTGATTACCTTATATGTTTCGTACGTAATTTATGTTGTATGACACAAATTCTGAGCGTTTATAAAATAGATACATTATAGTACGGAAAAAAAATAAGAAGGGATGGTCACTTCCATACAATTGAAGATTGAGGTCGCGGAAGTTCTGAAGATTGTAGCGAAATCTGCTGGAAGTACTTTGTATATAATCAGACCAGGAAGTAAGTTTCTTGCCCAGACACTATGTTGCCACTATGTTGCAAATGTCTTGTAGGAAGAGTCTGGGGTGAAAGTTGAAGACTTTCCCTGTTGTTAACCCTTTGCTAGCGTAATTTTAGCAACAAATTTAACTAAGCATGTTAACTAAAATAAAACTGGGAAAAATTAGAAAAAAAAGCTAAAGTAGCGGAGTTTAAGGGATTTCCGGACCCTGTAATGCCTAACTAAATTACACGACCGATTAACAATCCTCCGGAGGAGGATCCTTCCAGGCTGGAACTGTGCAAGAGCACCTTAAATCATAATGTATTCTAATATAAATAAAAGTCGGGAACTAGCTTAAAGCAGGGTACATTAAATATACTTTGGGTTATCCTAAGATAGGGTGGCCCCTGAGGAAAATCGTGGGATCCTACCTGACGGATAGGGTAGTCATAACTCCAAATGGCGTACTGAGGAGGCTGACGCGTGGGGTGCCGCAGGGATCGGTTCTGGGACCAACCCTATGGAACATTCTGTATAATCTCTCGTCTCCAATATATAATATTGGAGACGGACCTCGGGGCGGGTTCCACCCAGGGTGGTTATTCTCGAACTGGAGAGAAGAGATCGCTCCCGAAAATGACGTCAAAATGACGCAATTCTCGAAAGATTTGTATAGTTTTATATGAGAGTCTACGTCATTTTCGGGAACGATCTCTTCTCTCCAGTTCGAGAATAACCACCTTGATCGCATACGCAGATGATCTCGCGATCGTAGTCGGCGCAAGAACGGCGACCATGACGGAGTAAAGGGCCCTGTACGCGATGACGAAGATTAAGAACGGCCTCGAGGGAATCGGTCTGCAGCTGGCGAGCTAAAAAAGCAGAAATGGTCATCCTGACGGGTAAGAGAAACCTGAGTAGGATGACCCTGAAGGTCGACGACGTAGAAGTCACAACCGCTTCAAGTATAAAATACCTGGGCGTGCATCTGGACGGAGACCTCAAGATGACGACGCACGTCAGAGAGATGTGCATCAAAACGCAAAAAGCGTGCACGGCCTTGTATAGACTCACACCGAACGTGGGTGGACCGAACCTAAAAAAGAGGAAACTGTCAGCGGCGGTGATCTCGTCAATAATGCTGTATACCGCCCCGATATGTGGAAAGGCTATGAGATATAAGCAACACCAGATGATGTTGGAGAGGCTGAACAGGCTAGCGGCTATACGGGTGACGTCTGCGTATAGAACGGTGGCTACACAGGCTATATTGGTGATAGCGGAGATACCTCCCATAAGCCTCCAAGTGGAAAAAAGAAGGAAAATCTACGCGGAAGGACAGGCGAGGAAGACCTTGGCCAGGAAAGTTATTCGCAGAATGGCAGAACATCTGGGAGCAATATGACGGATGGGCCAAGGTCTTCATAAAAAATGTAAAACCCTGGTGCTCCAGAAAGAGCGGGGAGGTGGACTATTATGTCACGCAGGCGCTCACCGGCCACGTGGTATTTGGGAAGTACCTGATGGAAATCAAGAAAGTTGAGGCGCCTAAATGTTGGTATTGTAATGAGTAGGAGGACACACCGGAGCATACCATATTCGAATGCCCGGAGTGAACGAACATAAGAAACGCGGCAGAAGAAAAATTAGGCGTCAAGGTTGCAAAGGAAAACGTGGCAAGAATTTTGCTACGTGATGAAGAGAGCTGGGAGAAAGTAACTCATATTCTGAAAGAGATAATGAGTGAGAAAACGAGGGACGAACTACGACGTTAAGGTGAAGTCCAAAAAAAAGAAAGAAATGAGGAGGAGGAGGTAAGAGAGGTAAAGAGAGGAAACTAAGAAGGAGGAGACGAAGAGGAAAGGAAGTTGATGCGAAGAGGAGAAAAAGAAGAGGATAGGACGAAGAGGAAAGGAAGAGGATGCGAAGAGGAGGAAAGGAAGAAGATAAGACGAAGAGGAAAGGAAGAGGATGAGGACTGGAAGAGGAGTAGGTAAGAATAGGAAGAATTGGACAACATGCGCAGAGAAATCGGGATACCGAAAGGTGATACCCTCTGCGTAGAGTGCGTGAAAGAGGAAAGGAGTTTAGTTGGTAGGCGCCTCTGCAGAAAGGCAGGGGTGAATCCAACACGCCTCCGGGGTTGATATATCCGAATCTTCAGAAGATTCTCTAAACCTCTATATAAAAAAAAGGGTTACCCTTGAGGGGTGAAATTACCCATTAATAAAAAACAAAATGACAAATCGAATAGGTGGTTCGAGGTAGCCCTTACCTTTCCTGGGAAGAGGCTCGCTATATCTCTTTTGAAGAAGACTCAGGGTGGAGTTCTTGCTCCTTGCACCCACACTTACACCGACACCAGATTTAAACTTAAACAGCACCCGCGTGAAGCGTTATAAATTAAATTTAAATTAAGTTAATAAAAGGATATCGATGAACAAAGGAAGAATCTCTAAATTTTGCAAAGAGAACGTTCGTTTAAGACGATATTTAGGCAATCATTCAAGGAGAGCAGTAACGCGGTAATTCAACTCCAGGTTACCAGACGAATTTTGAAACGAATTATGGGGCGAATTATGCGCGTAATTACAGCAAAAGAAGACCCGACTTCTATTCAAGATCCGATGGGCAACGGAATTTAAGAAACAAGTGAAGTGTTACAGGTGTTCAAGAATGGGGCATTATGTGCCCGAGTGTAAAGAAGGGGTGAATCAACCGAAAACACCAGATAATGGGAGTACGAGAAATATCTCGAAGAAATCTTTAAACTTCAAGGGTCCTTTGCAAAACCCCGAAATCAAGGGATCGGAACATCGCAAAAATTAAAAATTACACTCCCTCATTCATACACGGTCGAAGAGGAAGGAAATAAATGTATTATCCTCGCAAAGGTATGGAGACAAGAAGCTACTATGCTAGTAGACAACGGATACCGGAGAATCGAGGCCCGAACTGAACCAGAACCAAATGTTGTTTTCCGAGGAATCTCAGGGGATGCTTAGGGTCATGCTTAGAGCCATGCTTAGGGTCGATATTACTACTACATGTCGGGAAGAGATATTACGACACCAAATGTATGATATGCTCCGATTTCGTCAACCTGAAAGTAGATGGCCTTCGGGGAAAATGTCCTCAAGCTCGGAAGAGAGAAGATAGCACTTTTAAGTCATAATGATCTAAGTAATCTAGGAAATGACGACGCATACGCTCTACACCAAGAAGATGCATGGAAAACAAAGGCTAGGAGAAAGAAGTCAAACAAACTGTCACCAAATTTACTTTAAACTTGACAGCCTTAACTTTACCTTGACCGGTGACAAATTCGGCACTGTCTCTTCCACCGGCTGATCCCCTCGGCTAGCAACAGTGAGAAGGGGGTGGGTCTAAATTGATGTTAAATTATTAAGGGCGCCAGGACGGATTTAAAACCTCAGCCGATAGACAAACAACCTCGTTGGTATCCCCAACCGACTTGATTGGGCAGAAGGCCAAAACAAAAATAGAGGCTGCACTTGTCTCACTGGTACGTGAATGTAGAAATCAAACACGAAACTAAAGTTAACAAATTTAAGATTTATTAAATACTAAAACGTCGGATAGGATACAAACTGAACGAAGTTAAACCTGTGGTTGTTCAGCACAAAATCTAGTTAAAACGCAGATTCCCAATAAATATACAATTAACAAGTTTATTCACTCTCTATAATTTAATCCTGTATGTGCAGCACTGCGTTTAACCCAAATTCGCTCTCCAATAGGGCATGCATTAACCAAACGATGATACGTGATTTAAAATGAGGCAAGTAAATAAATAACTTACAACCTTCCTGTCAAAAATAAACAGTCGGTAACGTCCGTCACTTGCCTAACGACGGGTAGTTGGCGATCACCACGCCACCTGTCGGATGTTTTCCCAACGGCGGTGGTCTGGATTGAACTGGACACGAGAAACCCGCAAAGATGACGGAAGCAGGTCTCTCGGAGGTTAGAAGTGGCGTACTAGCAAACGCCCGAAAATGATAAGGTAAGGTCGACTCCGCTTGCGTCATCCCAAAGTGACAACGCAAAACAGCAATCGAGACGTAAAATCTCGAAGTAAAAGTATAAGTTAGAGATGAAGAGAAAGGAAAATCGTTAGCATCCAAAATGGCGTAAGACAATTTGCTCAATATTTTACCTGAGATTTGTGGAAATCCCAAGCTTAGGATGGGGCTGAAAATACCCCAAAACTCGCTCGGCGATGTGAATGCTATTCCGGCAGGGCCGCTAATAAATTCTCCTCACTTTCAGAGTAAGAATTTCGTTATCACAATACCACGTAACTATATACCAAGAGAGTGTAATGAAAACTGAACAAAAAAAAGGGAAAAGAAAACTGAAGAAAGTAAGCTTTCAAAGAGGACATACATATGCTGAAAAGAAAAAAAGTTCCTCAAATAAATGTAGAATTGAAAAAGCCAAGTAACAGTGAAATGGTGAAACGTCGAAATACGACGGCCAAGAAAAATTTAGAACCAGTCCAAGAGAGGGTTAATTTGAAGAACAAGAAACAGTTTAATCGGAGGACGCAAGAGGTCGGCAAAAATTTTAAGGAAAATTTGTTTACAGCTCCGGAAGAATGTTCTCCACATGGGCATATGTACTCGTATAGCCGTTGAGTTCAAACATAGATTCGGATGCATAGGAGCTTTGAGAAGACAAAATGGCCAGGTAGGCGAAATAGCAGTTTTGCAAAATAGCTTGTCAAAAGGACGATGCAAGTTTATTTACTACATTGTAGAAGGATAATAGAAGATGTGTTTGTTGGAACCAAAATAAGCATCTTAGTTTATGCTTTGAGGTTGTGTGAAGATAGGCAAGGAAACCAAGAAAGTTTGCACGAGGAGGAACATGTAAGTTAAGTACGGAAGGATGATACTAAAAGGAATCAAAGGATACACAAACATAAAGAAGTGGAAAAAGCACAAAGAAGCGCAAGGAAAGCTGGGAAAGAATTCAAGAAGGAGACTCCAGGGGAAGAGGATCTTATTAAAATAACTCAGCGCCATTTTCCCATCACACTGCATACTTAATAACCAGAGAGTTAAGAGAGAAGTATTGTTACAGTTTTCTGTAAAGTTTTTAAAGTAGAATCTCATAGTGTTAATATTCGCCGGATATTGTAATACACCCTGTACATAAAATTTAATGAATTAATTAACTAATGAGAGAGCTTAGAGCTTTTTCAGTATTAATTGCACCTGAAGCGTAATTAAAGCCAGGAATCGTGCGTAAATAATGAACAAGCGCACGACTTGTTTAATTTCATGTTATAGCTAAACAATTATCTACCCCCTGTTTAAGTACCTACGTGAAAATGTTTTTGCGATCAATTCATAACGGAAGCGTACATCATGAATGCCGTGCCCGTGCGAAAATTTAACTACTTGAAATACAATTTAATATTACTCAGAACGGGATCTTTGTTAAAGCTGGAAAATTCGAATCCATTTGGGAAATTGACCCATTATTTCTGGCGGTTGATTTTCAGCTGTGCCATCGGCTTCAGTTTCTTCAGCATTTTAGTTGATACCATATGCAAACGGCATGGTGATTTTAACGACAGTCTTATGAATTATACGTTCCTAGGTATCTATGATTCGAGGTGCACTCGAGGAAGGTGATAGATTCCGATGATGTGTTTCAGGAACAGACTTTTTTGTGTTCTGCAGAATCAATTATTACTATTATTTGGACGATCGATCAAAAACGTTCCTAAATGCTATTAATAAGACGTTCAAATATCAAAGTGAAACTGGCCTCGGGGAAAAGACTATGATCGGAAGTATTAAAGTTGCTAAATGGATTAGCCTCACTTGGTTTTTTATGGCGTTCTCCATTGGACAGTTGCTTGGTATTGGGCCGGTCATTTTTGGGGGAGGTTATGCAAAAAAGTACACATTTCACCAGTGAGATGTATCCATCCAACAAAATTTAATTTTACAGAACCTTATCGCTACCTGGTTGGTACCCGTACGATCATACCGTTTCTCCTTATTACGAAATGACCGTTCTACTGCAGGGATTTAATCAAGCAGTAATGAGTTTATTGGTTTCAGCAACCGACATGTTTTATGTTTGCATCTGTTTGATGATTGCTAAACAGTTTGAAATTCTTAGTGCGTAACCTGTCCTTCTAGAGCAAATTAACTGTAAAAGTAATATATTTCAGGTTGGGAAGTTAAAAATATGCTTTACACGAATTTACTGCAACATGGTGTAAGCCAAGAAGTAGTGGTGCGTTTTAAATATGAGTTTAACGATTGTTTACATCAGGAAAATGAGTTAGTATATTTCTTAGGAGTTCATTAATAAAATATGTAAGTTTGATTTTAGGTACCCCAACTTTGGAAGAACGAAACCTTTCTCCAAAATTTATACTTTGATAGAATCACCTGAATTTCAAGATGATTTATATAAAAAGTTGCAGAATCTCATCGGATTTCACATATCACTTCTATCACTGGCAGAAATTATGGAAAACTTTTTTGCACCACTGGCTCTGATATATTTTGTGCCTATCATCATAACTATTATGATGATCGTCTACACAATAATAACTGTAAGTGTTTGCCTTCATAGTTATTATTATAGTGCGGCTTGTCAGAACTTTTATTATTAATTTTAGTCGAACAGCATAACTGTGATTATAGAGAACGGTCTTGCCGCCAGTTGGCTTCTATTTGAAGTCTTCTCTTTAAGTTACTTTGCTGAATTGATTACGGAAAAGGTAACCTAATGAATTGTTTGTTAGGTCCCTAAGTATTTTGTCAAAATAGAAATTATTTTTAGAGCGAAGAAGTACGGAAGAGCCTGTATGACTTTCCTTGGTATTTTTGTAACAAAAAGTTTCTTCAAAGTTTTCTAATCATGCACTTGAGATCTAGTAAACCGGTCAGGATTACAGTGGGAAAGTTTAAATCCTTAGATTTAAATATGTTTGTATGGGCAAGTATTCTATATAAAAAATACAACTCTTTTTTCACATAGGTACAAAAGTTATAAGTTATAATACATTTTGTTGTTTATTGGCTGTATCGTATTTGTTGTAATTGTTCTTCCTTTTCAGACAGTCAAGACTATTTACAGTTGTACCACGGTACTAAGAAGTGTAAATCAACGAAGTTAAAACAATCAAAAATTTATTTAAGGCACAGTTACACTAGGGCAAAGTAATTTTTAGAAAACAAAAAATTATTATTAATCAGTTTTTATAGAATTTCAGGATCTATTTGATCAAGACTAGAAATATAGAGATGTTGCAGGTTTATCGTAATATTTTATTAAACTCATTTTCGTTCGTGATTTAAACCCACTTTGTATATTATGAATTAAATCGCAATTATTATTGTTTTGCCCACCTCTAATCAGGAAGACACACACTATTAGTGGTATTAAGCGAATGAGCTGAAACTAGTTGCTGCATTAAAGCAAAATATAAAGATTTATGAAAAAATATTGTTATCTGATTTATTTATAACTTTCAAAATTCCTCAAACCAAATACAGCGTGTCGCCAAACTCATGGCTTAACCACAGACTCCTGGGCTCAGAATAAGATAATTTAACCCAACTTATCTATATCCAAAATTGCTTCCTTCGTTAAATCAGTATTCTGCAAAGTTGTTGAAAAAAAAAGTTAATTATTCTTTTAATAAAAGAACGCTTGAACCCGTTTGTATGAGTGCCCACAGGATGGTAAGTCACATTTTCAGATGGTTTTAATAATTTGGAGTAGACTGCTAGTGTGAAAAACAGTTACTGCGAAATTGGGTTGTGGTAACCCACAACTTGGGTTGTGGTAACCCAAGTTTCGCAGTAACTTTTTTGAGGTTAAGAAGATTGATTGATTAATTAATTAATTTTCAGAAGGAAGCATTCATTAAGACCCCTTTTCGCGTCTTTTTAATCTTTGATACTTTTGGTCACAAAATAGAAAAATCTAAATGGCTGCAGCGCCTCTTATTGAAAAAAGTAGCCCATACACGAAGAACAAATGCCTTTTATATGGATAATTAATTTATTTTTAGAAAGAGTCATTAGTGAACGTTCTTGTCTCTTTGCAAATTTTGAGAAAAAATATATTGGAAGTGTGTGAATGATCAAGAAGCTAAGTGTAAAGTAAAGGTGATAACAGTGAATGACGAAATTGTAACAATTCCAAAGGAACATAATCATGTTGCTGACGCAACTGAAGTGGAGGCGGCGAAAATTTACCAGGCTATTCGAACAGCGGCCAAACCAACTAACGACACCCCGCAGTTCACAATTACGGATGCAACGAGTCAATATAGTCAAGCAGACTTCCAACTACAGATGTGATGAAGAGAACAATTCGCCATAGTCGTTAGCAGCAAGTGTCTTGTCCAACTCTGCCCAATCGTCGACAAGAGATTCAATTCTTGGGCGAATACACAAAAACTTGCAACGGAATGATTCCGGGCCAGAAGAAAAAAAGAATACTGATTTTATCAACTCGGAGAAAAATGCGTCTGCTCGCGCGAAGTAACCATTGATATCCAGATAGTACCTTCAAAACAATACAACTTTTATTCCATCAACTCTATACTATACATGGGTTGAAAGAAAATGGATCAATTCCTTTGGTTTATATTCTGTTACCTGTCAAGTCAGAAGAGACCTACATTCGCCTTCTTCAAGCACCGAAGAATTTGGAGCCTTTACTTTCACCACGGACAGTTACAACAGAGTATGAAAAGGCGATGACAATGCGTTTATGACAGAATTTCCGAATGCAAAACTATTCATTCCACATAGTGCATTTTCCATCGCATTCAAAATCACGAGCTGAAACGGAGGTATGAGACTGATGCTTTTGCTCTTCGTATGCGAATGCTGTCGGCAATTGCTTTTGTCCCATCAGAGTCAGAAGTTGATATATTCGAAATGTTGGTGGATAATAATATTTTCTCTTCGGAAGCCCAAGAAGTTATAGATTACTTCGAAGATACGTGGATAGGGCGTCCCAACAGGAGAACGCGGCGATTTCCACAATTTTCCTATGAAATTGCTACCTACCTGAAGGCCAGCAAATTGTGCGGCACCGCTCGGCAAAATTCTTGGATATGAAAGGGTTCGACGAATCCCCAAAGCAAAAGGTGGGCAAAGTGAATAAAATAAAAATCACCAGCTGAGCACTCTTGTTTTTATTTAGAAACACTCAAAATTAAATAACGAATAAGAAAAATAATTCACAGGCATCGAGTGCGACCCAGAAGGGGTCCCAATGAAAAGAATCACGAAATGTAATTAAGTAAGCAATTGAATTGAAATTCTCTCAACGTTTGCGCAAATCTCGCAGTAATTCCGGTTCCGTCTTCCTTCACAGAATCTCGTGAAAGGGAACACAAAGATAAAAATCACAAATAAACGAGCCGTACGCTAAGAGCTCTGTGGACAAACTGAATGCGAGCGAACGCGGCGTTCTCTCCTACCATAAGTTTCGACAGGGATGGTTACGAATGAAATCAGTTTTTAACCGGGCGACAGCTCTTTTTCTACCGATTCTAATATAGTTTCATCTCACTAGTTGTTGGCTAGTTATTCATGTATTGTCCTTAGTAGCTGCGACCGACTTAGAGATGTTTTATCTCTCCTTCGGCATTCACTTTACAATCTGGAAAAACACATAAAACCTAGTTCGAAAGACCCGAGATATGACAATTCGATCTCTATCTCACTTTCAATAATTGTATATTTAACAAGGCAAATTAAATTACTGTTTGTAAGTCGCATTTGTTGATTAAAAATTAAGATAATTAATTAAACATCACAGAACTTTATTAATTTTCTTCTGAGTAAATTGCTCATAATGAATTTTAATGATAAATCGATTTTCTAAATATTTATTTATGTCATGCGGTTTGATCAAAAGTAATTTTCAATTATTTATTTGAATTTAAATACGTATAAAAGGAAATTCAGAATACGGTATAATAATTAAAACGATAGCCATGGACGGAAAGGAAGATTTTAATTACTTCAAATACAACGAAATATTGCTAAGATTCGCAGCTTTGACCACGTTGAAAAGTTCTGGGAATCTTATTCAGGCAATGCTATACTATACGTGGAGGGCCGTCGTATTATTCGGTATGAGTTTTAGTTTCGTGGTTACTTTAATCGATACAATATGCAATTCAGATAAAATTTTCAACGAGAGTGCATTCAACTTTGTATACTTAGGTAAGTTATCAATATTTTGCTAACAGTAAAGAAATTCTGCTAATTGTTGTGTTATAGGAAGCTTTTCCTTTTCATTCCTGAGAGCATGTTATTATTACTGTGCTCAGAACACAACAGAAAATGTTATTGATGATATGAACAAGATATTTAGGTATGAAAGTAAAACAAGCTTTGAAGAGAAAAGTATGGCCAGAGTTGTTTACGTTACGAAATGGATGAATATTATTTGGTTTTCTCTAACATTTTTTATAGCAAATTTGTTCATTGTATTCCCCTTTCTCTTTGGATATTATACGAAAAAGTAATCATTTTTGTCAGCAATTTAAATACACCTTAAGAAATCTTCTGCTTTTCAGAATTTTACCGTCACCAGGACGGTATCCTTATAATTGGAGAATATCTCCCTATTATGAACTTACCGTTTTATTGCAATTTTTTAGTCAGATATTACTCATAATGGTAATCGCTCCAACCGATTTGTTTTACGCTTCTACGTGCATGATGGTCGCCAAACAATTTGAAATATTAGGCAAGTCCTGTTTCATTCATTATAACCAGACTTCGAACATTTCGGAGCGTCGTCTTGGTTACGCAATGAAAGTGCCTATTTTTGCGTAGCCAGGGCAACGCTCCGAAATATCCAAAGTCTGATTATAACACTTTCATATCGATTGCTTTAGGATGGGAAATAGAGAACGTTGTTTATTCTAACTTGTTTCGACACGGAATATCTAAAGAGGTTATTATAAATTTCAGAGATGAATTCAATGATTCCTTGTTTAGTGAAGACAGGTAACAATGAATATATTGATTAGGCTTTAGATATTTGATCATGTCTACAAAATTCAACGAGAAATCATAACATTTATTTGAGATATGAATAAATTAATAAAATGAATATAACTCCAGTTCCATTGAAAATTTTATTTTAGGTACAAAATAGTTTATACAGAAAGCCCTAATCAGCGCGGAAGCTTCTCCGAAATTTACAACATGATGGAATCTAAAGCGTTTCAAGATGACCTACTGAACCAATTTCACAAGCTCGTAAAGTGTCATCAAAGACTGCTCTCATTGTGTGACACTTTGAGAAGCTTCTTCTCACCAGTGTCACTCCCTTTCTTCGTGCTCGGCTCAGTATGCCTTATGGCTTTTGCGTATACAGTTATAACGGTGAAAATTTATCTTTCATTTGAAATATTCCTTAATTCCAATACTTTTGCTTTCAGACTAGTAATCTCTTAGTAATGGTTGAGAACGCGGCTGCTGGAAGCTGGCTTGTACTGGATGTTTTGTTTTTTAGTTACTTCGCAGAGCTAATAACAGAGAAGGTAAATACAAGTATACACTTAAGGTTATCGGTGACGAAAATGAAAACTCCGGTCACAGATGACTAAAAATCCTATTTTTTCTAAAAGAGTCCGGTTTTTGGTATTTTAGAAATAAGACACAAATAAAAGTGCACGTAATTTATTTACGAATAAATCCGATCTTGACGGATTTTATTTATGAAAAAAGTACGGTGTCTAATAAATTCCAGGCGGAGTCCGGTCTAAGCTTTCAAAATCCTGTCAAGACCGGATTTACCCGGTCATACCCCGGCAACCCTGTTCATACTTCACGTAATGACAAAACAAATTTCAAAATATTCAATAATTATAATTACACATCTCGTAGAGCGAAGATATACGAACCAGACTTTACAATTTACCTTGGTACTATTGTGATCGAAGGTTCAAGAGTAGTTTTCGAATAATACATCTGAGAACAATTAGGCCAGTCATACTAACAGTAGGAGAATTTGCAGACTTGGGCTTAAATATGTTTGTATGGGTGAGTATCATGTACATATGTACACTGCATTTATGTAACGGTGTCTTTATTATGTTTGCATCAAACTAATTTTGATATTTTTGCAGACCGTTAAAACATCATACTCTGTTACCACCTTGTTTAGAAACATGAATCAAAGAAATAGAATTTAGTACGTAATAATTTATGACTGAAAAATAAATTATATTTGCACTTTATTCACACAAAAAGTTATAGAATATTTATGCCTGTTTTTATTATAATGTACTTAATTAAAAGTGTATACTCACGCACCTTTTTGATTAGTATTGTCATTCGTTTCATATTCAGTTTAAATAAACAGGATGACTTGGAATATTTTGCGAGTTTTCTAGTTTCTGCAGCAATTCAAATTTATGAGAGTTAACATGATCGACTAGAACTTAATGGCCGCGTTCAGGTAACCGCAGCGCTGCAGTGCTTTAATAAAGCGTAAACGTAAACGAGGCGCATGTGACGTCATTGTTTGCAGTGCTTTCTTAAAGCGGCCGCCGGGGTATTTATATGCTACATTGCAGCGCTGCATTACAGCGTAAGGAATTCATAACCTCTACACCCAAGTCAAGTTCCAGTAATTTAAAGCGCTACAACTTTACGCTTTGCTGCAACGCTGAAACAAAATTTTTACCTGAACGCGACCAATGATTGCTAATACTGGATTTAAAAATTTGTGTACAGAAGAAAGCAAGGGAATGCAAAAAGCAATTAGAACTTTTTCATTTTCTTGGAAAATTATTTGTCTTTGCGGTAGGTGAGTTTCTGCAACGTCAGTAGGTCAGTTTCTGACGTCCGTTAATTGAAGAAGAATAGTCCGATTTTATGTTTGTATCTGAGTTTATAACGACTTTATGTGTTTATCTAGCAATTAGTAGTATATGCAAAACATGCTTTGTTAGGATATTATAGACTTCAGTTAAAAAGTGAATGACATTTAAGTTACTTTTGGCTATTAAGTATGACCCTCCTGTTGACTCTTTATTCGCAGAGTGTGTTCGTAAACTCTCTTGGGTGTTGGATATATCTTTCTCTCTTTCTCTCATATAAATGATTTTGTATATTTTGCTTTTCATTTTATTCACATCTAGCATTACCCATGGGAACTTTACGACAGTGTTGCCACGCGTAACGGAATTCCGCTACTGTAGCGGTTTTTTACCCCTTGTAGCGGCGTAGCGGCGGAAACACCATTTTTTTTTTAAGTAGCGAAATCTGATTGGGAGACCACCATCGGTCTACTTTAATTTATATTAACGTTGTACTCGTATTAATTTATTTTTAATATTTAATTAAATTAAATAATATAGCTGAATTAGCACTGACCATCTTATGTATTGCACATGGTAATGCTGATATTGAAAGAGTATTTTCAAGTATTACTGACATTAAAACTAAAAAAAGAAACAAACTCTCAACTTCACTTCTTGAAGCTACATTACGTATAAAAGTTGATTTGCACTGCAAGAAATTGTGTTGTTATAATTATAATAACATGTATTCCTTTAAAAATTAACTCTTTTCTGTGTTTTTTTTAAGTATTGATGTATGTTTCATGTACGCATATATTTTCATAAAATAAATAAAAATGTGTTGGCTTTTAGCATTGTGTTTATCATTACAGAAAACTCTTAGCGTAGCCGTTTTTTTTTTAAATGTAGCGGAATTATCGGACCACGGTAGCGGCAGGATACGCTAGGCAGGTGGCAACACTGTTTACGAATCCTGTCTTAAGGTGTTCTTGTTTTGATTGTTGCACGAACTGATTTAAAATTTTTAGCAAGAATAATAAAACATTTTCTCTTATGTTATGAACCTTATTATTTCCAAACAATCTACCTACTTCTACTAACAAAAACAATATTTTATGCTAATAAATAAAAGTTATTAAAGATTACCTAAACAGAAAAAGATATCACGATAATTAACCAAAAAAAAAGAAGAATTAAACATTTGTATTCTGATTGACAAAAGTATCCTTCCGAAAAGCAATAAGACTGTCTTACACCTGTCTTATTAAAGTTTGTCACTGTCACACTCTTATACCTCTTATAAAAATCAAAGTACATTACCGGCAGCGACACATAGTGGATAGTGGAGTTTCATAAGAGTTTAGTGAAATAACTGAAGAAATTTTACAGGTGCTACAAATTAAATTAGTAGGAAACGATATATGGTAACTTCTCAGCTCTATATTAATTAAGACTTTATCGACCAGATGGCAGCTCAGATAATAAAGCTTTGCGGATATCCCATTTAACTACTAACTTGGTAGAGTACTTTCGCACGTAGAATATAAAAATTATATAATATATAATATAGTAACACAAGAATTTTTTTTTTCGACTACAACATTCGAAAGCACAATTATATCATATCCATTCAAGGAGAGAAAGCTGTACTTTCCTTTACCTGCCTAGGCAAGTAAAATATTTTACTTGACTATGACGAAGCCTACTTTGGCCTATTCTGAAGTGATATTAATCGGTTGTAATTATTATTATTATTTATCTGAGAACAATTTATGATTTATCTAATGAACAATCAATTGTGTTATATTTGATTATTATTTTTCTGTAGAAATCTTTTAGAATCTTTCATTCCTTTTATGTAATTTGTAAAAAGAGTTATCTGCATTATCATCGAATCCTATTAATTGTTAAATTAATTTACGATTCAAATCAATTCAAAAAATAACAACATTTTTGCAGATGGTTTAAATATGGATATTTTTTGTTCGTTGCGTTGAAACCAAAATAACTTAAAAATTATGAAATATTAATCAACCCGTAAGACAACTGCCTTTACGTAAAACTGAATTACGTTTTCAAAATTTCAAAGCGAAGCATGTAGACCTAACGAAGAAAATTCACCTTTAACTTCATTCAAACAACATTGTTTAGCATATGACAACAGTTTTGTTTGCTTTTGTCCTTCGCATGTAATAAAAATGAGCTATTTTCCCTAATCCCTAATTAACTTATATTGAAAGAACAGATTGTCGTAATTCTCATATAACCCTTAATTATTTAAATTGACTTCATATAAAAGCACAATTTATTTCCTTACTTGGACTAACTTATTTTAAAGAAATTCCTTTGGTCGACTTGTTACAAGGTGTAACGATAATACAGTGAATGTAATGAGATATCTGTTTTAATCATTTTACAATAATTTTGTACTTTGAGAAAGTGTGTTGTGTTCTACACAGTTCTCAGGTTGGGGGTTGAAGAATTTTATACGGAGATATTTATTTTGATTCTTACAGCATGGTAAATAAACTTTTCGTTGACTCTGTCAAAATACTTCAGTTTTGAGCAAAAAATATTTTCAGTCCATAATTGAGAATGGTATTTGACGACCACCATGATTTCTGTAAAGAGTTTAAATTATTTAAAATACAATGCAGCTTTGCTTAAAGTGGTATCATTGGTAAAATTGAAAAATGCTGCACATTTGACGAATGATTATGAAATTCGCTTGCAGTTTTACCTTCGTTAGCGTCTTAATTGATACTGTACAAAAGAGAAATCAAAGTTTTGAAAACAGTATTATGAATTACATGTATCTGGGTAAGTCACCCATTATTTATTAACACTTTACATTACACACAACAGTTCATTATAATTTCACAATCGGAAAGAAACGGAACATTTCAACGTCTACTGGAATCAATAAATCTTTTTTGAAAGCTTTATATCTGTGATCTTAACCATTTTATACATTTATTTTATATTTACGTATTCACACTTATTCAACATCTTGTAAATAACTTATTCAAGGCAAACTACCTAAGTCTGGTAACTAAAACCTAAAACTGGCCGATCTCTCCTCATAACTTTTTACTCTAGCTTTTTTCATCAAAAATTCAAAACCAACTTACTAAACCTTTTAATTGAACACAAGTCATTACTATGTATTTGATTGATTTTCTACTCTTTTTGCCCACGTTCATTTGCAGGAGCTACATTTTATATATCATGCCGAACATACTATTATTATTTTTTCGACTACAGAACTGATACCTTCATAAATTGCGTTAACAGAACATTCAAATATGAAAGCCAAACAGGCCTCGAAGAAAAAAATATGTACAGAAGCATGGAAATTGTGAAATGGATGAGCTTTCTCTGGTGTTCTACGGGATTTTTCCTAGCAACCTGTTTCATCGTGTTGCCCGTCTTTCTTGGGGGTTACACAAAAAAGTAAGGAGACGTGAAAAAATATATGACATAATACAATGATTTTGGTAGAACTTTATCTTTTCCGGGGTGGTACCCTATCGATCGATCGATCGATGGTTTCGAATCCAACTTTGAAAAGATTACGACGTGCCACTCGACGACGATCAGAGATTATTATAACCTAAAAGTACGACGAGATCCACCGACGATAAGACGATTAGAATTAGCATAATTTAGAAGATACATGGCGACGCTGGGAGAAATCGATCAAATCGGTAAAAACATAACCTCTGCACCAGTAAAAGCAATAAAAGCATTGCACAATTTGATTTTTGAAACTGTTCCGCAGGATCGAGAAATCGAAAGAGACTTCGAGAATTTTCTGGTTTTACATTCGAGTCAGAGTCTGAGGATGAAGAGATGAAAAGGACATTCATCAACGATACGTTTACAGAAGCAGATTTAGGATCTCTATATAATATTCTCTGTATCGACAGTGCGACGAAAGATAAAATGATTAATGACATTCGAGTGTATTTGGGAGATCTAGAACAACTTGCGTCGAAAATCAAGATCGATAGCAAGCAAGAAGAAAATGAAATAGAAGACGAGAAAGAAAAAGACGTAGAAATCAATTCTACAAGTGGGGATGACAACAAGGCAATGCAATTGAAGAAGTTGACAGCTGAGTTTGAGCAGAAGCTACGTGCTATTCCCAATGCGGATAAAGGAAATAACTTGGACCATAGTGGCGTTCCATGCTCTTTGGTTTCTACTCGAGCTCAATCGAGGTTCTCATTGACATTTCGTGATATCGAAGCTTCACTGCAGACATTCACTGGTGATGACGGATCCCCAGTGAAGAGATGGATTTCGGATTTTGAAGAGACAGCCGTTTTGATGGATTGGGACGATTTACAGAAATTTGTTTTTGCCAAGAAATCACGTAGACGGTCTAGCTAAATTATTTATTCAGGGTGAGAGGGGAATCACATCATGGTCGATGCTGAAAAAAGCCTTGAAGGAAGAATTTGATGTCAAAACCAGTACGGCAGAAATTCACAAGTTGCTGAATTTACGAAGAAAGAAAAGAGAGGAGTCACTGCAAGAGTATTTTCTCGTAATGCTAGCCGAGGTGACATTGACGACGAGTCCTTGATACAATACATCATTGATGGAATCGAGGATGACTCAGGAACGAAACTTCTACTGTATGGGACAGGAAATATAAAAGAATTTAAAGACAAACTAAGACATTATGAGTATGCAGCGGCGAAGATTCAGATTAAAAAGACGAACAACAATTATTACAATGGGCATTCGAAGAATTGTAACGTAAAAGATAAGAAGAACGAAGGTGACAGCAAAAGTAAAGATGTTTCTCAGGAATCAAGCAAGAGATGCTATAATTGCGGCAGGACAGTTCATACTTCGCGCAACTGTAAACACAAGGAGAAGGGTAAAAGGTGTTTCAACTGCAACGATTTTGGCCATATCTCAGCTGAATGCCCGAAGGAGAGAAAGTTGAAGCAGTCGAAGAGTTTGAGTGCCTTCGCAAGGAATGCTGATAATTGCAAATTCAAAGATGTTTAATTGTGCAATCGGAAAATAAAGGCACTCATTGATTGTGGAAGTCAACTTAAGTCATTAAGTGCTCCAAAATTAGTCAAGACAGATATGATTTTGAGCGGATTTGGGAAGAACTTCGTATGTCCACGAGGTCATTTCTTAACAATCGTCGACATTGTTGGGATGAAATTTGAGACAGACATCTACGTAGTCAGAGGATACCATGAAACTAGATATGGTAATTGGAAATGAGCTTCTTGACCAAGCGGAAGTTTTCATGAATAAAGATGGTGTCACCTTGCAGAAGCCGAGATTGGAAGCTCACCTTATGTGTATCCAGATCGCAAATAAAGAAGAAGAGTTAAAGGTAACAGGAGATAAATATCTTTCCTAATCAAGTGACCTATACATAACGATAGGAATGCGATAAAAATAATTCAAATGGCATTTAAAATAATGAACCAAACAGGGACATAATTTTTTCCATAGGAAACTTGATTAGAAAAGATATTGATCACGTGTTAGAAAGTTCTGCCCGATGCGATATAAAAAAGAAAGTTCAAGACTTAGTTGAAAATTACGTTCCGGAGAAAACTAAAACTGTTGACGTCAAAATGAAAATCACAGTGAAAGATGAACAGCCAATCTATTGTAGACCTCGACGACTATCACCAGCAGAAAAAGAAGTAGTGGATAGTCAGGTTTTGATTTGGATAGATGATGAAATAATAGAGCCGAGTTCATCAGAGTACGCCAGTGCAGTCATGGTAGTAAAAAAGAAGAATGGCTCATCGAGAATTTGTATTGACTAGGATCGCAGTGAAGGATCGCTACCCCTTACCGCTTATCGAGGATTGTTGGATGAAGAGCTCATGAATGCTGTTGAAAAGAAGCGAAATTTGATAAGAGAAGAGGCGAGATCACAGATTTTCAAGGTTCAGGACGAAAATTGCACTAACTTCAACAAGCGACGTAAGGCTGCCTCATCGTTTCAAGTTGGAGACTTGGTAGCCATCAAGCGGACACAATTCGGACCTGGCTTGAAACTCAAAGCAAAGAATCTAGGTCCATATAGAGTCACTAAGGTTAAACCCAATGATACCTATGATGTTTGTAAAGAAGGAGATAGCGAAGGTCCAAGAACCACCACCACGTGTGCTGAGTTCATGCAAGTTTGGCCAGACGGTTATTTATCATCGAGCCGGATGATGTTCAGGATGGCCGAATGTGGGAAGTCGATTTAGATAAAGAAGATTTCTTAGGGTTCTCGGTGGAGGCGCAAGATGAATCAAAAAAGTTAGCGATGAAAAAACAGGAGAACACAGAAACAGATTGTCAATAGATTTTGTAGTTTTCAAAGCTAAAAGAATAAAGTTAATATTTTCTCAGTTTAACGACGAGTAATATACTCATTACGATTAACTCCGACACATCTTTATAGTAAAATAACAACGTTGCTCATGAATATGGTAGCTCAGAACAAACGTCAATTATCAATGTAAATAAAACGTGTAAACTAGAAATTAAAAATAAAACGAATATGTAAAACACGATTAAAATCATGAACTTAGAGTATCATCGATTTATAAAACAATTATCAATTTAATTATTATATGAATTAAAAATCATATGAATTCAAAACTTTATTCCACGGCCGTTCGAGATCTGAAGCTTTATAGCGTTTTTCACTGGGACTAAATTATGCACTGAGTGCGCACTCAGAATATCTCCATCCCGTTTCATTACATGAGGTTAAAATAAGATGAGAATATTCCGAGTGCGCACTCAGTGCACAATTTAGTCACAGTGAAAAACGGTATTAGTAATTATGCGTTACTTCGTTAATAAATGTTTTCATTGCATCTAGTGACCAACAGTTGAACTACGCAGTGCATTTTAGATCTACCGTTTACCTCCAGAGAGCGCTCGCATGTAGAGTCTTAAAATATTGGAGAACGTAAACACGGTACGACTGTTCACCATAAAGTATTCTTTCATAAAACAGTTTTCGATATTTAATATTTGTTATAATTATAAATGTTAGTAGAATTTTTTTTTGTTTACATACGGCATTTATAATTTGATACTGATGAATGTAGTGTAAAAAAAATCTTCTAATTCTTTTAACATTCGAATAGTTTAAAAAACGTTTTAAAATGACAAGATTTGCCTAAAATTACATAGCTATTGCTGAAGCTGATATAGGTACATTCCGAATTATATAAAATGGGTCAAAATTCATTCCCCAAATCTACAGAGTGTATTTCACTTTACACGAAGACACGTAAATAATTGTTTTATTAACAACGCAATTAGCATAAAACTTTGGCCAGCTATAAAGGCCATGAAGACAAGTCTTTTTTAAGAATGAGTTTTTTTTAGAGTCATATTCATAGTGCCTGAGGCTCTAGAGAATTATGATAAATGTATATACATTTTTTGCTTAAAAATGAATTTGATATTTTATTTAAAAAAAAAATAGAAACAGAACAAATATATTTCATTTAACTTCCATTCAATCGCGTCTGAATTTTAATGAAAGATCAATAGTGTAAACGACAATGAACATAAATATCTAATGCAAAGTTACCGCTAATGCATACGTACGAGCGTACACGTGGCTTATTAAATTATACGTTACAGAACATGAAATTACTATGTTATGGCATCATTTTCTGGTACAGTAAAACCTCTTGTAGACAGCCATTGGTTCTAAGACAAAAAATGTCAAGAGTAACGCCCGAGGAAACAACAAAACTTAAATGTTTTGTCTTGAGCCATTTTTTTAATTAAATATCCTAATATCATATTATATTATCAGAACTAAAATTTTACTCATTTATTACGAAATTTTCAAATAAAATCAAAAGTCATATAGTTAAAGTTGAAAATTGGAAAAATAAAATTCAGAGGGCAAAATTAGTTAAAAAGTTTACAAAAATATAAGTCAAATCAAATCCTTCAAAGATCGAACAATGAAGAAAGCATCGAGATAAACATACCAGATGAAGAAGTAGCCTGGGTCGAAGACGTTGAGAACAAATTCAGTTGGACAGAGTTTTCGGAGTTTCTGGATAAGGTTCAAGGGAAGTTAAACCACCCTTTAACTGCGAGGAACAGGCCGGTGAAACCTCCAAGGAACAATAGGAAGAGACGACTCGTGTATCTACCAGATGGAAGACGGGTCAGACTGAAGAGGAAGAGGTCGCAAGGGAAGACGTCCAGGTGGACTATGAAGGGCTGTTAAAAGAAATTTCAAATTACGAAAATAGTCCAGATAAATTGTGGGGATTTGTTGGGTTAATTTTTTATCTAAGTTTGAATATTCCTGTTTAGATATATGCGGGAAATGTTCGTTAGACTTACAAAATGTATAAATCATAAGAAAATTATTGTTATGCATCAAAATTACACTAAAACACTCACATGAAGTTTATTAATGTCAAAATTATGACATTAGAGTATTAAATCAGATGTACGAAAAGTACGTTTAAAAAAAGTGATGGTTGTCATATAAATCGTTGGCATGGGGAAGATTATTGATAAGAGGTGTAAATAAACCTTTCGCAAATAAAAAATTTATTCACAATTTGCTTCTCATCCTGAGGGCAGCTTTCATAATAGTGCTAAAGGAGACTTTAATTTAAAGTCACTTTAAGCATAGGAAAACTAATGTGTTTTTATAGGTTAAAGTTACTTTAAATTTAAAGTTCTGAAAGTTATGAAAACGACCCTGAAAACATCTCATTAAATCTTGCACTTTAAACTTTGGATTTAAACATTTCCATTTTCAATTTGATTTAATTTAATTTCTCGTGGATGTTGTTACACCAAATACTCTAATTAAATTTTGGTTTTTATTTACCAATTTAATTTCACTAACCGTTCAGGTCACATATTGTTGAATTAAATCGATGTTTACAATTTACTTTTGATTTTTCTTTGAATGTTCTCCAACTAAAACACCAGGAAGAAGACAACAGCCACACTCTACGAAAAGGAGTAATTCAAGGTTGGTACAGTAAGTTCTAGAAAGCAAATCGATAATAAAAATTATACATTTACAGAAAATTTGACAAGTCAATGACAGTTAGTTACACAAGACATTTAAATAAAACTGTAGCAATTATCTACCAATATGTGAAATATTATTGAAACCAGTTTGCAATTGAAAGAACGATAATCATGCGCGCCATTGAAGATAATGGTCCTCTAGCAGTTAGGTAAAATTAGTTACATATTACTTTAGGATGTAGGAACAAGCCCTAATACTCATGAATCAATAAAAAAATTTGCTACTGTTTACCTAAGAGCTTTAATTTTTCCCAAAGCTTATATCACATACGTTATAATAATTAAACTGTAAGGTGACTGTTTCTCTTACAGCCATTCCTGTATATCTATGATTAAATAAAATATTAAATGTGAAAGATTTTGAACATCAATTACTCGTACGGCAATACTTTATAAATAGTACAATAAGATCATGCGACCTATTTAATATCATGTTGCACAAGCTCATTCTTAAATTATCTATGAGGTTGAAATGCAAACATTATTGCGACCACAACGCGATTGAACGGTACACCATGAATACCACGCGAAACATAAATTATCTAAAATACAACATAATATTGCTAAAAGTTGCGTCTTTTCTAAAACTAGAAAATTCGAATTCTTTTAGAAAACTGATTCATTATTCTTGGCGAATAATTGTGATATGTGTCGTCGGCTTCATGTTTGTCAGCCTTCTGATTGATGTCGTACACAAATTTAATCTTGATTTTAGTGACAGCGTCATGGATTATTTGCTCTTGGGTAAACTCGAGAGGGTATAGAGAAGAAAAAATTAAAACTGATCGTGAGCAATTTTAGGAATCAGTTTTTTTATATTCTGCAGGATAAACTACTACTACTATTTTGATAATCGATCGATCGATTTGATAAATGCCATGAATAAGACGTTCAAATATCAAAGTGAAACTGGCTTTGAAGAAAAGAGCATGACCGCATGCATTAAAGTCACTAAATGGATGAGCCTCATTTGGTCTCTAGTAGCATTTTCCATTGGGCAATGGTTTCTTATGTCGCCTCTTTTTATTTTTGGGGGCTTCGCAGAAAAGTAAAATATTTTCAGCGACTCACTTATTAGAAGGTTCGTTAATCACATAAATTTGTAGAGTTCTACCGTTTCCTGGTTGGTATCCGTACGATACAACCGTTTCTCCCTAATACGAAATGACTATTTTACTCCAAATATTTACTGAAGCTATACTCAGTTTATCAGCTCCAGCGACAGATATGTTTTATATTTGCACGTGCTTGATGCTTGTCAAACAATTCGAGATTCTGAGTTAGTGACTTACGTATCTGTTACAAATTATTTATAAGCGTCACCGATTTTAGATTGGGAAATTAAAAACATGTTGTACTCCAACTTGTTGAAATACAACGTAGAGCAAGAAATGGTGATCCAGTTTAGAGATGAGTTTAACGACAGCCTGTACCACAACGTCGAGTTAGTAATTCAATATGTTTTTAATCAATTTAACTTGAAGGCTTCCGTGGCCGTCGTCCATGTTTGAATTGGCTTTCGGTTGGAACCACGTCACGTTGACTTCTTCTACTGCCGACGTTTCGTTCTTCATTGCAGAAGAACTTTCTCAGGGCTGCTGCTGCTGGTGGTGTTGCTGCTGCTTCTGATGAAGAACGAAACGTCGGCAGTAGAAGAAGTCAACGTGACGCGGTTCCAACCGGAAGCCAATTCAAACATGTTTTTAATCAGCTTTAGCTTTCATGTGATTTATTGCAGAACAAAATGTATTTTCAGGCAAAATCAGAAACGTTTCTCAAAGATTTACGCCGCGATAGATTCATCTGAATTTCAGGATGACTTATATAAAAAATTACACAACCTCATCAAGTTTCATAAGTCACTCCTGTCGTTAGCTGATATTATGGAAAAATTTTTTGCTCCATTATCATTGATGTATTTCGTATCTATTAATGTAGTTATAATGACGATTGCGTATACAATAACTACTGTAAGTGTTCTCCTATATACCTAACATGAGACATGTATTCTATTTTTTTTTTAATTTTGTATTTCAGGTCAACAGCATTACTGTAATAGTGGAAAATGCTTTTCCTGGCTGTTGGTTTTTATTTGAAGTCTTTTCTTATAGTTATCTTGCAGAGTTGGTTTCCCAGAAGGTAGTCACATTCAAGATTTTTACGCATATTCATTTGCCGAAAAAAAAATATATTGAAATTATTTTTAGAGCGAAGAAGTGCAAACCAATCTTTATGATTTTCCTTGGTACTTTTGCAACAAGAAATTTATGAAAACTTTTCAAATAATGCACCAGTGATCTAATACCCCCGTCAGGCTAACAGTGGGTAAATTTAAAAACTTAGACCTAAATATGTTTGTGTGGGTGAGTATTCCACGTTAAATACATTATTGTAATACAAATTGTATACTTAAAAGCAATTAAATTTTTCCTTTTGCTCCTTGACATTATGGCATTTTCAGACAATGAAGACCGTCTATAGTTTCACCGCGGTAATGAGAAACATAAATCAAAGAAATTAAAATAATCAAACATTAGCCTGCACTAATTAATTGAGAGAATCTGGTCTATATTACAAGTATTTAATGTCTAATAGCAAGTACAATGCGTTAATATATTTTTTAGATTAGAGGAGTCTATGAAAAGTAAAACCTAAGTCGTAGATTAAATGAAATTAACTTATGTCAAAACTGAAATGTCAAGATACATTTGACGAAAGTAGAAAAAATATTCCAGTTGAATACGTAAGGCTTTGTTAAAACTCTAACATGATAACGACTAATTTCAAATGCTGTTGGATTGCTTGCTGACCCATGACTATAGTGTTCAAGAGCGTTTAGACAACTAACAGATTTGACAGGGGTCAGGAAGCAAATGTCAGAATAAAAGTTTCGAGCTAAGACTCTGATTTTGTTTTTCATAGCCTCCCTTATCTAAAAAATATATTAACGCATAGTATCTACTACACCGCTTTCAAAATCATGATCACGGAATCTATTTAATAAAATTCCAAGTTTAGATTAGTTTAAATTATAATAAATATCATATAATTACATAATGTACTTTGATTACCTTATATGTTTTGTACGTAATTTATGCTGTATGACACAAATTCTGAGCGTTTATAAAATAGATACATTATAGTACGAAAAAAAAATGAAGAAGGGATGGTCACTTCCATACAATTGAAGATTGAGGTCGCGGAAGTTCTGAAGATTGTAGCGAAATCTGCTGGAAGTACTTTGTATATAATCAGACCAGGAAGTAAGTTTCTTGCCCAGACACTATGTTGCCACTATGTGGCAAATGTCTTGTAGGAAGGTCTGGAGTGAAAGTTGAAGACTTTCCCCGTTGTTAACCCTTCTTACTTTGCTAGCGTAATTTTAGCAACAAATTTAACTAAGCATGTTAACTAAAATAAAACTGGGAAAATTTAGAAAAAAAAAAAAGCTAACGTAGCGGAGTTTAAGGGAATTCCGGACCCTGTAATGCCTAATTAAATTACACGACCGATTAACAATCCTCCGGAGGAGGATCCTTCCAGGCTGGAACTGTGCAAGAGCACCTTAAATCATAATGTATTCTAATATAAATAAAAGTCGGGAACTAGCTTAAAGCAGGGTACATTAAATATACTTTGGGTTATCCTAAGATAGGGTGGCCCCTGAGGAAGATTGTGGGATCCTACCTGACGGATAAGGCAATCATAACTCCAAATGGCGTACTGCGGAGGCTGACGCGTGGGGTGCCGCAGGGATCGGTTCTGGGACCAACCCTATGGAACATCCTGTATAATCTCTCGTCTCCAATATATAATATTGGAGACGGACCTCGGGGCGGGTTCCACCCAGGGTGGTTATTCTCGAACTGGAGAGAAGAGATCGCTCCCGAAAATGACGTCAAAATGACGCAATTCTCGAAAGATTTGTATAGTTTTATACGAGAGTCTACGTCATTTTGACGTCATTTTCGGGAACGATCTCTTCTCTCCAGTTCGAGAAAAGCCACCCTGATCGCATTCGCAGACGATCTCGCGATCGTAGTCGGCGCAAGAACGGCGACCATGACGGAGGAAAGGGCCCTGTACGCGATGACGAAGATTAAGAACGGGCTGAATCTGGCGAGCTAAAAAAGCAGAAATGGTCATCCTGACGGGTAAGAGAAACCTGAGTAGGGTGACCCTGAAGGTCGACGACGTAGAAGTCACAACCGCCTCAAGTATAAAATACCTGGGCGTGCATCTGGACCGAGACCTCAAGATGCCGCCGTACGTCAGAGAGACGTGCATCAGAACGCAAAAAGCGTACACGGCCTTGGCTAGACTCATGCCGAACGTGGGTGGACCGAACCTAAAAAAGAGGAAAATGTTAGCGGAGGTGATCTCGTCAATAATGCTGTATACCGCCCCGATATGGGGAAAGGCTATGAGATATAAGCAACACCAGATGATGTTGGAGAGGCTGAACAGGCTAGCGGCTATACGGGTGACGTCTGCGTATAGAACGGTGGCTACACAGGCGATATTGGTGATAGCGGAGATACCTCCCATAAGCCTCCAAGTGGAAAAGAGAAGGAAAATCTACGCGGAAGGACAGGCGAGGAAGACCTTGGCCAGGAAAGTTATTCGCAGAATGGCAGAACATCTGGGAGCAATATGACGGATGGGCCAAGGTCTTCATAAAAAATGTAAAACCCTGGTGCTCCAGAAAGAGCGGGGAGGTGGACTATTATGTCACGCAGGCGCTCACCGGCCACGTGGTATTTGGGAAGTACCTGATGGAAATCAAGAAAGTTGAGGCGCCTAAATGTTGGTATTGTAATGAGTAGGAGGACACACCGGAGCATACCATATTCGAATGCCCGGAGTGAACGAACATAAGAAACGCGGCAGAAGAAAAATTAGGCGTCAAGGTTGCAAAGGAAAACGTGGCAAGAATTTTGCTACGTGATGAAGAGAGCTGGGAGAAAGTAACTCATATGCTGAAAGAGATAATGAGTGGGAAAACGAGGGACGAACTACGACGTTAAGGTGAAGTCCAAAAAAAAGAAAGAAATGAGGAGGAGGTAAGAGAGGTAAAGAGAGGATACTGAGAAGGAGGGGACGAAGAGGAAAGGAAGATGATGACGACTGGAAGAGGAATAGGTAGGAATAGGAAGAATTGGACAACATGCGCAGAGGAATCGGGATACCGAAAGGCTATACCCTCTGCGTAGAGTGCGTGAAAGAGGAAAGGAGTTTAGTTGGTAGGCGCCCTTGCAGAAAGGCAGGGGTGAATCCAACACGCCTCCGGGGTTGATATATCCGGAGGTGTCTTCAGAAGATTCTCTAAACCTCTATATAAAAAAGGGTTACCCTGGAGGGGTGAAATTACCCATTAATAAAAAACAAAATGACAAATCGAATAGAATCGAATCAGGTGGTTCGAGGTAGCCCTTGCCTTTCCTGGGAAGAGGCGCGCTATATCTCGTTTGAAGAAGACTCAGGGTGGAGTTCTTGCTCCTTGCATCCACACTTACACCGACACCGGATTTAAACTTAAACAGCACCCGCGTGAAGGGCTATAAATTAAATTTAAATTAAGTTAATAAAAAGATATCGATGAACCAGAACCAAATGTTGTTTTCCGAGGAATCTCAGGGGATGAAGAGCCATGCTTAGGGTTGATATTACTACTACAAGTCGGGAAGAGATATTACGACACCAAATGTATGATATGCTCCGATTTCGTCAACCTGAAAGTAGATGGCCTTCGGGGAAAATGTCCTCAAGCCCGGAAGAGAGAAGATAGCGCATCTAAGTCATAATGATCTAAGTAATCTAGGAAATGACGACGCATACGCTCTACAACAAGAAAATGCCTGGAAAACAAAGGCTAGGAGAAAGGAGTCAAACAAACTGTCACCAAATTTACTTTAAACTTGACAGCCTCAACTTTACCTTGACCGGTGACAAATTCGGCACTGTCTCTTCCACCGGCTGATCCCTTCGGCTAGCAACAGTGAGAAGGGGTGGGTCTAAATTGATGTTAAATTATTAAGGGCGCCAGGACGGATTTAAAACCCCAGCCGATAGACAAACAACCTCGTTGGTATCCCCAACCGACTTGATTGGGCAGAAGGCCAAAACAAAAATAGAGACTGCACTTGTCTCACTGGTACGTGAATGTAGAAATCAAACACGAAACTAAAGTTAACAAATTTAAGATTTATTAAATACTAAAACGTCGGATAGGATACAAACTGAACGAAGTTAAACCTGTGGTTGTTCAGCACAAAATCTAGTTAAAACGCAGATTCCCAATAAATATACAATTAACAAGTTTATTCACTCTCTATAATTTAATCCTGTATGTGCAGCACTGCGTTTAACCCAAATTCGCTCTCCAATAGGGCATGCATTAACCAAACGATGATACGTGATTTAAAATGAGGCAAGTAAATAAATAACTTACAACCTTCCTGTCAAAAATACGGTAACGTCCGTCACTTGCCTAACGACGGGTAGTTGGCGATCACCACGCCACCTGTCGGATGTTTTCCCAACGGCGGTGGTCTGGATTGAACTGGACACGAAAAGCCCGCAAATATGGCGGAAGCAGGTCCCTCGGAGGCTAGAAGTGGCGTACTAGCAAACACCCGAAAATGAAAAGGTAGGGTCGACTCCGCTTGCGTCACCCCAAAGTGACACGCAAAACAGCAATCGAGACGTAAAATCTCGAAGTAAAAGTATAAGTTAGAGATGAAGAGAAAAGAAAACCGTTTTGCGTCCAAAATGGCGTAAGACAATTTGCTCAATATTTTACCTGAGATTTGTGGAAATCCCAAGCTTAGGATGGGGCTGAAAATACCCAAAAACTCGCTCGGCGGTGTGAATGCTATTCCGGCAGGGCCGCTATTAAATTCTCCTCACTTTCAGAGCAAGAATTTCGTTATCACAATACCACGCAACTATGTTCCAAGAGAGTGTAATGAAAACTGAACAAAAAAAAAGGGAAAAAAACTGAAGAAAGTAAGCTTTCAAAGAGGACATACATATGCTGAAAAGAAAAAAAGTTCCTCAAATAAATGTAGAATTGAAAAAGCCGAGTAACAGTGAAATGGTGAAACGTGGAAAACGAAATATGACGGCCAAGAAAAATTTGGAACCAGTCCAAGAGAGGGTTAATTCGAAGAACAAGAAACAGTTTAATCGGAGGACGCAAGAGGTCGGCAAGAATTTTAAGGAAAAAGATGTTGAAATAAGAGAGATTAGCGGCAATTTGTTTACAGCTCCGGAAGAATGTTCTCCACATGGGCATATGTATAGCCGTTGAGTTCAAACATAGATTCGGACGCATAGGAGCTTTAAGAAGACAAAATTGCCAGGTAGGCGAAATAGCAGTTTTGCAAAATAGCTTGTCAAAAGGACGAAGCAAGTTTATTTACTACAATGTAGAAGGATAATAGAAGATGTGTTTGTTGGAACCAAAATAAGCATCTTAGTTTGTTGGAACCAAAATAAGCATCTTAGTTTATGCTTTGGGGTTGTGCGAAGATAGGCAAGGAAACCAAGAAAGTTTGCACGAGGAGGAACATGTAAGCGAAGTACGGAAGGATGATACTAAAAGGAATCAAAGGATACACAAACATAAAGAAGTGGGAAAAGCACAAAGAAGCGCAAGGAAAGCTGGGAAAGAATTCAAGAAGGAGACTCCAGGGGAAGAGGATCTTATTAAAATATCTCAGCGTGGTGCGGCTACGCCATTTTCCCATCACACTGCATACTTAATAACCAGCGAGTTAAGAAAGTTACAGTTACAGTGTTCTGTAAAGTTTTTAAAGTAGAATCTCATGGTGTTAATATTCGCCGGACATTGTAATACACCCTGTACATAAAATTTAATGAATTAATTAACTAATGAGAGAGTTTAGGGCTTTTCCAGTATTAATTGCACCTGAAGCGTAATTAAAGCCAGGAATCGTGCGTAAATAATGAACAAGCGCGCGACTTGTTTAATTTCATGTTATAGCTAAACAATTATCCACCCCCTGTTTAAGTACCTACGTGAAAATGTTTTTGCGATCAATTCGTAACGGAAGCGTACATCATGAATGCCGTGCCCGTGCTAAAATTCTACTACTTGAAATACAATTTAATATTACTCAGAACGGGATCTTTGTTAAAGCTGGAAAATTCGAATCCATTTGGGAAATTGACCCATTATTTCTGGCGGTTGATTTTGAGCTGTGCCATCGGCTTCAGTTTCTTCAGCATTTTAGTTGATACCATACGCAAACGGCATGGTGATTTTAACGACAGTGTTATGAATTATACGTTCCTAGGTATCTATGATTCGAGGTGCACTCGAGGAAGGTAATAGATTCCGATGATGTGTTTCAGGAACAGACTTTTTTGTGTTCTGCAGAATCAATTATTACTATTATTTGGACGATCGATCAAAAACGTTCCTAAATGATATTAGTAAGACGTTCAAATATCAGAGCGAAACTGACCTCAGAGCGAAACTGACCTCAGAGCGAAACTGACCGGAAGTATTAAAGTTGCTAAATGGATTAGCCTCATTTGGTTTTTTATGGCTTTCTCCATTGGGCAGTTGCTTGGTATTGGGCCGGTCATTTTTGGGGGAGGTTATGCAAAAAAGTACACATTTCACCAGTGAGATGTATCCATCCAAAAAAATTTAATTTTACAGAATCTTATCGCTTCCTGGTTGGTACCTGTACGATCATACCGTTTCTCCTTATTACGAAATCAAGCAGTAATGAGTTTATTGGTTTCAGCGACTGACATGTTTTATGTTTGCATCTGTTTGATGATTGCTAAACAGTTTGAAATTCTTAGTGCGTAACTTGCCCTTCTAGAGCAAATTAACTGTAAAAGTAATATGTTTCAGGTTGGGAAGTTAAAAATATGCTTTACACGAATTTACTGCAACATGGTGTAAGCCAAGAAGTAGTGGTGCGTTTTAAAAATGAATTTAACGATTGTTTACATCAGGAAAATGAGTTAGTATATTTCTTAGGAGTTCATTAATAGAATATGTAGGTTTGATTTTAGGTACCCCAACTTTGGAAGAACGAAACCTTTCTCCAAAATTTATACTTTGATAGAATCACCTGAATTTCAAGATGATTTATATAAAAAGTTGCAGAATCTCATCGGATTTCACATATCACTTCTATCACTGGCAGAAATTATGGAAAACTTTTTTGCACCACTGGCTCTGATATATTTTGTGCCTATTATCATAACTATTATGATGATCGTCTACACAATAATAACTGTAAGTGTTTGCCTTCATAGTTATTATTATAGTGCGGCTTGTCAGAACTTTTATTATTAATTTTAGTCGAACAGCATAACTGTGATTATAGAGAACGGTCTTGCCGCCAGTTGGCTTCTATTTGAAGTCTTCTCTTTAAGTTACTTTGCTGAATTGATTACGGAAAAGGTAACCTAATGAATTGTTTGTTAGGTCCCTAAGTATTTTGTCAAAATAGAAATTATTTTTAGAGCGAAGAAGTACGGAAGAGCCTGTATGACTTTCCTTGGTATTTTTGTAACAAAAAGTTTCTTAAAAGTTTTCTAATCATGCACTTGAGATCCAGTAAACCGGTCAGGATTACAGTGGGAAAGTTTAAATCCTTAGATTTAAATATGTTTGTATGGGCAAGTATTCTATATAAAAAATACAACTCTTTCTTCACATAGGTACAAAAGTTATAAGTTATAATACATTTTGTTGTTTATTGGCTATATCGTATTTGTTGTAATTGTTCTTCCTTTTCAGACAGTCAAGACTATTTACAGTTGTACCACGGTACTAAGAAGTGTAAATCAACGAAGTTAAAACAATCAAAAATTTATTTAAGGCACAGTTACACTAGGGCAAAGTAATTTTTAGAAAACAAAAAATTATTATTAATCAGTTTTTATAGAGTTTCAGGATCTATTTGATCAAGATTAGAAATATAGAGATGTTGCAGGTTTATCGTAATATTTTATGAAACTCATTTTCGTTCGTGATTTAAACCCACTTTGTATATTATGAATTAAATCGCAATTATTATTGTTTTGCCCACCTCTAATCAGGAAGTAACACACTATTAGTGGTATTAAGCGAATGAGCTGAAACTAGTTGCTGCATTAAAGCAAAATAAAAAGATTTATGAAAAATATTGTTATCTGATTTATTTATAACTTTCAAAATTCCTCAAACCAAATACAGCGTGTCGCTAAACTCATGGCTTAACCACAGACTCCTGAGCTCAGAATAAGATAATTTAACCCAACTTATCTATATCCAAAATTGCTTCCTTCGTTAAATCAGTATTCTGCAAAGTTGTTGAAAAAAAAGTTAATTATTCTTTTAATAAAAGAACGCTAGAACCAGTTTGTATGGTATTTTGTATGAGTGCCCACAGGATGGTAAGTCACATTTTCAGGTAGTTTTAATAATTTGGAGTAGACTGCTAGTGTGAAAAACAGTTACTGCGAAATTGGGTTGTGGTAACCCACAACTTGGGTTGTGGTAACCCAAGTTTCGCAGTAACTTTTTTGAGGTTAAGAAGATTGATTGATTAATTAATTAATTTTCAGAAGGAAGCATTCATTAAGACCCCTTTTCGTGTCTTTTTAATTTTTGATACTTTTGGTCACAAAATAGAAAAATCTAAATGGCTGCAACGCCTCTTATTGAAAAAAGTAGCCCATACACGAAGAACAAATGCCTTTTATATGGATAACTAATTTATTTTTAGAAATAGTCATTCATTAGTGAACGTTCTTGTCTCTTTGCAAATTTTGAGAAAAAATATATTGGAAGTGTGAGAATGATCAAGAAGCTAAGTGTGAAGTAAGGGTGATAACAGTGAATGACGAAATTATAACAATTCCAAAGGAACATAATCATGTCGCTGGCGCAACTGAAGTGGAGGCGGCGAAAATTTACCAGGGTATTCGAACAGCGGCCAAAACAACTAACGACACCCCGCATTTCACAATTACGGATGCAACAGACTTCCAACTACAGATGTGATGAAGAGAACAATTCGCCATATTCGTTAGCAGCAAGTGTCTTGTCCAACTCTGCCCAATCGTCGACAAGAAATTCAATTCTTGGGCGAATACACAAAAACTTGCAACGGAGTGATTCCGGGCCAGAAGAAAAAAAGAAAACTGATTTTATCAACTCAGAGAAATTTGCGTCGGCTCGCGCGAAGTGACCATTGATATCCAGATAGTACCTTCAAACAATACCGCCTTTACTTTCACCACGGACAGTTACAACAGACTATTAAAAGGCGATGACAATGCGTTTATGACAAAATTTCCGAATGCAAAACTATCCATTCCACATAGTGCATTTTCCGTCGCATTCAAAATCACGAGCTGAAACGGAGGTATGAGACTAATGCTTTTGCTCTTCGTATGCGAATGCTATCGGCAATTGCTTTTGTCCCATCAGAGTCAGAAGTTGATATATTCGAAATGTTGGTCGATAATAATATTTTCTCTTCGGAAGCCCAAGAAGTTATAGATTACTTCGAAGATACGTGGATAGGGCGTCCCAACAGGAGAACGCGGCGATTTCCACAATTTTCCTATGAAATTGCTACCTACCTGAAGGCCAGCAAATTGTGCAAGTGACTGACGTTTCTCCAGCACCGCTCGGCAAAATTCTTGGATATGAAAGGGTTCGACGAAACCCCAAAGCAAAAGATGGGCAAAGTGAATAAAATAAAAATCGCCAGCTGAGCACTCTTGTTTTTATTTAAAAACACTCAAAATTAAATAACGAATAAGAAAAATAATTCACAGGTATCGAGTGCGACCCAGAAGGGGTCCCAATGAAAAGAATCACGAAATGTAATTAAGTAAGCAATTGAATTGAAATTCTTTTAACGTTTGCGCAAATCTCGCAGTAATTCCGGTTCCGTCTTCCTTCACAGAATCTCGTGAAAGGGAGCACAAAGATAAAAATCACAATAAACGAGCCGTACGCTAAGAGCTCTGTGGATAAACTGAATGCGAGCGAACGCCCGCCGTGTTCTCTCCTACCATAAGTTTCGACAGGGATGGTTACGAATGAAATCAGTTTTTAACCGGGCGGCAGCTCTTTTTCTACCGATTCTAAGATAGTTTCATCTCACTAGTTGTTGGCTAGTTATTCATGTATTGTCCTTAGTAGCTGCGACCGACTTAGAGATGTTTTATCTCTCCTTCGGCATTCACTTTACAATCTGGAAAAACACATAAAACCTAGTTCGAAAGACCCGAGATATGACAATTCGATCTCTATCTCACTTTCAATAATTGTATATTTATCAAAGCAAATTAAATTACTGTTTGCAAGTCGCATTTGTTGATTAAAAATTAAGATAATTAATTAAACATCACAGAACTTTATTAATTTTCTCCTGAGTAATTGCTCATAATGAATTTTAATGACAAATCGATTTTCTAAATATTTATTTATGTCATGCGGTTTGATCAAAAGTAATTTTCAATTATTTATTTGAATTTAAATACGTATAAAAGGAAATTCAGAATACGGTATAATAATTAAAACGATAGCCATGGACGGAAAGGATGATTTTAATTACTTCAAATACAATGAAATATTGCTAAGATTCGCAGCTTTGACCACGTTGAAAAGTTCTGCGAATCTTATTCAGGCAATGCTATACTATACGTGGAGGGCCGTCGTATTGTTCGGTATATGTTTTAGTTTCGTGGTTACTTTAATCGATACAATACGCAATTCAGATAAAGTTTTCAACGAAAGTGCATTCAACTTTGTATACTTAGGTAAGTTATCAATATTTTGCTAATAGTAAAGAAATTCTGCTAATTGTTGTGTTATAGGAAGCTTTTCCTTTGCATTCATGAGAGCATGTTATTATTACTGTGCTCAGAACACAACAGAAAATTTTATTGATGATATGAACAAGATATTTAAGTATGAAAGTAAAACAAGCTTTGAAGAGAAAAGTATGGCCAGAGTTGTTTACGTTACGAAATGGATGAATATTATTTGGTTTTCTCTAACATTTTTTATAGGAAATTGGTTCATTGTATTCCCCTTTCTCTTTGGATATTATACGAAAAAGTCATCATTTTTGTCAGCAATTTAAATACACCTTAAGAAATCTTGTGCTTTTCAGAATTTTACCGTTACCAGGACGGTATCCTTATAATTGGAGAATATCTCCCTATTATGAACTTACCGTTTTATTGCAATTTTTTAGTCAGATATTACTCATGATAGTAATCGATCCAACCGATTTGTTTTACGCTTCTACGTGCATGATGGTCGCCAAACAATTTGAAATATTAGGCAAGTCCTGTTTCATTTATTATAACCAGATTTCGAATATTTCGGAGCGTCGTCTTGGTTACGCAATGAAAAGTGCCTATTTCCGCGTAGCCAGGGCAACGCTCCGAAATATGCAAAGTCTGATTATAACACTTTTTTCATATCGATTGCTTTAGGATGGGAAATAGAAAACGTTGTTTATTCTAACTTGTTTCGACACGGAATATCTAAAGAGGTTATTATAAATTTCAGAGATGAATTCAATGATTCCTTGTTTAGTGAAGACAGGTAACAATGAATATGTTGATTAGGCTTTAGATATTTGATCATGTCTACAAAATTCAACGAGAAATCATAACATTTGGTTCAGATATGAATAAATTAATAAAACGAATATAACTCCACTTCCATTGAAAATTTTATTTTAGGTACCAAGTAGTTTATACAGAAAGCCATAATAAGTGCAGAAGCTTCTCCGAAATTTACAACATGTTGGAATCTAAAGCGTTTCAAGATGACCTACTGAACCAATTTCACAAGCTCGTAAAGTTTCATCAAAGACTGCTCTCATTGTGTGACACTTTGAGAAGCTTCTTCTCACCAGTGTCACTCCCTTTCTTCGTGCTCGTCACAGTATGCCTTATGGCTTTTGCGTATACAGTTATAACGGTGAAAATTTATCTTTCATTTGAAATTTTCCTTAATTCCAATACTTTTGCTTTCAGACTAGTAATCTCTTAGTAATGGCTGAGAACGCGGCTGCTGGAAGCTGGCTTGTACTGGATGTTTTGTTTTTTAGTTACTTCGCAGAGCTAATAACAGAAAAGGTAAATACAAAAATACACTTAGGGTTACCGGTGACGAAAATGAAAACTCCGGTCACATATGACTAAAAATCCTAATTTTTCTAAAAGAGTCCGGTTTTTGGTATTTTAGAAATAAGACACAAATAAAAGTGCACGTAATTTATTTACGAATAAATCCGATCTTGACCGGACTTTATTTATGAAAAAAGTCCGGTGTCTAATAAATTCCAGGCGGAGTTCGGTCTAAGCTTTCAAAATCCGGTCAATACCGGATTTACCCGGTCATACCCGGGCAACCCTGTTCATACTTCACGTAATGACAAAACAAATTTCGAAATATTCAATAATTATAATTACACATCTCGTAGAGCGAAGATATACGAACCAGTCTTTACAATTTACCTTGGTACTATTGTAATCGAAGGTTCAAGAGTAGTTTTCGAATAATGCATCTAAGAACAATTAGGCCAATCATACTAACAGTAGGAGAATTTGCAGACTTGGGCTTAAATATGTTTGTATGGGTGAGTATCATGTACATATGTACACTGCATTCATGTAACGGTGTCTTTATTATGCTTGCATCAAACTAATTTTGATATTTTTGCAGACCGTTAAAACATCATACTCTGTTACCACCTTGTTTAGAAACATGAATCAAAGAAATAGAATTTAGTACGTAATAATTTATGACTGAAAAATAAATTATATTTGCACTTTATTCACACAAAAAGTTTTAGAATATTTATGCCTGTTTTTATTATAATGTACTTAATTGAAAGTGTATACTCACGCACCTTTTTGATTAGTATTGTCACTCGTTTCATATTCAGTTTAAATAAACAGGATGACTTGGAATATTTTGCGAGTTTTCTAGTTTCTGCAGCAATTCAAATTTATGAGAGTTAACATGATCGACTAGAACTTAATGGCCGCGTTCAGGTAACCGCAGCGCTGCAGTGCTTTAATAAAGCGTAAACCTAAACGAGGCGCATGTGACGTCATTGTTTGCAGCGCTTTCTTGAAGCGGCCGCCATTTATTAAGCGGGGTATTTATATGCTACATTGCAGAGCTGCATTACAGCGTAAGGAATTCATAACCTCTACAACTAAGTCAAGTTCAGGTAATTTAAAGCACTACAACTTTATGCTTTGCTGCAACGCTGAAACAAATTTTTTACCTGAACGCGACCAATGATTGCTAATACTGGATTTAAAAATTTGTGTACAGAAGAAAGCAAGGGATTGCAAAAAGCAAATAGAACTTTTTCATTTTCTTGGAAAATTATTTGTCTTTGCGGTAGGTCAGTTTCGGCAACGTCGCGTCAGTAGGTCAGTTTCTGCAACGCCAGTAGGTCAGTTTCTAACGTCCGTTAATTGAAGAAGAATAGTCCGATTTTATGTTTGTATCTGAGTTTATAACGACTTTATGTGTTTATCTAGCAATTAGTAGTATATGCAAAACATGCTTTGTTAGGATATTATAGACTTCAGTTAAAAAGTGAATGACATTTAAGTTACTTTTGGCTATTAAGTATGACCCTCCTGTTAACTCTTTACTCGCAGAGTGTGTTCGTAAACTCTCTTGGGTGTTGGATATATCTTTCTCTCTTTCTCTCATATAAATGATTTTGTATATTTTGCTTTTCATTTTATTCACATCTAGCATTACCCATGGGAACTTTACGACAGTGTTGCCACGCGTAACGGAATTCCGCTACTGTAGCGGTTTTTTACCCCTTGTAGCGGCGTAGCGGCGGAAACACCATTTTTTTTTTTAAGTAGCGAAATCTGATTGGGAGACCACCATCGGTCTACTTTAATTTATATTAACGTTGTACTCGTATTAATTTATTTTTAAAATATAGCTGAATTAGCACTGACCATCTTATGTATTCCACATGGTAATGCTGATGTTGAAAGAGTATTTTCAAGTATTACTGACCTTAAAACTAAAAAAAGGAACAAACTCTCAACTTCACTTCTTGAAGCTACATTACGTATAAAAGTGGATTTGCACTGCAAGAAATTGTGTTGTTATAATTATGAGTTTAGTAACGAGCATTTCCAGTAATATAATAATAACATGTATTCCTTTAAAAATTAACTCTTTTCTGTGTTTTTTTTTAAGTATTGATGTATGTTTCATGTATGCATATATTTTCATAAAATAAATAAAAATGTGTTGGCTTTTAGCATTGTGTTTATCATTACAGAAAACTCTTAGCGTAGCGGTTTTTTTTTAAATGTAGCGGAATTATCGGATCACGGTAGGTGCAGGATACGCTAGGCAGGTAGCAACACTGTTTACGAATCCAGTCCTGATCCACAAACTGATCTAAAATTTTTAGCAAGAATAATAAAACATTTTCCCTTATGTTATGAACTTTATTGTTTCCAAACAATCTACCTACTTCTACTAATAAAAACAACATTATGCTAATAAATAAAAGTTATTAAAAATTACCTAAACCGAAAAACGATATCACGATAATTAACCAAAAAAAAAAAAAGAATTAAACGTTTGTATTCTGGTTGACAAAAGTATCCTTCCAAAAAGCAATAAGACTGTCTTACACCTATCTTATTAAAGTTTGTCACTCTTATACCTCTTATAAAAATCAAAGTACATTACCGGCAGCGACACATAGTGGATAGTGGAGTTTCATAAGAGTTTAGTGAAATAACTGAAGAAATTTCACAGGTACTACAAGTTAAATTAGTAGGAAACGATATATGGTAACTTCTCAGCTCTATATTAATTAAGACTTTATCAACCAGATGGCAGCTCAGATAATAAAGCTTTGCGGATATCCCATTTAACTACTAATTTGGTAGAGTACTTTCGCACGTAGAATATAAAAATTATATAATATATAATATAGTAACACAAGAAATTTTCTTTTTCGACTACAACATTCGAAAGCACAATTATATCATATCCATTCAAGGAGAGAAAGCTGTACTTTCCTTTACCTGCCTAGGCAAGTAAAATATTTTACTTGACTATGACGAAGCCTACTTTGGCCTATTCTGAAGTGATATTAATCGGTTCTAATAATTATTATTATTTATCTAAGAACAATTTATGATTTATCTAATGAACAATCAATTGTGTTATATTTGATTATTATTTTTCTGTAGAAATCTTTTAGAATCTTTCATTCCTTTTATGTAATTTGTAAAAAGAGCTATCTGCATTATCATCGAATCCAATTAATTGTTAAATTAATTTACGATTCAAATCAATTCAAAACATAACAACATTTTTGCAGATGGTTTAAATATGGATATTTTTTGTTCGTTGCGTTGTAACCAAAATAACTTAAAAATTATGAAATATTAATCAACCCGTAAGACAACTGCCTTTACGTAAAACTAAATTACGTTTTCAAAATTTCAAAGCGAAGCATGTAGACCTGACGAAGAAAATTCACCTTTAACTTCATTCAAACAACAGCATATGACAAAAGGTTTGTTTGCTTTTGTCCATCGCATGTAATAAAAATGAGCTATTTTCCCTAATCCCTAATTAAGTTATATTGAACGAACAGATTGTCGTAATTCTCATATAACCCTTAATTATTTAAATTGACTTCATATAAAAGCACAATTTATTTACTTACTTGGACTAACTTATTTTAAAGAAATTCCTTTGGTCGACTTGTTACAAGGTGTAACGATAATACAGTGAATGTAATGAGATATCTGTTTTAATCATTTTACAATAATTTTGTACTTTGAGAAAGTGTGTTGTGTTCTACACAGTTGTCAGGTTGGGGGTTGAAGAATTTTATACGGAGATATTTATTTTGATTCTTACAGCATGGTCAATAAACTTTTCGTTGACTCTGTCAAAATACTTCAGTTTTGAGCAAAAAATATTTTCAGTCCATAATTGAGAATGGTATTTGACGACCACCATGATTTCTGTAAAGAGTTTAAATTATTTAAAATACAATGTAGCTTTGCTTAAAGTGGTATCATTGGTAAAATTGAAAAATGCTGCGAATGTATTTGAGAAGATATTCCATCACGTTTGGCGAATGATTATGAGATTCGTTTGCAGTTTTACCTTCGTTAGCGTCTTAATTGACACTGTACAAAAGAGAAATCAAAATTTTGAAAACAGTATTATGAATTACATGTATCTGGGTAAGTCACCCATTATTTATTAGCACTTTACATTACACACAACAGTTCATTATAATTTCACAATCGGAAAGAAACGGAACATTTCAACGTCTACTGGAATCAATAAATCATTTCTGAAAGCTTTATATCTGTGATCTTATGATCTTAACCATTTTATACATTTATTTTATATTTACGTATTCACACTTATTCAACATCTTGTAAATAACTTGTTTAAGGCAAACTATCTAAGTCTGGTAACTAAAACCTAAAACTGGCCGGTCTCTCCTCATCACTTTTTTACTCTAGCTTTTTTCATCAAAAATTCAAAACCAACTTACTAAACATTTTAATTGAACACAAGTCATTACTATGTATTTGACTGATTTTCTACTCTTTGCCCACGTTCATTTGCAGGAGCTACATTTTACATATCATGCCGAACATACTATTATTATTTTTTCGACAACAGAACTGAGACCTTCATAAATTGCGTTAACAGTACATTCAAATATGAAAGCCAAACAGGCCTCGAAGAAAAAAATATGTACAGAAGCATGGAAATTGTGAAATGGATGAGCTTTCTCTGGTGTTCTACGGGATTTTTCCTAGCAACCTGTTTCATCGTGTTGCCCGTCTTTCTTGGGGGTTACACAAAAAAGTAAGGAGACGTGAAAAAATATATGACATAAAACAATGATTTTGGTAGAACTTTATCTTTTCCGGGGTGGTATCCTATCGATTGGTCCGTTTCCCCAGGTTATGAATTTACTATTTTATTACAAGTATTCATTCAAGTCACACTTGGAACACTGGCCTCCACAACTGATATGTTTTATGTTTCTTCTTGTCTTTTGGTGGCAGAACAATTTGAAATACTGAGTAAGTAATGTCCTTAATATAATATGACAGTTTCCTTAGGCCCGGTTTCATAAAAGCAAGATAAATTTACTGTACAGTTTAATGCTTTTGATTTTGCAATTAAACTGTACAGCAAATTTATCTTGCGTTTATGAAACTGGGCCTAAGTGTGTAAGTTTCAGGTTGGGATATTAAGAACTTGCTTTATTCGACACTACTGAAACATGGAGTTTCCAAAGAAATTGTAATCGAATTTAGAAATAAACTAAATGACTGTATGTTTCAGGAACACAGGTTAGTATGTATCTTCGATAATTTGAAGATTAAAATATAGTATATTGCTAATTAGTAAACTCAGGGTGTACCATTTCACTCATCTCGTGTTTATTTATATGAATTAGCAAATACTTTTTCATATCTTTCTCCTTCCTTGAAAATATGGTTCACAAAATTTTTTATTTTTTTCTTTACATCTTTTATTCTTGATCTTTTTTGGTCAGATTATCTTAAAACTCCTTCCCCCAAGTTTGTTTTAGCATCTCATTTCTTACGACTTTGTTTTAAAATAAATAAAATACTTCTAAGTATTCATATAGGAGTAGTTTTTTTAATTCGTCATTCTATATCTTGTAACTGTGTTTATCTCTGCACCGTTTGTTTTTGTAAACATAAAGCTTGTACTAATTCTGATTTTTTTTATGACTTTATTTACAGATACTTTGAGGAACAAGATCATTTCTCAATGATTTATGCTGTCATGGATTCTTCTGAATTTTGCGTTGACGTAATAAACAGTTTTCACAATCTTGTGAAGTTTCATAAGTCACTGATATCATTAGTCGACAGCATGGAAAACTTTTTCTCGCCCTTGGCACTGATATACTTCGTTCCGATCACAATTGTCATTATGATGTTAGCATACATAGTAACAACGGTGAGTACTTTAGTTTTGAAAATGTACTATTCGATGAGATAAACCCATTGACGTTGTGGCTCATAATATAGTTAAAACGAAGGCGAGGTTAAGCACAAATCATCTCCATTGTAAAGTGAAAATATATTGAAAAGGGCGCTACATATATGTTTCGGTCTATTCGAATATAAGTTTAGACCATCATCAGGCTACAAAATTTTTTTTCTCAAATTAAACAAAAAAGTTTTTGTAGCCTGATGATGGTCTAAACTTATATTCGAATAGACCGAAACATATATGTAGCGCCCTTTTCAATATATTTTCACATTACAATGGAGATGATTTGTGCTTAACCTCGCCTTCGTTTTAATGTACTATTTATTTGCATTATGTTGTTTTAGACAAACAATATGACCATAATACTTATAAATGGTGTTTGTGGGGGTTGGATGTTATTTGAAGTTTGGCTGTTGAGTTACTTTGCAGAGTTAATAAAGCAAAAGGTATCTAGGAGTTCCCTATTGGGAGCTGGAAACTAAATAGTAAAAAAACAGAATCGTTGCATTAGTATTGCCAACTTGTTCCAATTTAAAGTTTGAACAAGTATAATTCCTTATAAATTAATACAATTGTTTCAGAGTGAAGAAGTTCACACTAATCTTTATGATTTGCCTTGGTATCTTTGTGACAAGAAATTGACACGTAGTCTTCAGATAATGCACTTAAGATCTACTGTACCAGTTACATTAACAGTGGGTAAATTTAAAAATCTGGGCTTAAACATGTTTGTATGGGTGAGTATGATCGTCAATCATTGTAAATTAGAACAACATGTAGATACAAATGTTAATAGATTACAAGCGAATCAGAAACTAATAAAATAGGTAACAAGAATTTAATCTGATATGTAGAGTAAAGAAAAATATTTACATAAACATCACCAAATTAAGATCGCTTTCTTTTTTATCTGTTATTATTAATTTTACGTAAAATTCTTTTCCAGACGGCCAAGACCGTTTATTCCTTCACTACTATACTTAGAGATATGAATCAGAGAAACTAAAGTGGGAGAAGCATACCATTCACATTTCTTATCGTACTGTACTTTACTGTGTACTTCTTAATGGCACTAATATAAGATTTCCCAACTCGCATTTTTCTGTTATTCGAAAAAAATATATTAAATATTTTTTGAGTTTTAACCGAATCGACACCAGGCAATTTAAATTTCAAACCTGCACTCCATAAGGGCAAGAAATTATCTTGAAAATGGTAAATGCAAACAGGCGTACGCTGTATATTTATCAGGGCAAAATAAAATTACTGTTTGTAATGTTGACATGAGTTTTGTGCCGTATTAAAGTTAAGTTAATTTATTAAACATCACAGTCATTTCTTCCGCATTAATTACCCTTAATAAGTATTAATGATAAATCGATCTTTTAAACACTTAAATTATGCAAAAGACTGCGAATGTGTGGCACACGTTATATCTATTTATGAATGTGCGGCTTTATCAAAGATATTTTTAATAATTTATAAGATTAAAATATATGGGGCATGTAAGGAAGAGTTCATAATTAAACGATCGTCATGGACGTCGATAAAGATTTTCCTTACTTCAAATATAACGAAATATTGCTTAGATTTGCTGCTTTGACAAAATTAAAAAGTTCTGCGAATTTTATTCAGACATTCCTGTATTATACTTGGAGGATCATCGGTTTTACTCTCGGTTTTAGTTTTGTGGCTATTGTAAATGATACAGTTCAAAATTCATATAAAGATTTCGGCGAGAGTGTATTCAATTATGTATATCTAGGTAAGTTGCCCATTTTTTTTTCAACTCTTAATTGACCATTAATATTTTGCTAATAGTTAGCATTCATTCTTTTGTTACCGTATTATAGGAAGTTTATGTTTTACATTCACAAGAACATGTTATTATTACTATTCTGATGACAGAACTGAAAATTTTATAAACGATATGAAGAAGACATTTAAGTATGAAAGTAAAATAGGATTCGAAGAAACAAGTATGGCCAGAGTTGTTTATGTTACGAAATGGATGAGTATTATTTGGTTTTGCATAACAATTCTTATAGGAAATATCTTCTTTGTCATTCCTTTTTTCTTTGGATATTATTCAAAAAAGTAGTCATTTCTATCATCAGCAGTAAGTGCTGTTTCAAAGCTCTACATTTTTTAGAATGTTACCAGTACCAGGATGGTATTCTTATAATTTTAAAGTGTCTCCGTATTACGAGTTTACTGTTTTATTAAATCAAATGCCACCACACGCTAATAATGCGGAGAATTCATGCACGGTATAGAACGAGTTCGTCGTAGCTAAAAAATTTAAAAATTAAAAAATTCTAGAACTGAACATAAATAATAGATTGATATAATTGAACAAATAAATTGTAACTACGTATACTTAGGTAAGTGTTTCTTGCTTTATATTAATCTAATTCAATCATATCATATTGAAGACTTGAATTCTGCATAGCTTTTAACTTAAAGAACCTTTTCTTGCTTCCACTTTTCTATATTTTCTATTTATTAAAGATAATTTCTTTTAATTTGCAGGTAGCCTTTCCTTTATCTTTTCTAGAAGATGTTATTATTATTACTTTGATGGCAAAATTATAGAGCTTATGAATGACGTCAACAGTACATTTAAATATCAAAGTGAAACCGGTTTTAAGGAAAAAGACATGTCGAGAATCATGTACATTACAAAATGGTTGAGCTTCATTTGGTTTTTGGTTTTATAGAAAACTGCCGGTACCTGGATGGTACCCCATGACTGGAGCTCTACGCCATATTATGAAATGACCGTTTTCGTACAACTGTTTGACCAGACGGCGATGATCTTCCTAACACCAACTTCTGATTCGTTTTACATTTCAATGTGCACTATGGTGGCTAAACAGTTCGAAATATTAGGTAAGAAACACATATTTTTTTTAATTTCAAATAAATAGAGTATTTTCCTTGCGCTACAGTGATTGACACTGGGTGGGAAATTAAGAACTTGATTTATTCGAACATGCTCCGGAATGGGATATCCAAAGAGATTGTGGTTAAATTCAAGGATGAAATGAGGCTACATCATCACAAAGAGTCAGTAATTTTCCGAACCAGTAGACCAGTCATGTTGACAGTGGGGAAATTTGCAAAGTTAGTTGTAAATATGTTTACGTGGGTAAATCAGTCAAATTATATGTATTATATTACAAATTACAAGATGAAAGATTTTATTGTAGACTGTCAAGGTATCATACTCTTTCACAGCCGTGGTAAGAAATATGAATCGCAGGGATTAGAAGGCAATTGAAGTAAAACTGTGTAATACTTACTTTCTAGTATTTATTTAGCAAACAGCTTCAGTACATTAGAACATGTATAATAAGAAGTATAATATTTAATTCATAAAATTTGGTTCATTGCAAGTAGTCTTTGATTTAACTTGAACATGTAACATTTAAAAAGGTTTCATTTATTAATTGTACCTTTAGAGTGCTAAACGTAAAGTCGCAGATGATTATTTATTTATCAAATTGACATGCGTCCACAAATTTTAATTCATCGCATTTTTTTATATATTATTTTATTTAGATATTATTTACAACTTTTCATCCGCTGAATTTGTTAGCACTGATAAAAATGAGAACAGAGCGTAGGAATAAACAAATAAGTATTGAATTTAATTAACCTAACGTTAAAGCATGCTTACCACCACTTTTTTTTTAATTTTACTTAGATATCTAAAATAAAATTTAAAGTAATCGAAACTTACAAAACGATATCACAAAATTCGGGGTCTTAAAATACAATTGAGTACATTTTAACGATACATAAATACGTTTATGTAATATGCAATATTTGATATATAAATAGATTCTTAAAGAAGCCTTTATTTTAAAAATTATGTCGTATATCTAGGATATCATAAATATTTGTAAATATAGTAATTGAAAGTGGCCCCACAGCTCTTAAAAACGCTACACATTTATTGCTCCAAGTTCCTAACGATTTACTTAAGCGTTAAATATATCCAAAAATGGATATGTCTGAAGATAATTAGACGACATACGAAACACCAGGAAACCAGGTATTTGGTGCAGGTACGAATTTAAAACTTAATTAAGCAAATAATCCCGAAATACAATCATCCGGTCATGCCGCAAACAATTCATTTCGTCGTCAGTTCTGGTCCTAAACAAATAGATTCCGCGCCTGTTATAATTAGTGCTGTTAAGTTTATAATATTTTGAAATTTAGGTAACGACATCATTGATACATTTTGTCTTTTATGTTCTGGAGATCGCTATAAAAATACACACTAAAAAAAGAACAACAGTTTTACATTTTTTCGTTTTTAACTTTGGCAACCTTTTGGTCAATAATTTATTACTTTACACATGTTGTTCTTAAATACAAGATAGGACATTCTCTGAGAAGTTTATTTTGGCGTATGTTGTTGGTATAAGTACACTTGTAGGTACTTAGGGAATGTTGGTCAACTTAATAACACCTAAAATGAAGTATACTGAATGTACCGTTCCCAATTGGCTAAAGTCTTTTCAGAATGGATTTTAAAATATGACCTTTTTACAAAGTGACGTAGGAAGCGCGTAAAATTTTAATTTACCTTCAGTTTGTCAGAACCAGCATCTCTTAGAAAGAAAATTTGAAAGCTCGTTGATATTGGTCTCAATAAAAGTACTACACCTCATACAAAGAGTAGGTATTATTCAAGAGAAAACACCCCGTGTCGGCACGTTTGATCTTTGCCGAGTAGTTTCGCTGACCTCGAACCGGTTATCCCTTTAAATGAGCGTAGCGGGGGAAAATAATCGGCTAGTACAAGACATGGCGTACAATTTTCACTAATCAAGCCCATTGTCAGTGTGTCGAAAATCTTTTCTCTTTTCTAATTTGCACTTCCTCGTTCAATAGCCCCTCTTGTATAAGTTATCTACTCTTTGCCTCATACATATACCTTTCTTATTTACACTTTACACTTATACATATTACATATTATCTAGTAAGAAGACACGGATTGCATCCGCATAAAATATTTTCTTTTTCAAACAAACCAGCGATATCTAAAAGCGGAAAAATGGTAGGAAGATTGAAGAAGAACGACTTTTTACTCTTGCATACGATTACTCAAGACCGGAGAAACCACGTGCGCAACGTTATTGGAAATCGAATCCGAAACACAATCGGTAGTCTCCTCGGGAGACGATCGATTATGACAGGAAGACAGAATGGGCGAACTCTTGACGCAATTAGGTGAATTACTCCGGTGGATTTGTGCCACGGAATTCAGGTGATTGGTCTTCGATGGTGAAGTTTTTGGTGAGCCCGAATTTGGAGATTGAGCAAATGTATCCGAATTAGGATTAATGGCAGTTGCGGAATCGCACTCCTTCATAAGTCTGGCTTCCTTCCCCCTCTGTTCAGGATCGACCATTCTGAATGTTTCCAGGAACTCGTTCAAGTCCACCAGGCCATCCTTATTCATGTCCATTAGTCGGCAGATATCCACCAGTTGCTCTTGGGTAATTGGATTTGGCATGTGCTCGCGGATTAAGTTACAAGCATCGGAAAATTCTTCAAGAGATATGTAGCCTAAAAATTATTAATCAGTTTAAAGGGCATGCAAAAAGTTTAAACCCCCTTTACCGGAATTATCCTTGTCGATTATCCTAAAAATAGCCTCGAGGTTAGATTTGTTTCTATATAATGCTTCTACGACATTGTTGGCGCCTTGGACGGTCTAAGGGAGAACAAACTGCTCAGCTCGTTCATGAGTTTGTAATTGTAACTACTTACACTGATATCACTATCATTAATTTTATCAAAAGTCGTGGAATATTTAACTTTGCCAGTATTAGGTTCAACGACAACCAATTTTTCACGCAACATTCTCCATGGTAAACCGAGCCCCGTCGCAGCTTCCATTGATCTGCACCAATCACTGACGGTGATGAAACCTATAAGAAATTTGCATTTTTTTAGTTTGGAAAACGATGTTTTTCTTTTGTGGTGGAGCCGAGTACTGACCGGTTAGTTCTGGATCCTCCTTAATAAATTCATGCTCGAGCCTGTCTCTGTTCGTCACGATGTGTCCTCTCAACTCGCGAATGGCGGACGATTCCACTAATCCTACTCTCTGGCGGAAAGTGAGCCGTTTCGTCTTCCCCATCGCCGCCGTGTATTGAACGAAGTGCGTGTCAAGCTGTGGCCCCACTAACTTGAGATATGCCCCTTTGTTCGAACCGACCTCGTAATAGTTGGACGCTGAGAATATTGTTATTACCTAAAACGAAATGCTCCGTTTTATTCTGATTTTCGCTTAGCTCAGCGAGAAATGCTGTTCGCTTCCAGTCGTTCAGACTTAAGCGTTGTCAAGAGCACCTCCAACCAATGTTTATACATAGTCGTTGGTTCCTATAAAACTTGTACCACGAGTTTCAACATATTATATATAACTAATGAGCGGAAGAATAAGGCGTACTGAATTGCACGCGGCAAGAAAAGCGCATATACCATTTCCAATACCTACGACGCCGCTGATCAACTCGATACATTGCACTTTGCAAGCGTTTCGCTAACCGATAACCTTGGAAAATATAATTCTCCCGCAGATTACACATAACCAAACGAAGCACGTGGTATTTCACGTCGCGTCGGGTGTGCCTAGTTATCACGTTTTTCTGACAAAATCAGTTTCCATATGTTGAAATTTACATTTGCATGCAAGTCAAGACAAAAATGAAAAGACTGGTTTGGATCCAGTTACAAATAGAGACAAAATTGCAGAGATAAAGTTTATAACTCGCAGCGTTTATTGATCTCGGGAATTTTGCCAAGTCAGTGCAAATCATCAGACAAATTTCGAGCTCCGACAAATATCTTGATGCATGAAAAACGCTTAATAACGATGTTTGCTTCAAGATTTAAGTGGCTCTACTATTTTAAGGCCCCACGCCAACCATTGCTTTCGTAAAACAATCTTTTATATGACAATTTCAAAACCCATTAGTCCGTTACCGAAGCTTTGGTAGTTGCTATGGTAATTCAGAGTTAACGAATTTTTTATAAAAATATTGTGGATTTATCAATATTGTGAAGGGCGGGTGGTTAAAAATGATAAAAGAAAGGGGATGAATGTAATTGGAACGATAGCGTACGACAAAACGCAAAACAAATTCAAAATAACTTTATAACAAGGAACAGCATTTTGTAAATCCAAATAAAACAGTTGTTAATTTCTAATAACATAACTAATTGGCAAAGAATCAATATTTTCTCATCCAAACCATGGTGCTAGCTACAGAGAGACGGACGGCTTTTCAAAGTTTAGTGAACGCTGATTACGCCTTCGGACTCTGGTGTGTTACGTTGAGAAATTTCATTGCAAATAATTCTTAGCTTTCGAGTCATCCTGTATATTGACGAAAGTGTAATTACGCAGAAGTTTGACCTTTGGAACTTAGACTATTCCTAAAAGTCCCACGTCGAAAGTGGGATTTATTAAAAGCCAGTCGTTGTAGCCACTCGCTCGCATTCAGGCCGCACTGAAAGTTATTCTCGTCTTGTTTAAATTTGTCATTAAACGGTCTTTGTTTTGAAATGAAAAGTAAACGGGTATACTGCCCGGTTATGAATTAGGTTGCGGCGAGCCCAAGTCTTCTTCGAGGCTTCTCCAAGCTCGTTCCGTTGTATCTACGGCAGGTACGTTTTTAGCGTTACATCGTGTGACGGTCGGTTCGTAATTCGTGTTCTCTTTTATCTAGTTTTTTTTTTATATATTCTTTTTTGGTTCCCTCTACTTACACCGGAGTTCCGTTTACTAAGAGTTGCCTGGCGATTGTCTTTGTGGCGTACCCTTGCTGAAAGGCTTGATGGCGTTGTTATAAACGGATCTCGGCCGATCATCCTGAAGTTTGGCAACGCGGCGGTTCATCACGTCAGACACCGCAAGATGGCGCACTCCTTGGAAACGAAAGTGGTAACTGGAAGCATTTCTCCCATAATATTCCTATCTCGTTGGCCTGAAGCCAAGAAGTCACTTGGGATGGCGCTCCTGATACGTCTAACCTTGACGGACGACACTTTAACGTTTGCTCCTTGGACAACCGAAAGTCGGACTTAACCTTGTTTATTTTATTTATTTTATATCGTCCCATTTCAATGTTAAGTGTTTAAACCACAAACGGCGATTCTAGTTTCGAATTGTTGGGTTCATTTTAATGCCTTTTGTAAACGGATCCGTGAAAGAGTATTTTAGTTTATTTTTAACTTGATTTCCCAGTTTGCGTAGTGGCTGATATCTTATACAGTCTTTGAAGGTTGTTAATCTAAATTTTTGATTTGGGACGTAAATAAAAACAAGTTTGCATTCCTTTCGGATCTAAATTCAAGCCTTTGTAATTGGGATTACGTTTGATCCACCCCATCTCTACGAGTTAGCCGGACGTGAGATGAACTTAATTTGCACATTTCAACATTTGTAACCAGGTAGGTCACGACTATACGACTACTACTTATCGTAAAACTCTTGTCCTATGATTTTCCTAAATCGTCCGCCCTTTTGATGAGTCACCTTTGTAGTTTGATTGCAAAGGTCAGTCATGACTCATGACGGCAAATCCCTTGAGAAGCCCGTTTGTTTACATAATTTTTTAGGTGGGCGAATTTTCCGTGGTCGCGTAGGCGACGTTATATCGTGTTTTGCTATGCAAGAATTTAATGATTTCCAATATCAAATGAATTGTGGTTCAGTTAAAGAGAAAAAAAAACTTAATGAGACTAAATCAAATTCTTGTTCGAATTGAAAAGCGCAGAAAATTATAGTTTTGATTTTATTTTATTAATTTGTTGTGAGACTTTGAGTATTGAAGTGTAAAATCAATATTTCTCTTCTGTCGAATTTTAAATATTTTAGGTAAACGAAAACCCTCACGAACGCCGCGACCTGCGTTCGTGATCGGAAAACCGGGGGGAGTTTACACGAAGAAGAAAGTTCCGTTGCTGCACATTTGACAGTTGCAAATGTTTGCGGTTTGATTCGGCGAATAATGCACGTGCGGTGTCGGTAAATTTATTCTCCTCGACGTGTCTGAAAATTCACGAGCTCTACTATATCGAAATGTCAGCTTAAATAAAATTATTTCCCGTACATTTGCAATTCCTTTCAACTTAGATAACTTTGAATAAGCAACGCCACATGATATTGTACCTAAATGTTATAACTAAACATTTTTGTTTTCAGTTTTCTTTGTTTTAGGCTAAATGCTTGGCTTCCTTCCATCTTTTTTGTTGCAGTTCTTTCGGCATTTTTCTCTTTCAGTTAACTTTTGGTTTTCCCACCTTGTCGTGGTACGTTATTGTGTGACTTCCTACCCATTTCCACCTTTGTCTTCTAATTGTATTTTTTATCTCCTCTTCCTCTGAAGTCTTCCATAATTTGCAGTTGGTTATTCTTTCGGGCCAAAATATTTGATGACTCTTTCTAAGACATCTGTTAATGAATGAATACTTGCAGTTTAGTAATCTTACAAATATATTGTAAATGCAAATTACGATCTAACAGACTCATCTTTGCATAGGGGGCAGCGAATCAAACAAATGATGGGATCATTTACACAACTTCCATTTTAAGGACCTCGATCAAAAAACAATAGAGCAAAATTTTCGCTTAATAAATACATTTTCTTTCAATTCGTTCATCCACGTGCAAGCTCAACGGAGTTAACCACCGTTTCGAATATCCTCCCGTTGAATATCCTTAAATCCTCCTGAGATTCACCGAGCGACGGAAGAATTTTATTCTCGCAAACTCGAAACTCGAGGGTAAGGCCGCAGCGGGACTTTAAAAACAAGAAGCCCGGGCTGATTACGTAAACAATACAAAAACTCGTCATTCCGGTACGTAAAATGCGGACGAACTTGAGCTTTGCAAGAGTAATGATATTAAGGAACGCAAGCCATCACGTTCGAGCAACGTATGCATTAGTTGGGGGAACATTAAAGGAAACCCCAATTTCGGAGGAAGAGGAGGCATTTGCATATTTAAAATTTCAAGGGGATTTCTAGAAGACGGAAAGGGTTATTTACAACTATGAAAGTGAGTTGAATACTAATAGTTGCATGACAAGGAGAGGCACGAGTTCTTTTCTCCTCGATTAAGTTTTCACAGAAAATGTCCTGTGTCGAGGGCTTAGGGGCACGTTTTTCCAAATAATTTTAAAGCGTAATCTTCTTCACCCGTACATCCCTCTGATGTTCTTTTAGCCGGCATTCTACACCCCTTCCTGTTTGGCCGATGTAGCTATTTCCGCAGGTGCATGAAACTTTGTAAACTCCTTCATCCTTAGTTCTCGGTATGTGATCTTTGGTTTTTGGTAGCAGATTTTCGACTTTGGTAACAGTTCCGAAATTGACTTTGATGTTCTTCTTTTTCAGGGTTTTTGCAACTCTGTCAGTTGTTCCTGCTATACACGGCAGACACGCAAATCCTTTTGGTTCGATGGTAGTTTCCTCGCGAGGTCTTCTCTTCTTTATGGCTGTTTTGGGTCAACGCTGCTTTCAGGTGCTCTTTTTCCAACATCAAACACTGTGCGTCACTTACCACCTCGGCCCTGTGGTACAGGGCACGATCTCTTTCGTTTAGAGTGGTGATGGTTACCTTGTAAGAATCATAAAATCTTATATGGGGGGCCGGAAGATCATCGTCCCGACGGGCGAAGAAAAGACAGTTACATGCGACATCCCGCAGGGATCGGTTCTTGGACCGACCCTGTGGAACGTCCTACTAACGATGACCTACTACCAGTAGAGATGGGCCGGGGAATAACTCTCGTCGCTTATGCGGATGACCTGGAATCATAACCGCAAAGACAACACAAACGCTGGAAGACAAAACGCAATACGTCATGCTAAAAACTAAGAGATGGCTCAAAGACCAAGACCTAAAACTAGCAGACACAAAAACCGAGATGCTAATACTGGCAGGTCCGAGAAGATTAAAGGAACTGACGCTGAGTCTTCAGGACCACAGCGTCAGCACCAAAAAAGAAATTAAATATTTAGGAGTCTATCTCGATGGAGACCTGAGGATGACGATCCATGTCAGGAAGACGAGGGAAAAAACATGCAAGACCCTAATGGCGATAGCTAGACTAATGCCTCACGTCGGCGGTCCCCGCTCGAAAAAGAGAAAGGTCCTAGCGGGAGTTGTGCTCTCCACGGTCCTATATGCGGCACCCATCTGGTCACCGACAAGGTACTATGAGGGTCTACTGGAATCTATCAACAGGAAAATAGCCATCTGCATAACCTCCGCTTACAGGACAGTCGCCACAGAAGCCATCCTGGCGATTGCGGCGGTTCCACCTATAAAGTTGAAGGTGGAGGAAAGTACACTGCTGTACCGCGCGGACAGAACACCCACCACTGGAATCCAGGACACCCTCATGGAAAAATGACAACTATCGCGGGTGGACGAAAACGTTCATCAAAGACCTGAACAAATGGTGCAAGAGAAGATATGGAGAAGTCATGGGGTATTTAACTTATACCTCCATAAAATTGGGAAGATGGAAGACAATGCCTGCTGGTACTGCCATGAGGTGGATACTGCGGAGCACACAGTCTTTGACTGCAGGAGATGGCACGAGGTAAGACAAGAAGCCAACAGGAAATGCGGCACTTACATCACTGCAGAAAACGTAGCCGACCTCTTACTTAAAAGCGAAAACCACTGGCAGTACGTGACTGACATGCTGAGATCGATAATGCAGCAGAAACCAAGCGACGAAAAAGAAAGGCACAGAATGAGAGACACTATATGAGACTGAGAGACCAACAGAAGAACCAGGGCGAAATTTCTGATGTAATACTTAACGGCGGATTCCAGAAGTGAGCTGCTAGAAAAGAGGATAAGGAGTTTAGTTCGTAGGCGCTCGTGTTGCAGACCTTAAGAAAGGTCGTGACCGAGTGAATCCTCAGCTGTTCAGATGTCCTAAGAATTCATTTAACTGTTCCCTTCCATGTGACCAAATTATGAACGTGTCATCAACATAGGTTTTAATGAACTGCTTCTTCTTCCAGAGCTTCAATGAATAAATTGGCGATGACCGGAGACAGGGAGCTCCCCATAGGTGCTCCACTCTTTTATTCATAATACTTGCTATCTCACACAAAATATTTCGTAGTCAGGCAGAATTCGGTGAATTGTGGAATTTCATCCTGTAAGGCTAGTGGTATCAGTTTTTGCTTCATCACTTCAACGACTTGATCTACTGGGATGTTGGTAAGTAGAGATATAACATCAAAACTTACCAAGATGTCACTAGAATCCGTTCTCATATCCTTCATGATTTCTACAAAGTGGCTTGAGTTCTTCACGTAGGACACAGTTTTCCCAATTCTATGCCAAGTACTTAGCAGTACTTAGCCAGGTTATACGTTGGAGAGCCTATACTGCTGACAATCGGTCTCAGTGGTACGTTCTCCTTGTATACTTTTGGCAGTCCTGCTACCTACCTGAAGGCCAGCAAATTGTGCGAGTGACTGCCGTTTCTCCAGCACCGCTCGGCAAAGCTATTGGAGATGGGGGATTTCGACGAAACCCCAAAGCAAAAAGGTGGACAAAGTGAATTAAATAAAAAGCACCAGCTGAGTACACTTGTTTTTATTTAAAATGCTCAAAAGTAAATAACGAATAAAAAAATTAATTACAAGTCTCGAGTTCGACCCAGAAGGGGTCATAATGAAAAGAATCACGAAGTGTAATTAAGTAAACAACAAGTTAAATATCCGATCAACAGATCTGTTCCTCGTTTACAATTAATCGCTTAAAGTGATTAACCAGAGAATAAAAAGAAAATATTAATAATTACGCCGCGGAAAGTTGGATCGCCAAAATAACAATAATTAAAGTCATTCCGACCTTGTAATTCGAACATCCAGTAAGTTGGTGGGGGAAGGCCAGGTTGCGAGGCTTAAATCGCTTCAAAAGCCGAAAACCAGCCTTTTCTTACTCCCCAAGGGTTATTAGGGTTTTAGTAGATAGGGAAAACTACCACTGGAAGCTAGAAGCCTAGTAGAAGAGAGGAATAAGCGTTACTCACGGAACAATTTCACAAAATCGCCAACAAAACGTACCTATTCCTTTTCACAGAAGTAGGCCTTCGAAAAGCTGTTTAACGAGCTTGTAATTCGCTCGGCGTGCTTTAACAAATATCGGAGACAATTCCATTTCAGGCTTCAATCACATAACTCCAAACACAGAGATTGAAGACATAAATAAACGATGCGCACGTCAGAAGCGCTATTGAAACACTGCCTGCGAGAACGGGGCGACGTTGCAACGTACCCTTCCACTATCGCTACGACGGAAGTCGTTACGAATGAACTCAGATTTAACCGGGTGACAGAGTGAAATGGAGATACACTGTAAGGTCTAGCTGATACAATATTGTGAAATACGACGACCGTCACGTAGGCACCCTGAACTCTTACTAGCCGCTTAAATACAGGTCGTTCGGAAAGTACTATGAATAACCTAATTGGATTTTTCAACCGTAACAGTCCGTAGAGTTTGGGTGGCTTGCTAGTTTTTGGAATCACCTTCTTCTTGATATCTTCTGGTAATGTTGTAGTCTTGACCAGTTGTTTTACTTGTCTTATTACTTTTCTGTTGGGTCCTTCTTGATTTCGATGTAGATGTTCGAGTCTAGTAGTTCCTGTATCTTGGATTTGAAATCTTCTTTGTCTAGCACCACTCTTGCTTTACCTTTGACCGCTGGTAGAATGACAATACCTTCGTGTTTCTTGAGGTCTCTTACTTCTTACTCACTTCTCGTAAAATTCCTCTTTGGCGGATTTGAAATCTTCAGGATTCTACTTGACTTCTTCTACCTCAATGCCGGGTAGTCCTCTGATTGCTGCTTCGACCTCCGTCACAGTCTCCTCGGAAGGTAATTTCTTGGGTGCAGCGGACTAATTTAGTCCAAAACCCAAAACCTTCACGGCATCCGTTGATGTGGAGTTGAAGACAGTGTTCTTCAACTGTGGCTGTTCATTCTTCTTTCTTGATACCATTTTTTTCGAATTTCCTTATTTGAGGGTCTCGTGACTTCAGGAAAGTACGTTCAGAGTGTTGCCAAGTGATGCAGTCTATCAGCTCCCAATGTACGGGAGATAGAAAGCCTATCAACTGAAGATGTAGTTCCAGTAGATTCTTCGATAATTTTTGAAGTTCTCCGTAGATTTCATTAATCCTTTCCCTGAGTAGTGTTTCTTCTGTTCTTCGTAGTAACTTCTTCGCTTGCTTCCTTGATCCCGACAGTGACGCAAAAACGCCAATGTTGATAAGATCTTGCTCTTCTGGTGCGTAAGGAGTACAGTTTTCTTGTAAGCTCCCCGTACAGGTTCGTAAATAAAACTCGTAGGTTTTCATGGCCGGTGTACAATAAATAGTACAATAAAAGTCTTCCGGGTTCTGCCATGTGTTAAACTTGTAGTTCGCATTTCACTGTTCATACTGACAGTGGTAGTGTAGTGCTTCTTCTGTACTTCGTAGTATCTTCTTCGCCGCTTCTTCAGTTGCGAATCTATATTTTGCATGGCTATCTTGAACTACCAAATACAATTCTCCCTCTGCATTTAAAACGTTGCTTCCATTAAAAATATCTACATTCTCGAGATTCACTTCGAATTGCTTAAATAAACTTCCTCCAGGTGACAGCAAGCACCAGAGTTAGGATGTGCAAATGTGGATAATGTTGAGGAAAATCATAATCCGAATTAAAAAACTTTCCATTTTTAAATTTTCCGTTAATTTTTTGATTGTAAAAATATATTAGAATACATTTAAAAAGAATTTGAAAAGTCCTGCCTCAATTTTTACAAATTTGTCTAAAAATTTGCATCGAAATGAATAGTGATGATCGTATAATAGCGTGAATACCGGGAGAACAAAATCGTTTATCATCCCAGAGCATCAAACGAGGCACGAGCGTGTAATGCTCAAATCTCAAGACGAACATTGTCCTGAATGGCGTCGGTGGTGTCATTGTGCGCGGAGATAATTCACTGCCGAAGGGGGAGCACGTCGTTCGCAGTTTTCTCCCTGATATTACCAGAAGTAACCGTTATTTGAAAATTGGGCATTAAAACAAAAAGCATTCCGCCTGAAATTTATCAAAAAAAGAAAGAATTACATCACGTATCACCGAACTCGTTTTATTGCAAATAACAATTTTTATCTCAATGTTTACGTTTTTACTATTGGATTAAAAAGTTTTGGTTACTGAAAGTATACATAAAAAAAATACGAGGGGCATTTATCATTTTAACCACTCGTCACTTACATCTGATGGCAGCGGTGGGATTTCCGATAAGTCATAACTAAAAATTTTGATGAAATGGTGTTGGACGGAATACCTTATTGAAACGACCTTTCAATTGTTAACTTTGGTTTAACAAATTCGTTCAAATTGAACACGACTCTCTGGTTGTCGTGGCCTGTCGATATTTTTTTAATCCGACAATTTAAAATTTAAAAAAAAATTCCCAACAGAACTTGTATTTCAACAAGCCAATTTGTGTACTAACGCAATTTATGTCGGAACAGCGAAAATATTAATCTGGCAACACGTGCGCCATTCATTAACCCATCTCTTTGCGTTACAAATTCAACATTGCTAAACATGCAAATTCAAGAGCGGCAGCATGTTACCACAGCTAATTAACAGATTGCTCCTACGGGTTTAACATAAACACGCCCATTATCCTCGTCATGTTAAACTAACTGAGGCGTGCTTGACAGTTCTGTGATGGAAAACTGGATGTCGTACACTTGCTTACCTTATTATTGTGTATCAGTTCGTACCCATCCGGCTTACACTCGTGCGACCTGATTAGGTACATCATTTTGTTCTTTTTGAGGAATCTGCGTGTAACGTCTGGACCGAAGTAAGTCCCTGCGCCACGAAGAGTATTCGGAATGCAACCTTCACAGGGTTGGGGATCACTCCACAGGATATCAAAAACCTACAATCAAAATTAAGATTCTGTTTCAAGCTGATTATAGTTTACTTTACAATCGCATTTAATTTCAAATGAACGCTCATTATATTAAGCAAATTTATTTAAATCAAGAGAATTGCTGAAACCTCAAGAATTCGTACTCGCCTGTTTCCATTCGACTTTATCGATAAGTTCGGCTCCGGGCGCCGAACTTTCCGTTATGGGCGGCCTGAGCAGAGATGTGTACTGAAAAAGAAAATACTTATGGCTTTAGGGTGGCTCGTATGAAAGTTTCGGAGTCTGGCTAAAGTATTTCCCAAACAATGAAACTTAGTCGAGTCACTATAAATAAAGAACAACTCGGCCTGAAGTAGGATTAAGTTTTTGCCACCCGTATCGAGTTGAGGTACACTTGGGCGTTAATTATTTATGAGGAACTGAAACTTGTTAGTAGTACTGAATAATGTAGAGGTATGTTTTTAGCCAACGAATTTTATTTAATATGATCTCATCATAATTAATTGTATTATTGTTCTGAATTGGTTATGAAAGATGTTAGGGATCATCTTATAATTGTAAGAAATCAAGCATTTCATAATCATTAAGCTCATTGCATAAGTTAAACTCGATACAATACGAGCGCGAAAAATTCGCCCACCCAAAGATTACATAGGATTGTGTAAGCAAGCATAACAGCCGCTCGCTTTATCAAAAGCCTTGTCCGATGAGGCGACTTTTGCAAATTCGAAGAAGTACAGCGGCATTGAAAAAGCCGAGCTTATGAATGATAGAGAAACTAGCACACATGCGGAGTGTTACGTGATCGAAAGGACCTTTGTAAAAACCATATAAAAAGTTCGTGGCATGGCACGACAGTTCAGTCAGCCAGTGCCCGTCTTGTGGAGTGCACCTCCACAAGCCCGAGGGCGTACTCGACGTTCACAGAATGTCATAGTGTGTGGCTGATCTCCAAAAGAATCCGTCCGTCTCTCTGTATCTAGTACGATGGTTTAGGGTGATAATTTATTAATTGACTTTATCATTTTGGCTATGTTTTTGGAAACTAACATCTGCTTATTCAGTTACGAAATGCTCTCATTATAAAAATCATTTTGAATTTGTTTTATATTATCTCGTATACCGTTGGATTTAAATTTTTTACATTTTACATTTTTTATTATTGCTTTATTTATTAGGGTTTCACGTGACGTTTTTGTTACTGTATGACCCGACTAAAATCGGCAATAAAATTTTTTACGTACAACGATTAAAAACGTGTAGATACTGTGTAATAGGCAGCAATACAGAACAAATACGTTTTCCCTTTATGTTCGGTCTGTGAATATCCAGAATATTTGTTCGGGGTTATTACATGGTGGAATCATTAAAACAGCTCGGTGATATTATCGTAATAAACCCGATCCATTCTAGGATAACAAGTTCATCGGATTAAATGCAAGCGCTTAAATTTTTACAGCCGTCGAGCAACAATTTTCGCACATGGTGCTGCAAGATTGATGCGAATGTGTTTGTATGCTCTCAAGATTGATATGTGTAGCTGTCGGGCATAAATTTGCTCGAGGTCCTTATTAAATTCCCCGCGCGGAAAAACGGCGGAATTGAAATTAATTCGCAATGGGCGTTCGCTTGCAGGACGTAAGAGAAACATCAAATGCTATTAGAAAGATCTTAATGTGTTTTGGCCATCAATCAGATCAGAAGAACCAGTGAATTTAAATGATGAACGAAAAATGAACTGCCACTTTCATGATAAATGCGAATCTTTTGCTCTGTAGGTTGGTTCAAGCTTCTTCTGCGCGTTCGGAAAAAGGGGATAAAAAAATTAAGTTGCCTAGGAAATGGTCGTCACTGTAATGAAATGTAGATTAGCTGTCTATGATATATTAACCCTCAGGAACTTTTTTTATCTACTACGTGAATACATCAGCTGATGAGCTGTTTCCCAATCTCATTTATATTTATGTACAATTTTACATGAAATTCGAGGGAAATGTCGCTGAGAATTTCCGAAACTTAAGCAAAACTTTGAAATTTATCTGGTAGCTTTAGGTCGACAGAACGTGAAGGATGATATTAAAGTCGCATTATTACTCAATACCATTGGTGCGGACGGTGTTGAAATGTATTGTTGTTTTCGTAAGAGAACAGCTGTGCGTCCGTGAATATGGTACGAGAAAATCGAAATAGAAGGACCAACGATAGACTGAAAACGAGACACAGGTGAGGAAAACGAACATAGTGCTTGAAGCATATGGAGGCGCCAAAATTAAGCCAGAAAAAGCAGCAAAAGCAGCGAAGATCAACTGTGAGAAGCCTACAAAAGGATGAGGAATTTTTAATCGTAAATTTAGATCTAAAACCTATGTGAGGATTGCAAAATTGTACTGATTTAGGTCTTGTTAAAAAAATTGTAGTGTTAAATATGTCGATAGTGATAAGTTTGTACAAGAAAATGCGGACATATTTGAAGGCTTAGGTAAGTTTAAAGATACGAGGTATGCCAATAAAATTCGCGGACTTTTGCTATAAAAAAATTATTGAAAAGCCAATATAATATTACACATTGCACCCTCCAAAGTATTCCCCCTGAGCTGTTATGCACTTCTCCATTCGCCTTTTCCAGCCTTCGAAGCACTCGCGAAATTGATCTTTTGTTACCCCTGATAACGCCTCTGACTTTGACTCTTTAATGGCGCCCTTTCAATTTTTCTTTAATTTTGGGAAATAAAAAAAATCACAGGGGGCCAAATCAAGTGAGTAGGGGAGGGGGTTCAAGAACCATTGTGGTCGATTTGGCTAAAAACTGCTTGATAATGAAGGCTGTGTGAGAGGGCGCATTGTCATGATGAAGCACCCAGGACTCGGTTTGTCACAAATCGGGTCTTTTCTTGCAAACTCTCTCACGCAGGCGTTTCATTACATCCAAGTAGTAAGCAGAGTTAACTGTCTGACCCTTAGGAACCCATTCTTGGTGCACAATTCCACGCAATTCGCCCCGAACGCTCATCGTCCTTCGTTGAAGTTCTCCCCTCTCTGAACCTCGACAACCACTTGAAAAACGAACTTCTTTTCAAAAGATGGTCTCCGTAAACAGGTCTCCTCATCATTTCAAGAATTTCCGAGTTCGTTCTCCCCGCTTTCACAAGGAATTTCATCACAATTCGCTGCTTCTCAAAATCACGATCGATTTCCATCGTCATAATATCAAAACACACGTGTACAAAAACAGCTCTACACTCAAATCAAGATTGCCAAGAGAACTGAAAAAAATTGCATGACTGCACGAAATGTCAACAAACACTGCGTCACTGCTGCCAATCCTCCAAGTGTTGTCAAAGCAACATAATAAAATGAGTCCGCAAATTTTATTGTCATACCTCGTAAATGTAAATTTAGAACAAAGAAAGATAGTATTCCTGTTGCTAAGCCTGCGCTATAAAAAGCAAATTGAACTTAAAATTAAGCGAACACGACAATAGAGACATCGTTGAAAAAAATAGAAGGAAGTTCACTTAACATTGTAGAAAAACCCGGTGGATTTTTACGGTTATGTTTAGACCCACAAGAACTCAATAAAGGTATAGAAAGGGATAGGTAGGGTGATTAAAAAGCGTACACTGTACCACACCCTTAAGACAAATGGACGTAGTTGAGAAAAGATCCTACCCATTCGACCTCAATTAATTAGTTTAGCTAGCGATAGGGTTTCCCATCACCTCCGAAAGGAGTCCCTGAAAAACTAGCGGCGATTGCTATTGATTATCTTGCAAATTTTGTATCACATACTTCTCCAGAACGTCTGATTAATTAATTCATTACTTCCATTAATTAAGTACACCGTAGACACACTTTGTCACACTGTGCCTTAGTTGATTGAACAGAACGTGTCCTAGATTAGGATCTGAAGTGGCAAACACTAGCACCAAGACCAAGCTAAGTTGAACTTAAATTAATTGTTAATTTAATTGAGGAACAGAGTTCTCCAACAACTATTTGCGTGTGCACTAAGCCACCAGCTGTGTGATTAAAGTCAATTCGGTCGCTACGATATTCGAAAGTGAAATCCTTTTAGTTTAATTCTACTGTACTTCCTGATAACCGTAATTTTGTTTTCTCTGTATTGGTTTAGAACGCAAGGGTTTTATGCTCATTGTATCAGATCTCGCAGTGGCTGGTATAAGAAGATTTTACCTTTTTTTTTTCTCTCAATAAATAAATAATTAATTAAATCTAACTTCCGCATTTTATTTAAACGTATTTAGTTCCTTAATTTCTCAAGTTTATTCACCGACGCGACGCACCAAAAGACCTGAGTTACAACAACGTAAGGCCAGGTGTTGCTTGACGATCATGAGTTAAACATTATAAGGTTTATTGCGGGTTCCGCAAGGATCGAATCAGAACGTAGGCCAAGTAGAGTAGAGTGGGTCAGTAGGGTATTTCCTTTAGCGCCGGCAGTAAATCCCAGGTAGTCCTGTACCCAAGTGTCTAGACGGGTAGAGTAGCGCATGCCTAATTGAAGTAACCTTTTGTTGGCCTTTTTGGAAGATCTCCGCAAGCAAACCTTTTCAGTTCAGTTTTGGGTCCAGTTAATTAATTTGGCAATAAGTTTAATTTGTTTTTTTTTTTTGTTTGGACAGTTTTATTTGTTATTTTGTTGTCTATAAAAGTCAGTCAACAAACAAGGTGGCACGTCGGCGTGTTATACTATGAATGATGGTATAAGGAAAATGAAATGACTGAATTCCTATTTCAGATATATTAGAATACAGCATCTAATCATACATGGTCGTAATGGATTACCTCACAAAATGGTTAGAGGTAATGTCATTAAATACAAAGAAAACTAGCGACATCATAAAACATTTTAAAAGATTGTTTGCTGTACTTGAAGTACCAGATATCTGATAATATGCCATATTCGCATTCCATATTTTTGACTTAACGTTTTGTAGTTTTCTTTAGTTTACTTTTAATTTGGGTAAAACATAGGCGACACAGTTCGTGGCAGTGCATCGCAGTTATTATTTGGAAAGCTTGATGGCCATAAAACCTTTTTCAAACGTGAAAGACCCAATTGGATTTCAAAGTAATGAACGTTACACTTTCCGCTCTGGCGCGAGCGTAAATTCAGTTTATCCTCGGTACAAGAAAAACAAACTTCGGAACTTGACGCCGTTATGAAAATTTATTTCCAACGAACTGCAGCGAGGACGTCCACTTGTTTTCCGATGCAAATAACTTTCTGCTACCTACGTAGGTATCATTGAAAATTATGTTTGAGAGAAACTGAATCACATTGTACTTCTCCGAGTAATTACAATAGCTTCTACATTAGAAAAAGTGTTGAATTCGTTATTTAAATTTAGCCAGCTCATTGCCTAGAGTACACATCCTCGTTTGTTGTGTGAATTCATTATACTGAGATGCTTGATTGAATAGTGAACGGAGTAGTATTAAATCGTGCTCTGAAAGTGACACACAAAATATTCTTTTATGCTTTCTAAGCATGATCTCAACAAATAACTCAGGTATTTATGGCAAACAGATTTTGGGCCCAGTTCTATTAGTTTGCCCTCCCATAATTTGCAGCCTTCAGGTAGGTAGTAGAACGCCACACTCGGTGGGCACCGCTAGGTACAAAAACTATTATAACAAGTGTTTATAGTCGTTTAAAGACAATTTAGGTAATATTTTTTACGATTATAAAATGAATTTAAATTTGAGATTGCAGCGATTAAAAACGGGGAATTAGTGAATTTCGGTAAAACGTAATAAGACCAGTTAGAAACCAATTACCTGT